>OX328130.1:42655652-43115652 GCA_946811695.1 Gonocerus acuteangulatus | reverse complement strand
ATGTCCGTGTGTGTAATTGTAACACTACAGTGGCAACTATTTTTTCTGTTGCCCCAAAACTCTGCATACATTATTCCATAACAATCGATTTGACGAGTTCGTTAACCTCGCAAAATCTGCACATCATTAGGTTGGAGGAGTTATTTCAAGACGCCAATTATTCATAAGCCTCAAAGGGTCGTCAATTTGTTTATGCCGCTACATAACTGCACCAGAAAGTAAGGCTCATGAAAATAACCAAATATTTTATTTCAGACTATGTGTTTAGAGAGTGGTATATGGAAGAATGCATCGTTTCTACCCCAACTCTAATAGTACGTTCTTTGTATGCTTACAGATGACTTATTTTACAACATAAGTTTGTCTCGTGTAGGCAACAAAAACCCTATCTTACCGCCTTACTAAGTGGTACTTGGTTTCATTGTTGATTTTGTTACAACATCGAGATACTGGGGGAATGTCAGGCCTTGAAAAATTGCATTACCAGTTCTAAAGAGACCTACTTACTACAACATTTCCTATTACTAGGGTCTATTTATTTTTTCATTATTCGGGTTTATCGCCTCTAGTGTTGGAAGTGACAACCAATGCCTCAGGTTTCTTGTATATACTATTTATTGATTTTGCGCCTATGAAGTAATAGGCACAACCTCTTCTTTCCTTCGAAAATAGCTAAAATAAATACAAGGCATCAAGATAGAGAATTGACTATCTATTCCCATGGTATGCTCGTCAGTTTAAGGGCGATGCCTATCTTGAACCGACTCTCTCCTAACCAACACTTTCTAGGATCGTAATTCGAACGTAACCAGCTTCTCAGCAAGTCCTAGTCTAGTTTATTAGATAATCAATGGGCTTACGTTCTAAGCTACAAGGAAGTAGGCTATCGTTATTGGCAAGTATTTATTCATTTAATCTATTTATTTATTTACTTACGGGGCAGAGAGTTTCCATAGGGATAACATTATATATATATATATATATATATATATATATATATATATATATATATATATATATATGTATTAACAAATTGATAATAAAACATCCGACTCACAGGAACTGCGTCATCTTATTGCGTTTCCCTTCTTAGCCCTAGTTTTAATTTGGAAAGCTGAGAATAAAAACAGTTTGGATTTTTCATGAAAAATGTAAAATGAAATCACAAAGAGAAGATTTTGGGTTTAGAAGAATATCAAACATTTAGAAACTTTTTCGACTGAATCAATCATTTCTGTATTCTGAAACTAAAACCAGTTAGGGAAACTGAAATTTTCTAGTTAGCACTTCCGGATTGCGTCATAAAGTGAATCTCAAAAGCCGGTTTCCTCCCTATGGATGTCTGACTCACAGAAACTGCGTCATCTTAGAGAATTTTAATATAATAGTACTTATTTCTGATGAGTTTTGGATTATCATAGAATGAGTCAAAATTAACACTGTATAAACTTCAAGCACTATCTCTGTATGAGATTTTTCTATCAAAATTTACCTCTAATCGGTCCCAGTATAAGCTCTTATAATTGGATGATTTTACCAATTTTCATAAAAAAGACTGCTTGCGTTTCTTTATGGTGTTGTTCTGTGAATTTCGTTGCAACATAACAAATGTGAAGTCCCGATTTTGCTGATTAACAAACTTTTCAAATGTTTACGAGTTTGGTGGCGAAATACCCAAATTGTGGCAACTATCTTTTTAGCAGGCACACACGTACATAATATGAAAACATTATTAGATTATATATATTATATATAATCTAATAATGTTTTCAAAATATGCCAAATCCTCTCGGGTTGTGGGATACTTTTTGAATCTCTGAAGAACTAAGAAGTGTTTTTGGTACTCTAAAGCTATGGCGTTTAATTAGGTAGCTCGCACCCGCAGTGTCTTTGTTGAATACTAAACATTCTTTTTGTTCTGGGGTTCAAATCCAGTTTTATCCGATCGTCGCCGTCCGAGGATCTTAACAAAATAGGCTACCGAACTTCGTAATCTAGTGGGGCAAGTTAATTCATTCCTTTGAAGCAGATCGGGTCTTTAATTATTTCCTCTGATGATTTCAAGAAAGCTGCTAGCTCCCCACAGCCTTGAAATCATTGGCTGAGATAATAATTGTCGCTAAGGATGAGCAATATGCCTGACCTTGCGGTTTGAAACCTCCGGTTTAAACAAGCCATCCTTGTGTTTGGTTTCATTCCCCTCCCCTCTCCTCCAAATAATAAAAAACTTTCTGGCCTATTTCTTATATTAAATGATTAACAAAAGCATCTTTTCATTATTGAAAACAATTAGGGTTGAATTCAGTTAAGAATGTGCTCAAACATTTGGCATTCCTCCAAACTAATTTATGTAGGTATATTGTGGTTCCGATTGGACTAGAGGAACTATAACAAAAATAAAATACATTAACAGTTTTAGAATTTTCATTTATTTTTATATATATGTCGAAAACAAGGAATCTTGGTAAGTGGAAGGCGATCATTTGGAAGCCTAAATAAAGTTCTTAGTGCGAAAAATAAGTTATTTTAACGCGTTTTATTATTATTTTTTGGAGGGCTTCACCCGAAATCGAGTAAGAGTGGGAGTCAGTTGCATACGTATGGAGTCTTTGTTTTGCTGGCGCGTCGTTATAATCCGCCTAATCCTTTGCTTTTCATCAATCAACTTTTTTACAAGTTACATGTTTTACATTCTTCAGAGATAAGAAATTGTTATTTATCATCTATGTTTCTGCATATTCCTTCGGAGGAGAACACATAAGATACGTGAAGGTATCCCATTGTATTTTAAGCTGATTTTCCAGTCGCGGTTTTACAATGCAAGTGCGTCGAATCGATCTCTCTCGAGGGTGTTCCATGCTCTCATAGACCTACAGCAGACTCTGAGAGTACTGACCAGGATTGGCAGTCGAGAGGAAGGAGGCTCATAGTGGAGCCAGGATTGGCTGACTGCTCATAGTGGAGGCTGTAAAAGTAACTTACAATATGGAGTTGAAGCTGCAGTTCCTGAAAGAAGCCTAAAATAGTACAGGATTATTGAATACATGCAAATGATTTTTGCATTGTTGTGGTAATTACTAATAAATAATTATAGAGCACACAAAAGAAACGGCCAAAATTCCGGACATGGGTGTATATAGAAAATAATTTTGGGAGAGGCTGGAAGAATTTCTGGGGGGGGCTGAGAAGATTTGGGGGGTATGGAATACTAACAATCTTAAAAATTTGGTAGACATGCAACCAACATAATGAAAAATATGAAATCTCTCATGTGCTTCGTGACTTATTTTTAGTGTGTTTGCCCCCTAAACCTGGAAACCGATGACTGAAGTAAATTAACATTCAGGTTTATGTGAGACATCGAAAATTTCCCCAGTTGAAATTTATTTATGTAATACGTGTGTGATTCTGTTAACAATTTTGTTTTTTCGCCACGAAACTTGGAATAGAGCGTCCTCATTTATTTTTTAATTATAATGGCTTCTCAACTATGGCTATGAGCCCTAGCGTCCTCATAACAAACGATTGGAGCTCCAACCACAAAATCGTCCCTCCTGGAGGGGGACATAAATTATTAAAATGCCCTAACGGTCAACAGTTTTGTTATGCGGCATGCATCAGGTCTAGAGAGAAAGATGTGTTGTAGAAATGAACTAAATAGGTTTACAAGGTTGGGGAGATTACTACAGAAGAACAGAAACTTGTGAAGATGACGCAGTTCCTGCGTGTCGGACTTTTTAAAAAATATTTTCATCCATCTATGATCCAGTTCCCTCACAAATTTATTTAGAGCAATTAAAAGCCATTTAATCGTCTATAAATCATTGACAATAGTCAATAGTGAATATTCCTTATTATATATAGAGCATATTTTTCATCCCATTCAGAATTCTGCCTGTTGCCTCAGAGTTGGAGGTTTTAAATACTTTTGGCCAGAACAAAAACGATTTTGTTATTTTCCCACTAATTTAATGGCATTTCGTTTATATTTTATGATTAAAAATTTCAGACACCACAAATTTATATGAAAAATTGAAACTGTGTTTTATTCTATGTCCTTCCAAACATAATCTAATAAACATGAGATTTTGATCTTTACTATAGTTTCTGTAATTATCTTATTTGTTATCCATATGATTTTTTGCTATCTGAACTGGTGCTTCAGCTATTTTTTCTTTGTTATATTAGGAAATCTTGAGTACTGTAACTAGTGCTCTTAGTATTGCATTTTAGCGCGGTTCCTCCCTCCCCCATAGGGAGGAACCCCGCTTATAGGGTTGATACAATGAAACAATCCGGAAGTGCCGACTAGAAAATTTTGCGTTTCAGAACCCCTAGAAACCGAAAATAACGGTGGTTCAAATTTGTATATATATATATGTATATATTTATTTATATATATATATATATATATATATATATATATATATATATATATATATTTGTCTGTTCGCTCTCTAAATAGAAGACGAATGGTCCGATTTTGATGAAATTTGGTACAAAAATCTGTCGTCCAATTTGAAAGGTCAAGTTCGTTAACCAGCAAAATCCGCCCACTGGAAGATGGCGTTTGGGGCGAAATTCGCGCAGAAAAAATCGTAACGCTTACGTTTTTGAGTTCATAAGCTTGTAAGTACTCGTTTTATAGGCTTCTTGGGCTAGAAAAACGAATGAAACCATTTTCAAGGCGATAGCTTTAACCGTTGTCGAGAAAATTGGAAAAATAGTTTTTGAATACCGTTTTTGGTTTGGGTACTTAGAATAACGGGATTCAGTTGAAACATTATCTGCATGTTCTACTTTCATTAAAACTAATATGTTGAAAGTTATGTTACGTTTGGAGTTAAGGAAGGGTTAGAATAAATAATGAAATAAAATATTTCATTTTTAGACATGAAAAGTTTTGGGAACTTCGTATATTTTCATTAATATCACGAAAACGGTTTGGAATCTTGGCAAGCAAAAGATTACCATTCGAAAGGTTACTAAATTTTCTACAAAAAATGTTTTGAAGACATTTGCGATGGGATGGTCATATTTGGAGAAATAAGTGCTTAAAACAAAGGTAATTTCTTTCATTTGAACGAATCTTTTTGTGTGTTTCCTACAGGTTTTTTTCACTGCTCGTTATTTTTGTGATTGCTTATAGTAGTCAAATGTATTAGTAAATAAAACAGGATACGTATATATAGAAACAATATTTTGTTTCAACGGCATCTTGGAATTCGAAGATGCCCTATGAATATCTAGATTACTGTACTGGTGTTGATTTCGTTTATTAGAATTGTTTTTGGTATTCCCTATTTTCAGAAGTTTTTATCTATTTATTAATTTTTTTTTTTTTTTTTTTTTTTAATTCATTGAACAAAATCATATGAATTCGAAGGTGAGGAGCTAGGAGGCTTAGGGTGGAGGGCATTCCCAGTACAGGTATCGCCCAGTGTACCCTCGTCATCTGTAAGTTCCTTTCTAGGGTCATAAAGATAAGCCTCCAAACAACTGTAGGAATGTAGGATTTCTAATTTTTGCCAGTCTCAGAACAGCCGCTCTTTACATACCACAGTGGTACTGACGTACCGGTCTATACTAGTTGCACTCCACACGGTGGTAGTACTTGGTTATGCCACAGCGGATTGCTCATTATAATCTTATGTTATACGTATAGGTAAATAGGTACCTAAAAAAAGTTTATTTGTGTATAAGTGTTGCGTTATTGGGATTAGAATAAAATATTTTATTAACAGACATGAAATGGTTTGGAATCTTCGTATATTGTCCTTAATTTTTTTTTTCTTTTATGGTATTGTCTGTTTTATTCCTTGTTATTTTTTAATTGCTTATAGTTGGATAATGTATTTGACAATAAAACTGGTTAATTAAAATAACAAAAACAATTTATTGTTAGAAATATAGATTTCCAGGATTCCAAGACCTTGTCACTAGCGGGTCCGTTTTAGCGCGGTTCCTCCCTCCCCCATAGGGAGGAACCCCGCTTATAGGGTTGATACAATGAAACAATCCGGAAGTGCCGACTAGAAAATTTTGCGTTTCAGAACCCCTAGAAACCGAAAATAACGGTGGTTCAAATTTGTGTATATATATATATATGTATATATTTATTTATATATATATATATATATATATATATATATATATATATATATATATATATATTTGTCTGTTCGCTCTCTAAATAGAAGACGAATGGTCCAATTTTGATGAAATTTGGTACAAAAATCTGTCGTCCAATTTGAAAGGTCAAGTTCGTTAACCAGCAAAATCCGCCCACTGGAAGATGGCGTTTGGGGCGAAATTCGCGCAGAAAAAATCGTAACGCTTACGTTTTTGAGTTCATAAGCTTGTAAGTACTCGTTTTATAGGCTTCTTGGGCTAGAAAAACGAATGAAACCATTTTCAAGGCGATAGCTTTAACCGTTGTCGAGAAAATTGGGAAAATAGTTTTTGAATACCGTTTTTGGTTTGGGTACTTAGAATAACGGGATTCAGTTGAAACATTATCTGCATGTTCTACTTTCATTAAAACTAATATGTTGAAAGTTATGTTACGTTTGGAGTTAAGGAAGGGTTAGAATAAAATATTTTATGAACAGACATGAAAAGTTTTGGAAACTTCGTATACTTTCATTAATATCTCGAACACGGTTGGGAATTCGTGGTAAGTGGATTGAAACTATTTGAAAGCTTACTAAATTCTCTACAAAAATGATTCTAAAACTATTTTTGATTAGGTTATGTCAATCGGAGAAATAAGTGCTTAAAACTTCAAATACGTCTGTTTTGTTCTTATGAACGGGTTTTTGTCGTTCTTTTTGTAATTTTTGTCTCTTTCCCTTTGTTTTTTATTGCTTTTTATTTTTGTAATTTCTTATGTTGTATTTGTAAGGAAAATGTATGTGTGTGTAAAACAGGATAGGTAAAATGAGACCAATTTTCTGTTGTCAGAAATAATAAAAAGTTTTGGGAACTTCGTATAATTTCTTAATATCTCGAAAACGGTTGAAAATCTTGGGAAGCGAAAGGTTACCATTCGAAAGCTTACTAAATGGTCTACAAGAAAGGTTCTAAAGAAAGTTTTGAATAAGCGATGTCAATCGGAGAAATAAGTGCTTAAAACTTTTAAGTAATTGATTTAGCTTATTCGAACTGTTCTTTTTGTCTTTGATTTTGGTACTTAGAATTATGGGATTCAGTTGAAACATTTTCTGCAAGTTCGAATTTTATCAACACTAATATGTTGAAATTTTGGTTACGTTTGGAGTAAAGGAAGGGTTAGAATAAAATATTTTATTAACAGACAAGAAAAGTTTTGGTAACCTTTTATACTTTCGTTAGTATCTCGAAAACCGTTGACAATCTTGGGAAGCGAAAGGTTACCATTCGAAAGCTTACTAAATGGTCTACAAAAAAGGTTCTAAAGAAAGTTTTGAATAAGCGATGTCAATCGGATAAATAAGTGCTTAAACTTTGAAGTAATTGATTTTGTTTATTCGAACGGTTATTTTTGTCTTTGATTTTGGTACTTCGAATTATGGGATTCAGTTGAAACATTTTCTGCATGTTCTAATTTCATCAAAACTAGTATGCTGAAAATTTACTTACGTTTGGAGTTAAGGAAGGGTTAAATTAAAATAATTTATTAATAGAGATGAAAAGCTTTGGAAACTTCATATACTTTCCTTAATATCTCGAAAACGGTTGAGAATCTTGGGAAACGGATGGTTACCATTCGAAAGCTTACTAAATGCTCTAGAAAACAGGTTCTGAAGAAAGTTTTGATTAGGCCATGTCAAACGGAGAAATAAGTACATATAACTTAGAAGTTTGATAAACGATAATTGATTTCGTTTATTTATACGGTTCTTTTTGTCTGTTTTTATTTCTTGTTATTTTGTTATTGCTTCTAGGAGGAGGATGTATTTCTCAATAAAACAGGGGAATAAATACAAATTCTTTGAACCTGTAACAGAACTGAAAACGTAAATATTCGCCGTGTAGGGTCAGTCCGGGTCGAGGTAGTCTGCCGGTTCAGGTAGGCTTTTATTGCACTTCATAAATCAAGATTCATTGTTCTCATCAAGCATTCTAGGACAGCTGACAGTTACCTTTACCTGTAGGAAGTCATGCAGCCAAATGCTATACAAGAAATATAATTATATTTTGTGGTTGAATGTGGCCTTAGTTCAATAAAAAATAACACTACTTTCTCATTTTCATGTACAATTTTATTTTGTTTAATTGCAT
This sequence comes from Gonocerus acuteangulatus, assembly GCA_946811695.1. NCBI lineage: Eukaryota > Metazoa > Arthropoda > Insecta > Hemiptera > Coreidae > Gonocerus > Gonocerus acuteangulatus. Next base: position 43,107,390 of record OX328130.1, on the reverse strand, counting down.
TTAAAAGTAAAATGGATATGTTAGCACTGCAAGTTAAGTAAATTAGAAATATATTCGTAGAAGAGTCTTCGTAGACCGAAACTTGGGACGGGAGAAAGAGTAATTTCTGCTTAGGATAGTTTCATCCCTAGCCGAAAATCTTGTTGTTTTTTTTCATATTTGTTTACATTAGGAATGATCCAAACAAAGTAATAACTGTTTCTATTCTAAGTCTACAAAATAACACTAGGGATATGAATGGAACCGCGCTAAGATGCCGCAGTTCCTGCGAGTCGGACTTTTAGATTCCTTCTGGTTCATGGACTACTACCTAATATTTGGAAGTTTCATAAATTAGAAAAACACACGAAATTAAAGGTACTAAATACTTTTTTTTTTAACATGAAGACTCTGGGTAATATCAAGTTCTTTTTTGCCAGTGGTGGCAGTTGATCTCATATGAATTTTCATCTGTGTTTCAACAGTATCTCTTCAGACTGTTTATCTTTTGTATTTGTCTGTATTTGTGGGGGCCTTGTGCCTATCCAATCCTCGTAGTTCCTTTGTTGTTCTTTGTCGTCTTACACATTTTTGGAAGCTTATATCTCTCTTCTCTAATCTTATTGTGTGTTTGTTAACTAACTTGTAACTGATTGTCTGACCAGCCTACAGTAGAGTGCATTCTTATTTGCTTGATCAGTATTTGTATCAAACATTGGCACTCCTGTTTGGCCACAGTTGATGAAAGACTGGAGTCAATGCTCAAGATGACAAGCTTCAAACATTGTAGAAACCAGCAGATAGAGAGTACCAAAGAAAATTGAAACGTAAGAATTGGGAAGACCTAAATCCCCCCCCACCTCCGCTTTTACAAATATATAAGGGATGTGAAAGAACATACTGAAAAAATCCGGCATTCCAAAATCAGGCCAATAAAAAGATCTAGACCTGAATATCTGTTGAAACTCATCATAAATCGAGCTCTACTTGCACAAAAAAAAAAAATATAAGCCGATATATAATAAAAAACACGGAATAAAGGTAGGGCATTAAAAATAAAACTGCTTTTATGAAAAAATATGCCATACATGTATTAATAATACATTTAAATTATTTGAACTCAATTTTTATAATAAAATAACTACTTAAGTACCTAATGATTCATTCATGTAAGCTCTGAGAAGAAAGTATGTCTATTACAGGTGTTTATCAAAGTTTCACTGGTTTAACAATATAGTAAGGATTATCAACAATAAATTCTGCAATAAAACCTAGTTTATTCAACTGCCTTTCTAGTGCTTTAAGGAAATCGTAAAGTTGTCTTGCAATTGTACCTCTAACATTTTTATTATTATTTTTTTTTTTATTTATAAATAATAGATAAGAATGAAAAGATGTTTTTCAGCAGATTTTATTCCTCTTTCTTCTGAGAGCTTTTCTTTTTCATGACTATTTTAAGCGCTTGGGCAGAGCACACTTTTCCTAGATGAGAAATAGAAATAGTACAACATGGATCAAGCAAATTTAAATTTCATTATAATAAGCAAATCTCTTTCGTACAATCTGTTAGAGTAATGGATTTAATCATTTGCTTTGAGCAAACATATATGTACAGGAGTTGAATAGGAATCTTCTTTCCGCGATTAAAATGTGATCTATTGTTAATTGTAGCACTGATTTTTAAGAATGTCATTATTAAAATAAACAGGATGTCCTGAATGGGACATTGCTGCTTTTTCCAACTTTTTTATGACATTTCTGGGCAGTCGTTACACTGATATGACATTCACTACGCACACTTTTATTTTTATCGCTGTAGATCTGCCAGAATCGCTACACAAAAATAAAAATGTAAGACAGACCATTCGTATTCATCATCGATATTCATTTTCTATGGGTACTAATATGCGTACATGTTTACAAAAATTGGCTACAGCCTGACTAATACATTAGACAAGAGCAGGTAAGTCCCGAATGTTTTGAAATCTTATTGATGTAGTAGTGAGTCTTAGCGAATCCCATGCTTTTAATGCACAGGAACTTATTGACGTGATCTAATACTTTCAAGATAAGATTTTTACCACTTCTGAGAAAACTAGAACTTTGTTATAATAACATAACATATAAGTTGAAGCAATTTTCACACGTTTGACAATTACGCGAGCTCAGATATTAAATTTTGGTTACTTTTGTATTAGATGAAGTATTTAAGAATTTAATAATGGAGAGGGAATCAGTGAAATTCAAACATTGTGGATACAAATGCAAAGTATCGAATGTGAAAAGTGGTTTGGATATAAATGACTTTATATGTATTTTATCTTATTATATATTTTAATTAGAATTAAGGCCCGGTGGCCGTGAGTGTTAAGGTGTGAGCAATTAACAGTCTGTGCCAAGAGCCGTGGGTTTGATTCCCACTATGGGGTGGTGGCTTTTCCTTAGAAAAAAGAAAAGGCCTCAGCCCTGTCCTGGCTAGAAACGGGTGGTAACCAATAGATAACCCATCCCAAAATTTGTAGTTAATAATAATGGATGTAAAAATTTAAATAAATAAATAATTAGACTTAATGCACATTCGTTAGTTTGATTTTCTGTAATCGATAATTATTTTTCTTTAATTTTTAAGAATTTGCCACAACGTACATCCGCCCAACAGCAATCAATATAGATTTAAAATAAAAAATGTGTTTTTTCACATTCGATACCTCGCATTTTTATCTACGATTATACTCGGTGAGTCTGAGACTCATTGAAAGCATTTTACTCCAAAAAAACTTGATTTTCAGTGATATTTCACTTCTGTCTGTTCTTATGGACTCCATAACTGCTTATTCATTAGCTTCTGATTATATTCTAGCTGGATTATTATATTTTTTTAACAGCAGAGATCATTAATATTGCAAAAAAACAAAACAAAAAAAAAACAAAAAACAAATAGGAACTTGATGTCATTGGAAACGAAAACATTACTTAGGAGTCTCTATCTGAGCTTTTCAAATACTATCATGATAAAAGGACACTATGGAAATGCGCAGAGATCACACAGTTCTAGCAAGTCAAACTTTTTTCATTTAATAATAAAATTTGTTTTTTAATATAAGATTATAAAAACAGTACAATTTATAACCTCCAACTACAGGTCTTTATTCTTCCAAGTTATAGGGTTGTTTAGATGCTCTGTTTTCTTTTTCTTAATGATGAAGTACGTTGGAAGGAGGTTGTGCTAATTTTTCCTTTTTTTTATAGAGCATAGACTTCAATTATGACTAATAAGTAAGTAAAAAGTAAGAAGACTTTTATTCAACCCCTAAAAATACTATTATTACACAGGTCAACATTTGATCTAAAAAAAACACTTGGAGTGGTATGGTCCTTATAGGGTTTTTGGGGTCACTGATTACGATGAGCGGATTGCTTGAACTTCATCACATTTGATTCAAGGTCTGTTGAAGATCAAATAGAGAAAAAAAAATAGAAAAAATCAATTCAGAAATTCATTTTCTGGGAGGCAGTGCAAATCAAACAAACAACAGGTTCTGAATCAGGGGCCTCAAAAATATACGCATGCATTTTTTCAGATTTTTTCTGTTTTTTTTTTCTATATTTGACCTTCAAATGACCTCTAGGAGAAGGCATAAAGATCAAACAAACTACGGATTCGGACTCAGGTACTTTAAAAACATATGCATGAATTTTTTCAGTTTTTCCTATGGTTTTATCTCTATTTGACCATCAAATGACCATGAATCTGATGTTACGAAGGTTAACCAACCTGCTCATCGTAATTAGCGACCCCAAAAAATTCCAAAAGCACCATACTGCTCTGAGTATTTTTTTTTTTAGATCAAATGTTGACCTGTGTGTATTGAAGGTTTTTTTTTAAATGTTAAAATTGAAGAACAATTTTTTTTTTTTTTTCAAATGATGTACTCATTCTTTGTCAACATAAAAACAAAATAGAGATTAAAACAACATATAAACAATTGATAATGATTGTATCTAACTGTAATAAATATCACAATAGTAATTGTAACTATTATTTTCTAAATATAAACTACTTGTACTTTAAATATAACATGATCAGCAGTTCAGTCTTGATTAACTAAGCATTAAGCCTACAAGCAAGCTAGTATTATTTTATAAATGTCTTATGGGCGTAATATTTAATTTTATAGAATGATTTAAAAGTTTTTCTAATTTGTATATCAACTCTTTGTGTTCATGAGCAAATAGCAGACGACTAAAGCCAACAAAAAACATTTTTTAAAAGGGGCAAACTATTGTAATTTAAAATGTATGTTCCATCTCTTGGATAATTAAATGAAGTACATAAATATGAAATATAATTAATTTTATAACATCTAAGAAGAGAAAATTTAACATTTGGAGTTAATATGTTTTGATTAATTAAATGCTATAAAGTACCAACTTAAAAACATTGTCTGCCAAATAAGAGTTGTGTTGGATATATGCCTGGGATATCAACTTTTATTAAGGGATAATATTACCTTGTAACTTTTTTTTACCAACTTCTTATGGGTTTAAATGCTTCCTCAACTAATCAAAAATGATCTCAAAGAGTGTTTATGTGGCGGGAAAATATTTAAATGTGTTTACACTCACTGCCACCGGTCCTCCATCAATAAATTTCAAAATTAAAAACCTTTTTTTTTATCTTTATTACAAGACATTAGGGAAAAAATGAACTTTTTAGTACATTAAACTTTGAAGTCATTTTTTGTGTCTTTCGAATTCGGGCGATATGCTAGCCCCTTCAATTTTCACCCGATCAACTTCAGATTTTAAAAGAAGCTTCCTAATGATATTTTCTAGTAAAGTACGTAGGATATTTTCGATTCATTGAATTATAACGATTTTATGACCGACTTTTTAATAGAAAATGAGGAATTGTTCACCATTTTCGGAAACATTATTTTATTTAAATTTTAACATCCATTTATTATTAACTAGGAATTTTAGGACGGGTTATCTATAGGTTACCACCCTTTTCTAGCCAGGATAGGGGTGATGCCTTTTCTTTTTTCGAAAGAAAAGCCACCGCCCCTAGTGGGAATCGAACCCACGACCTTTGGCACGGAGTGTTAAGAGCCCACGCCTTAACCCTCACGGCTACCAGGTCTCCACGGAAACATTAATGTTTCTTAAAATCCTAAGTGCTTTACCAGATTTTACCTTCTTCTTTCAAAATAATATTAGTTTTTTGTTCTAGGTAAAAATTGCCGCCTACAGACTAACCATTGGAAAAGATGGTTTCCGTTCCTCAGACAGAGTCCTGCCATATTGTTTAAGAAGAATTACAACTTTTCTTTAGATAATTTAACATCCTATATAAAACTTATGACATAAAGAATTGAAAAATATCTGCTTATTTATTATTCATAAATTGGAGAAAATTACTTTCATTTTGATCACACAAGAAAGTATTACCCCTTACTTGAGCTTTATTCTGGACTGTGAGAAAACTTGTTACTTGTTGCATTATTACTTATAATGCCAATTCTTCTGCTCGACTCAGTAACTCAAAATTGAAATCCAGAAAAATATTGTGGGAGTCAATGTGCTCAATGATGTCAAGGTTCATGATGATATAATCGTAGGAATGTCCAACATTATCGATGTATCAATTAACAGACACAGACAATTTACATTATACATACTTTTTTTTATTATGAAAATAACTTGTTTAGCATTTAATTATAAAAAGAGAGACATTTATATCGCCCAATTTTAACAACCATCATTCTAGTTCTCCTTCTTGTTTGCCTGCTCTGCTGGTTGCTGGAGATGTTTGGGTTTCTTGAAAATCACAAACGACAGGCCGTACATGATGAACGTTACAAGATGAGGTATGAAGTATATTGAAGCCCAGTATCTGATGCTTGCGTCGAATGTCAGAAGTCGGAACGTCACGGCCCAGTATCCCATGATGTATAATCTCCACTGTGCCGCGAGGAAAACGCCAATTTTGGAGAACTAGAAAATAATGAAAGAACGTTGGGATATTTCTCATTAAACTAATCAACTATATAAAACACAGGAAGGAATGCATCATACGTAGAAAAGCAAGGTTGGTATTTGATCCAAATCCTCCAGTTTAACACTCGGGTGCATTATCAATTTAGCTACTGGGCCACGTATCACAGCACAGCAAGTCAATTCTTCCAAAGGAGCTGAATCTTCAGATAGTTGGTTTATAATGTTTATCTGAATCTTGACAACGTTATTGTTGTATATGGTTCAGTGCTTGATATAGTGGTTTAATAAAATTAAATCATTTTGTTTTTCTTCCAACGAAATGTTTTATTGGATTAGAGTGAGAATAAAAATATATTCGGGTCCCAGACTGTCCCTAGGCGCACTTGTCATTAGTCAATTTATTAATGGAAAGGGGAAAATCAGGCGGCTAGATAGTTTTGACCACACTATCTCCCTTGTGTGCCGTTATGGTCAAGAATTAGATACCTCAACAGTATCTGTGCCTCAACTTAAATCAATAACTTTAATTCAAAAATATAGCTACATGTAATTTCTTTTATGCTCGTTTTATTGAGTCTCACCATTTTGTTTTTTTTTTTTGTTTTTTTTATGACTAATACTTAAACACACTTTTGTTGATTCTGTTGTCCCAATGAGTTAATCACCATCATCACAAAACTCACAATAAATTAAATTTAAAAAAAATTCAACCACTACATCTTAGACCTTAGAAGAAGAATAAACACTTCACCAAAATGTTCTCCTACCAAATATAGCTATCTAATTTAAGAAAAAATACAGTAAAATAATAGAAAATAATAGTTTACCAAAGGAGGTAAAGTTAACTCTCTAAGCCTTCTCCTGTATACATCTTCAATTGGAAGATACAAAGGAACAGAACAAATGGTGCAGTAATATCCAGCGTAGACTCCATGCCAACTGGCAGAAATAAGGAATGTCACTAGAGTTCTGAAAATAAAATTGTAAACATTAAAAATGTTGATTAAATCATTAATAATTAATTAAAATATTTATTGTAATCTTTAATAAGAGTTGAGATGGAAAACCAGAGAAGAAAAGCCCAGCCAGCTTTTTCACAACTCTGGTTAAGATCTTAAGACATCTGGAGGGAGACAAATATTCGACTCGTAAAAAAAACCCTTAGCTTACGGAGGGTAGTATGGGCTGGCCGACCCTCCAGTATGGCGATGTCCTTACCTGGCTGGGCCCTTGCTATGAAGCTATTCTTGCCCTCCTCTCTACGTGCGTAAACACTTGCGTGTAATTTCCTCCCTTAAAATTTCAAATTGTAGGAAAACTTTATTTTATCATTTATTGACTTTTTCTTTTAGCTCTGAATATTTAGGTTGCATTATGTAATTATATGCTCCAATCAATTTTTTTATAGACTATGTTTTTTAATATAAAAAATATATTTTTTTTTATGATATGATATTGAAGCTAAATAAATAAATAACCTCTTTTTTATTAAAACATCCTCCTCTTCAATTTAGGGCTTTATTTTGATCTAACACTGGCAGAGTTAATTTTTTTGAGCCGGACCGAGATATCCCCAATCCCTAGCCCCCTCATCAGAAAGAGTTAATTCCTCCGACAACTAGTGGTGAAAGAAACAGCTAAAGCTTTCCTCAGTCCTAGGCCCAAGTTCAAACTCCTGGAAAAGTCAGCCATAGAGAGCCAGTAAATGAGAGAGGAGGGTCAGACTGCTGTACAAGTCCTTTGTCCTGAGGTCCCAGTGGCCCTCGACTGCTAGTCAAGTCCTTTGTTCCAGGGGCTCGGCGCACTTTGACTTGTACAGCAGTCTACAGTAAGGGAAGAGTTAATAGTAACATGAAGTATATACTCATAAATTCACTGACCTATAGGCCTTGATTGGGAATCGAAGGTAGACATAGTCTGCAAGCCAGTGTTGCACAGAAATATTCCATGTCTTCATCGAACCCCGGACCGTCGGATCGAATTCACAATTATAGGGTTCAATATTGTAAGCTGCAACCAAGTTGTATTTTAATAGTTTTGCTTTCTCACTATCAGAAGCTCTGAAATATAACCAAGTGTTAAAAATTAATTAATTTAATTAATAATAAAAAAAAAAGTCCATAATATTTAGGAAATGATTTAAGTATTTGGGTATAGTTTGACACGCCTATTTTCTTGGATTACAAATCTCAAATAAACAGGTAGTACACATACTACCACTCACTTCACAATGTCTGTTCCAAAACTCCTATTTTTACCTTATCTGGCTACAATTATATTATAACAGTTATTATTGTTTTGATTTAAGAATAAAAAATGTGAAAAGAAGAAAACAGTTGCTAAAAGAAGTAAAAAGGTCAAAATGTTTTACTTACAAGAAACGGTATCATCAACAATAACAGAGTCTTACAGACTATTTTCTTTTTTGTCTGAGCCAGAATCATTATTAAATTTAATATTTGTAAGTTGAAGGCGAGGGTGGGGGAGGTTTAATGGATTCTTGAAGTTATTTACAGGAGTTGCTCCCCAAAATTGTTTAAAACATTTATATTTGTGACATTACAAACCTTTAGGTTCATCTCCAGTCATCTTAAATTAAGTCAAAAAGTGGGCATTAAGTGGACAAGTTAGATTCAGTGTGAATCTAACTTGTCTACTCACCAAATAATGAGATTCTGACCTGGATTTAACATTTTACTCTCAAAATTCTAAATTTATGTATCTTAATATTAAAATTTTAAAATTATAATAGACCTTAACACGACTTCATTTAAGATACCTGAAGATGACCTAAACAGGTTCTAAACGTCACACATATAATTTAATGTTTTAAAAAATTTGGGGGAGAAACTCCCGCGAAGAACTTCAAGAGTTTATTATTATGAAACGTCTTACCGAAAAATAAAATAAGATTTGAAGGGAAGACCCCTAAGCTGGCAAACGTTTATAGAACCCTCAGTCTTCAACTATAAAACATACTTCAACTACAAAAGAAAATAATCTAAATTGATGAATAGTACGTAAATTGAGATGTTTACAATATGCAATGTTTACTACACATTGTGGACTCAATGCGTGAATGTGGTATTCTCTTAGATTTTGTACAGTAAAATTAAATAATTATTACAGTTATTAATTTTGAGTTAGTAGAAAAAAAAAATGTATTTTCATTCAATTTCTTTATTTAGATCATGGACAGACATCGGCATAATCGAGGTATACTTGTATATGCATTTTTTCTCATTTTTAGGCACTAGATAAGGGAGTAAGCAAGTTACTGGAACATCCAATACGAGAGAGTTTATTGCAATCTCTTTTTACTGTATTAATTTATACTTAAATTAAGTTCTTTCTACTTACAGTTTGTCAATTTCTGCTAAATGCTTGGTTGGTCCAGCTGTAGGTTTAGATTCGCAAATCTCTGGGTAGGCCCCAAGTCCAGCCATCGTAAGTACGCATTCGGATAGTCTCATACCAATGTACATCCTCATTCTGAATTGCACGAAAAGAGGCCAAGTGTAGAATAATCGAAAGAGAATACTTGTCTCTGTATAGAACTCATCCTTTTCCACATACTAAAAATGATTTACTAAATATTGTTACTTAGTTTAAGATGAAAATTCTGAAAAAAATAGTTATCCAGTCAAATATCTTTTGAACGGATAAAGATAGAATATAACAATGTTTTCTAGTAATATGGTATTGGCACCACTGTCTTTAATATCTTATAACATGTTTCGTGCACTTCCTCCCCCACCCCACCTCTCTGGAAATGCACTTTGGATCTGCCAGTAACTTTAGAATTAAAGAAATTTCACACAAAACATTCATTTTATGTCTTTGTCAATGTGTATTTTTAAACACTTTTTGTATCTAATTTTAAAAGTCACATATAAAAATAATGAGCTAGAGTTCTCACAGTAGGTGGGCATTCATTTAAAATGTTAATTCATTTATTAATCCATATTTAACTAAAATTTTACAGCTTTTAAAATTAAAAATAAATTTTTAAGCTTACTATATGAACAAATAGTGACAAAAAAAATTAATAAAATTAATGAGTTTTCAAGATACATACATTGAATGGGAAGAGATATGTGAACATTATAAATATAAGAGCGTACAGAGGCAGGTACTTAAATCTCTTTAATGTTATCATTTCACATGACACATATTTCCAGAAAGGAGTCGTAAACATGTCGCAGTACATGCGATACGAGTAATATGGACCTAAAAAAAACTTTCAGTAATAAGGTTACAAAATGTAAACAAATTGAAATACAAATTACAATAAATATAGAAACAGTCAAGTAAATAGTACCTAATATACAAATTAAATGGGCATTTTTAGCGCGGTTCCTCCCTCCCCCATAGGGGGGAACCCCGCTTATAAGGTTGATACAATGAAACAATCCGGAAGTGCCGACTAGAAAATTTCGCGTTTCAGAACCCCTAGAGACCGAAAATTCAAATTTGTATACATATATATGTATATGTATATGTATATATATATATATATATATATATATATATATATAATATATATATATATATATATATATATATTTGTCTGTTCGCTCATTTCTGGCTTCCCTAATGGTTCGATTGTGATGAAATTTGGTACAAAAATCCATCGTCCAATTTAAAAGGTCAAGCTCGTTAACCAGCAGAATCCGCCCACTGGAAGATGGCATTTGGGGCGAAATTCGCGCAAAAAAAATCGTAACGCTTACGTTTTTGAGCTCATAAGCTTTTAAGTACTCGTTTTATATGCTTCTTGGGCTAGGAAAACGAATGAAACCATTTTCAAGGCGATAGCTTTAACCGTTTTCGAGAAAATTGGAAAAATAGTTTTTGAATACCGTTTTTGGTTTGGGTACTTAGAATCATGGGATTCAGTTGAAACATTTTCTGCATGTTCTACATTCATTAAAACTAATATGTTTTAATTTGTGTCACGTTTGGAGTTAAGGAAGGGTTAGAATAAAATATTTTATTAACAGACATAAAAAGTTTTGGTAACTTTGTATACTTTCCTTAATATCTCGAAAAAGGTTGAGAATTTTGGTAAACTGAAGGTGACCATTAGAAAGCGTACTAAATGCTCTACAAAAATGGTTCTGATGAAAGTTTTGATTAGGCAATGTCAGTCGGAGAAATAAGTGCTTAAAACTTTAAAGTAATTGATTTCACTTAATCGAACTGTTCTTTTTGTCTGTTTTTATTCCTTGTTATTTTTTAACTGCTTATAGTTGGATAATGTATTTAATAATAAATCAGGTTAAGAAAAATAAGAATAACAATTTAATCTTAGAGATATGGATTTCCAAGATATAGCTTTTCAAATGCCTAGCGGGGTCCTTCCTAGGGTGGGGATCCATCCAGGTAAGATCGTAAATAAGACCTTTCATGAAAGTAAAGATGGAACTGTCAACTTTGGTCCTCCTCTGCCTCCCGGCACTTTCATTGCTGACGAAGGCTACCAATGAGTAGCCAAAACGTCCTAAATATAGATTTTTTAACAAAAAATCGTATTGAGGTTTCTTTAGCCGAATCCCAACCATTCCATCTTTACTTATCACCTCGACGGCTAACTATCTAATCTTCATGCTTTCTAGAAATGTGGACCCAAAATAATAACAGCTTCTATTTTAATCATTTTTAATGAGTCTAGAGATAAGAACGGAACCGCGCTAAGATGATGCAGTTCCTGCGAGTCGGACTTTTATTCTTAATGTGGGACACATGTCCCTAAGGAATAATCCCAATTGAGAAAATTAGTAATAATTTAAAGTATACAGTTGTGATAATGGTTGGTTAACTTCTATGGATCGAGTGAGACTTGTAGGAATAAGAGTTGTAGGAGGGCGGATAGACAAGAGTAAGGAATTCCAGAGGCAGAGAGGTAGCACGGATAACAAAGGATTTTTTGATTGAAGCTATACAATAAGAGGAAATATAAAGATAAGAAGAATGGAAGTTGTTATTATAAGATTTAACAGAGGGTTTGTACAGGAGGAGTTTAAATACAGTACAGTGAAGTCTGGGTAAAGGACTAAACCTAGATCTACTGAATACTTTAAAGAGGGAATAGTTAATTCAACTGACGAGTTATATCAGGACCATGGAAGACAAGGGGCGAATCTGAAAAATTGATTTTTTTTTTTTTTTCTGATTCAGAAAGATGTAGGTATCAGGACACTTCGCCTTGTTTCTCTAGTTCGCCTTTAGTTCTCTCACAGTTTCAAATTAAAATGAATAGCAACATCATCTATGAATAATTCAATGTACGATTTCATGGGGAAAAACACTTTTTTTTTTTTTAATTTAGCTCCTTCTCATAAAATTTTATGGAAAATTTGTCTACAGTTCAATAAATTCTGCAAGAAATTTGTAGGAGCATTGCCATAAATCAGAAATGTTTGCAAAAAACAAAGAAAAAATATCACTTGAAAAAATTATATTAACTAGTATAATTTATTTATTAAATATAAAAAATAAATATATACTACATTACATTTATTATATTATTAGCTGAATGCCCGTGCTTTGTCACGACAGATAAGTAGTATTTGTATTGCGTTAAATAATGTATATTCAAAATTAACGCTACTCTTTAATTTTGTATAATTTATTATTGCACGGTTCCCGTCATACTATTTGTTATTTATCAATTGATAAGTAAACAAAGTATAATGTTTCTTGACACTGGGGCGCCCCGGACCAGTATTAACAAAGAGATACCCTAGAGATCCCCGTTATCTATAGGTTACCAGTAACAGAAGTTTAACCCGTACCGGTAGAAATTTGTTGTCAATAATAAATGGACGGTAAAATTAAAATAAATTATGTTTCCAAGTTGATATTTGGAAACAAATATTATATTGGCGAGCATTGTCAAGAAGTGTTTTAATTGGGGATGCTGATGGGTGAGGAGGCTGTGCAAGAGTTTGGGATATTATTACCACGTATGGACCATCACCAAGGAAAGTGTAAACTCTATGAGGGATAAAATCATAGTTTAGTTCTAGTAATTCAAGGAGTGCCAACATAGTTGAAATTAACCGCAATTCAAAATAATACTATGAAATTGATACAGTACAATAACAGCTGCTCTGTTATTGTCCTAGCAACACATGCTGCCAAGGCTTGCCTGCTCTAACCAACTAAAACTTCAAACCTCTCAAACAATACTTACAAATTTTAATATCAAAAAATCCTTTCTTAGGGAGTGTTAACATGCTATAGAGAGTGTCCATACACAATTTCAAATTTTTCTGTCATGTGGTTTGGGCTGGGCGATGATAGGTCAGTGAGTGAGTGGTATTTGACAAATATATAGTAGATTTATATATATATATATATATATATATATATATATATATATATATATATATATACATATATATATATATATATAAAACAAATGAATTAGGTTAAATTAAGTTAGTGTTGAAACTAGGTCTAGGAGAGAACTAAACCAAAAACAGACAAAAAATTGTACAATGCACCGAAACTGTGTTTAAATGTAACAACTTGTCATTTAAATTTGTGGAAAATGAATCCGCACTCATCAGACTCGATCTAATTTTGATTTTCATTCCAATTCAATAAGACGTACGATTTGCTGAATACATACTCCGTTTTACTAGATACGATATATCGTGGTCCATGAAACATACAATGAGTCGTTGAGTGTAAACAGACCTTACAAATGATCCCTTTAAAGACATTGGAATGAGAAATATCTTTTGAAATTATTCATTAATATAACATTTTCTGGAATGGTAATTCTTGTTGATGTACCTGTTAGAACTCCTATGTAGCAAAAACCGTAATGGAAAATGTCCTTAATTGAGGGTGTTTCAATGAACCGTTTTTCAACTTCAGCAGGTTTGCTTTTATCTGATTGTTTGGCCATATATGAATCATGGACTTCAAATGCAAGACCAACCATCTGAAACAAAAAAATATGGATGATGGATTACTGCATTGTTGTGGTAATCCATTTTGCAGGTACAAAACATTCTGGTCGCTTTCGGAGTCACAGTTCCGTCATAATAGAGCAGTGGCTCCGAAAGCATCGCTCAGTGAGGAGCAAATAAAGGCTATTGTGGTACAAACAAGAATTATTTGTTTTCATAAGAAGATTTGAATATAATAAACAAAAAAAAAAAGTAAATGATGGATCATACACTTCAAGTTGGCCCTCATTCATTCTGCTCAACTATATTGAGATGTAAGTACACAGTTTAATCATCAGTCAAAAGAAAGATGTACTTGAAGAATAAAAATACAAATAGTTTAACACCAAAAGCTTTGGGGTCAAAAACTGCACATTATATTTCCTCGGTATGTTTTTTCTTAGTTTTTTTTTTGTCATGAGTGGCAGTGGTGTTTTCTTGGTAATTGTTTTTTGGCATTTCATCAATTTTTTCAAATTGTCAGTTCTTCTTCTTCCTTGCTGAGTATTTAGAATTACAAATTTTCCCTGGTAATCTTCTTTTATATTTTTCTGTTTAGTAGAAATTTGCTGAAATGCTGAAAATTCATTGAACTATCACCACCAATCGTGAACAAAGCCATAACAGCGATGATACTGAACGAACACCGCTAGAACAGAATGGGTAGCCTGCCTTTTTATGCAGCAAGAAATTATGTCAGCGTGTATTGTGACACATAATTGACAGTGAGCTCAGCACTATTTCTTCCTCTAAAGTTATTAATGAATTCAGTTTAACACCAACCTCTTTAAAATAAAACCACGGAATTCATGTAGCGTATTATCGCTACATGCCACAAAGACTTCTAGAAAATGATGTGGTTAAAACCTGCTTGGATGAAGCTATGATTACAGACCGTACTGATCACCATAATAAGCTAGATATTCTCATCATCGACAAGGATAATAAGAATGCTGATATAATTGATATCTCAGCGCCAAATGATGAAAATATCCAGAAAGCATATGCCGAGAAGCTGCAAAAATATCAAGACTATTGAGTTAAAAGATCTCTATAAATTAGATTCCGCTAGAGTTACTGCAGTTATTATTTTGACCAATGGTTTGATACCGAATACTACAGTTAGTGCCACCAAATATCTGAAATTATCAGAGGAAGTCTTAGTATTATCCGAAGGATGAAATAAAGGTCGAAAATTCCCACAGGTGCTTTATTTGGCAAAACGTTTTCAGGGACTAAGCCCCATTTTCAATGCCCTGTGACACAATACCATAATTAAAACAAGTTCAATTTAAACCAAATTAAATTAACAAGACAATTTTAACAAAAATAATAACAATCGTAAAATCTGAAACTACATTTTAATATAATATAAAACACGTTTTTTGTCAATTTATTTAACAGTCTAATCAATAAAAGGCTAAAACACACAGTGAAATAATAAATGCATTCATTCTATCACATAAACACACTCATGCAGGAATAAATAAGTCTAAAAAAGGCTAAAAAGTCGCTACAATGATGTGAAAAGAAGGGAAAAAAACCAAAGAGAAAGCTAAGTACCCACCATGCATTGGCTCTTACTCAGCCGAGCCTTGCTCCTAGACTGGCTTTGAAAAGCAGCGAGGGACTTTGAAACATGCTTCAATGTACCGCAGTCTCCTTTTGCATTAACATTCTTCTTCAAGACAGCGTCAATTTTTATCCAGACTTTTTCTGCCACACCCATCTTTCTTCCCTTCCTCAAGCTCTCCAGTACTTCACAGTCAAGGAAATCTGTGTCATGGTTTTCTTTAACTACATGTTTCCTCATCATCGAATCCTTTCTGGTCACATGTTCTTTTATCCGTACTTTTAATTTTCTTCCACTTTGACCAACATACGAAGACCCGCAGGAAGTACATGACACTCAGTAGACACCCAATTTGTCCAGCGGCTGGATGATATCCTTCGTTTTTGGTAGCCGGTTTTTCAAAGTTCCCCTGCTCCTATATGCTGTCTGAATACCTACCTTTATTAGCATCCGTCCAACTCTTTCCGATACTCGGCCAAGGTAAGGTATACTCAAAAAGTAACCCCCTTTTTTTATTAACCCTCCTTCCTGTTCCACTTCTGAATCCAGCTTAATCCTCTTTCTATAACGCCTTTCAAGGAGCTTATCTACTAAATTACTTTTATAACCGTTGGCTATAGCCAAATGCTTGATAATTCAGTTCCCTGTTGAACTTCTCTTCTGACAAGGGAACATTTAAGAGTCGGTCTATCATAAAGATCAGGCCAGAGACTTTATATTGTGGGTGATGGAAAGAGTCCGACGGAATATCAGTGGCTGTTGGTTTCCTATAAATATAAAAAATATGGGTACCGCCATCTCTCTGAATTTCCACATCAAGGAAATTCAGTCAGCCTTTCCTTTCCAATTCAAAAGTAAATTTTATTCTTTGATAGGAGCTATTAATGTAATCATAAAGGCCTTGTAAGTCATCCTATGTGCCCAAAAAACTAACAATAATGTCGTACTTTTGAACACAGACACAGATTTCCTCAACTGTGAAGTACTGGAGAGCTTGAGGAAGGGAAGAAAGATGGATGTGGCTGAAAAAGTCTGGATAAAAATTGACGCTGTCTCGGAGAAGAATGTTAATGCAAAAGGAGACGGCGGTACATTGAAGCATGTTTCAATAACAGCCCTACAGTCCCTCGCTGCTTTCCAAAGCCAGTCTAGGAGCAAGGCTTGGCTGAATAAGAACGGGTGGGTACTTAGCTTTCTCTTTGGTTTTTTCCCCTTCTTTTCATATTATTGTAGCGACTTGTTAGCCTTTTTTAGACTTATTTATTCCTGCATGAGTGTGTTTATGTAATAGAATGAATGTATTTATTGTTTGACTGTGTGTTTTAGTCTTTTATTGATTAGACTGTTAAATAAATTAACAAAATACGAGTTTTATATTATATTAAAATGTAGTTTCAGATTTTACGATTGTTATTATTTTTGTTAAAATTGTCTTGTTAATTTAATTTGGTTTAAATTGAACTTTTTTTAATTATGGTATTGTGTCACAGGGCATTGAAAATGGGGCTTAGTCCCCGAAAACATTTTGCCAAATAAAACACCTGTGGGAATTTTCGACCTTTATTTCATCCTTCGGAACATCAATTTCCACCATCCAGCAACTCCAACATTCTTAGTATTATCGTAACAAGCAGTATTACTCGAAATAGCTAGAATTGTTAGAAAATTTCTCAATACACAAAATAAATAAATATACTCCACTCTCAAGCCATCATATTTTTAGTTTTAATTATTTTCCAATGCAGTTGTTGTGAATGTATTATGCAAAATAAGATAACACTTTTTTTACGTAGCATCAGCTTCTTGCCTTTTAGCACTGGGCTATCTCGAATCCTCATCTCCCGCATGAGAAACCTGTGTACTAGCCACTAGACCAAGGAGAGACTCTTTATAAACTAATACTTATTCCAATTTAAAATTTACCTTAAAGGTTAGTATCATGAGTACAAGATTTGTATGTGCCGGAGCATAGGGAATGCCAAAGTAAATAGTGGTCCTGAAGAAAAATAGATACGCAAAGGAGAACCCAAAACTTACTTTGTGGATAATTCTGAAAAAAAAAAAAAAAAAAAAAAAAAAAAAAAAAACATTAAAAATATACATTTAAAAACATCACTATAATTAGAAGTAAATGGATGCTCAGTTTGAGGGGAATAATTAATTAATCCCAGAGAAAATTGCATGTACTTTTACCATTCATTGAAGAAATCATTGTATGTCATTAAAATTCTTATTATCCTTGAGGCGTTCAGTTGTAACAAATAGAAGCTAGCAAAACTATAGCAAATAAACCTTTATTTTATTATTATTATTATTATTTTTTTAAAAATGCAATAGAATATAAAATCATTTTCATATGGAGGGGAATGTAAATATTCTCTTCCTATCAACATTATGGTTTTTCATAAAATAATTTATTGTGGATAATAATTTGGTAAGGACTACAAGAAAAAAATGCTAGAAACTATATTTTATCAAAAAAATTAAATTCAATCAAAGGGAAAAAGAACTATCCATGATTTTTAGGAGAAATAATTATAATTGTATATCTTGGTTTCATTTAATTGTTATCTTGGTGTCTTCGTTATTGAATTAGGCATTATTTTTAAATTATTGAATGATTTTTTAAACAAATAAATTATCAGTTTATGCAGAAATGTCCAAAATATTTTTTGTAACCATTTAGGACACTCCTTTAGACTTAAAAACTAAAGAAAATAGATTTTGGTTAATAAATTCATTATTATTATTGCTTTGTTATTGACTGCTTATTTTATAATCGCCCATTTATAGCTGACCCCTAAATGTTATTTCAACATTCTATAATTAACTAGGCTTGAATTGGGTTGTGTTGTTGATGGTTGAAATATTCTAAGTTCTAAACGTGATATTTTAACAAAAAAAAAAAAAAATGAGTAGTATTTATTAAATATGAAAATTAACATAAATAAATAAAGCTAAAAGTGGAAGTACAACTCAGAAATTTTCATGCTTTCAAAACGTAAGTATCTAGAAACAGTTGTTTATTTTTTTCTTCCTTTTTTGCACACTAGAACAGAGTAGATACATTTATTAAATCGCTGCTTATAGTACACAAGACAGTACATAACATTGATGATTTAATTTTGAAATCTTTATTTTTTAGAAAAACAACCTTGCCAGGCTGGAATTCGTTGAATACAGACCGTCCTGTTTTATCCTCTAGCTCAAGTAAAGAAATTTGCTGGATTGTGTCTTCTAAGATTGAATTTATTTAAATTTTAACGTCCATTTTTTATTGGCAATGAATTATAGGACGGGTCAACACCCTTCTATGATTAAATTTACAAATTGGAAGCATGCCTCAGTTAAATGTCGTAGCAACACTTTTAACTGAAATGAAATATACGCTAAACAAAATAAAATATTTGATCGCAAGGAAAATTATATACATTGAACATGTAATTTGAACACAAATTGACCTGAGTTATCCTACAGTCTCTTGCCAACAGGCTAGGGTGCTCATATCACAGCATGGCATGTTTTTTTTTTTTTTTTTTTTTCCTTTTCTTTTGGTGCATCTACTGCTGAGGTCATTAGCACCTGCATGTTAATTCATCTAATGATAAAGCTAAGATTAGATAAAGATTCAGCCAATAATTATGCTTAGAATATTGAATTTTAATTTAATGACAATGCTAAAGAAAGATTCTGCACTTATTGTGCCGGACATGGGACAGGCAAAGCTCCTAATCAGTTTGTAGAAGGAAAAGGCAAAAAAAAAAAACCTCCCAAAAAGCTCCTTAAAGGACAGGTAACACTTAGAAAACAATTATACTCAATGAGAGTAAAATAGAGCCCAACTTGTTGATGGCCTCGCGAAGAAGAGGAGACTTTACAAGGACCTATAAGTAGTAGGCTGGTTTACTTTGGTACAGTTTCCTAATAAAAAAACACACAACAACGACCTCCAACGACCAACGAACAACACGATTGCAACCTCTATAACTTCCTCAGGAAGTGCTAAAAAGAAATAGCTGAGGCTACTCCCAAGGAACCCATGTTACCTCTGCAAATTTGGAAAGGACCGAAATAAGAGATGCGAGTCGAAATACTCAGGGTGGTTGCAGTGTCCAAGGGATCTAATATAAAAAATTGACGCTTACACATAGCGGAGAACTGTTACCAGTCACTCAACAAGTTCTTTAATCCTCTTTAATATTCATAAATGATCCGACCAGAAAAAAATATATTGTTAGTCATTAGTTTAACATCACAATACTTGTGTTGGGAAATTGAATTTTAGAGCAAAATTACTGGTAGTTAATTGATCCTGCAAGTTTTTGTGGCCATTTTGATGCAGACCAGGGACACTTAAAACATCCAATCCACATTACGGAAGAATACCATAGCACTACAATTTTCCCTTTCAAAATTAAAAATGTCATCTTCTTAACACTAGTTTTTTGTTTTGTTTTTTTTTAGCCCAGCTTCTAATGATATTATCAAAATTATAGGATGGGCTAAATAATCTAGCTAATCATTTTCTTTATGTACTCTATCCTTTATTTTTATTTTTATGATACCGATTAACTGGAAGGTGCAACAATTATAAAGTATAAATAATTTTAAATAGAAAAATGTATATAAACAAACACTAATACTTACTTCTTACTGAGTAATGTAATAATCATAGCATTAATAGCAATAAATACAAATGGGTGGATAATGTGAAAACCAGACACAATAAATACTATGATGATCCCAACCAAAGTTGCAACATTTTTCTTCATTTGAGGACAACTAATGTTCCTCAGGACTTTTCCAAATCCAATTGAACCAAATAGAAGAGATAAATAAACAATGTCATCCCACTCCATTTTATAATGTAGTCGCTATACACAAATCAAATTACAGCTATTTGATTAATTTATATAATAATAACAGGGGCTGAACAACTCAAAACAGCCCGTTAATAAAAAAAAAAAAAAACAGAGATTCACAGTAGCAGGGGCAGTCACCGACCCCTGCTCATGAAGGTACCTAACTGATATGATAATGATGTGATGAAGCTATTATTTTATTTGCAAATAGATATAGAAAACTCGCGCCACTGATAATAAGAAGTAAAGAACCTCGCTGGATTGCGTCATATAAGATTGAAATAACAAATTGGAAGCAATACTCAATTAAAAGTTGTAGTAGCACTAGCAACTGAAATGAAATCTACACTAAACAAAATAAAATATTTAATCACAAGGAAAATTATGTATGAAATAAATTAGATAATTCAGAATTTACGACTTTTCAACTGAAATGTGAGCCTCTGTGGACAATGGATTTTTATTTGTTAATAGTAATGTATCTTTATTAATAACAGAGATTTTTTGGGACGAGTTATATACTACTTTCTAGTGTCTTCGTTCATGGGTTGAATTCGGCCTCCCTGACCGCCCCTGGGCCAACCCAGCCTTTAATTAATTTAATAATGGGTACCTTGGGTGCTAATGACTCTAGCAGTCGAAGCAGCCAAGGGGAAAATGAGGCGGCCGGAGCATGTACTGACCACACTATCTCCCTAGTGTGCCTTAAGGTCATAAATCAGATACCTCTATAGTATCTGCCCCTCAGGGCCCTCGAGGCCTGTTACAGGACTGATTTTTTTTAGTATTTATAGTATGTAAATATGCTTGTAAAGTTTATCAGTCCCCTCGTTCCGAAATATTCTCTTTTTTATGTAGGTAAGTTCATTTGGTTCAATTTAGTGAAATAATATGACGGATGTTGGCGGAAATAATCAATTGTAACCGCCAACAAATTGGAAACAAGAATTCAATGAAATGTAGCGTGAAGAGTATATCCGAAATAACAGTGAATTAGGCTGAACTTTTCATATAATATAATGGAATATTTTCTTTAAGTAATGTGAATTGATCTGATTTTCTTCAATTACCTTTTGAAAGTTCATTCTTGTAATATCAATTTATGTTTTGTTTGTTAAAAATTGTCGACTTACCAGAACAATGATATATTCATATAATTAAAGGAGGTAAACTTTTTATATTCATTTATCAGTTAGTTTAAGCATATTTCTCAGCCATGTGTCGTGAACTAATCAATTTCCTGAAGAATGCGCTTAGAGAGACTTTTAATTACATTAAAATTCTGCTTTAATAATATCAATAAACAATTTGTGACAAATAAAACGAATTACGATTCTTATAATCCACCTGAAGGCCGTGAGTGCAAAGGCGTGAGCCCTCCATGCCAAGGGTCGTGGGTTCTATTCCCACTGCGGATGGTGGCTTTTCAATGAAAAAAAAAAAAAGAGAAGGCGTAAGCCCTATCTTGGCTATAAAGGGCGGGGTAACCTATAGTTAACCCGTCCTAAGTGCTGTGTCAATTATAAATAAACGTTCATATTTAAATAAATTATATACTGATCCGCATATTTCTAGCCAATTATGTATATTCATTTTTTCTGGATATATGAGGCGTAGGCATGTGTGCACTGACGGGTGGCGAGGGGACCACACAAGCCGGTTTAAAATTGTTTAGCTGGAGGTGGTGGTATGGAGGCTACGAAACTTGTAGGGTAATTATAAAATAAATCAGTGGAAAAAAAGAAAAATACCTACGCCAGATATCTCCAGGATATATAATATAATCCACCTGTTTAACGTTGGGTGTTTACCCTTTATTCTAGCCCTGGATACATCCTTAATGGAGTTATAGTATTCAGAATAATTTTAAAATTATTTATGAGCGGAAAGGAAATTCTGAAAAGTTATCAGGGACATGGTAAATTGTAGTTACTTTTCTAAAAAGGTAAAGAAAATACATAAAAACTAAGAAAGGGACAATTTTCCGTATTTTGCTAGCAGTTCTCATTAGAAAAAAAGAGCATAAATAAAGGCTGGAGCTAACTGGAGAGAAGGATGTTCCAGATGGATGGAGTCTTTTTCTGCTGCTCTGGATGGTTAAGATGAGCCAGTACGTGAGCACTCTCTGCTGCCTATGTTCAGAACCTTAACCAAGAAGTATGCTAAAATATGAAGGGAATGTTTAGAATGCAGGTCCTAATTGCCACCTACACAAATCTGGAAAAAGTACATTTGCGTTAAATTAAAGATATTTGATAGATTCGTCGATTGTCGCGAATTAAAAAAAAAAACCGTCACCGAGGAGCCGCATAACTTAGCAAATCCTTCAATCAGGGTAAATAAAACATGGTGGGAAGTAGTCAGCTGGTGAAATTGTATTTTGAATGATTATTGACCTTCCACCTATTTCGATAATTCCCTAAATTTGAGTTCAAGATTAATTAAAAATAAAACATTCTGCGGGAATAGTCCCGATTTTAGCGCGGTTCCTCCCTCCCTCCATACGGAGGAACCCCGCTTTTTTAAAACCATCTCTCTCTCTCTCTCTCTCTCTCTCTCTCTCTATATATATATATATATATATATATATATATATATATATATATGTTTGTTATTAATACGGCTTTCCCCAGCGATTGGTTTTAATCCGCATTAATTCTAGAAATACTCCCCAGTAAAGAAAAAACAGCAGAGTATATATATAGTGTTCTCTGACTTTTCCACTTGCCACCTGTTGCGTTCCCCCGTCGACTAACGGTGCTGAATCCAACGGAGTAGCAAACTGCCCCTAAACCTAAGAATCGCCGATTAGCCAAATAGACTCACTTTCTCCAGGACAGACCATTGTCCACGGCAGTTCGATTCCCCCAGGGGGGTTTCACCAAACTTTTATTCCTGGTTTCGTCTTTCCATTATCTTTAATCAAATCCTTTCCAATGGGACGCTATTTCGAAGTAGGCCTTTCTCCAAGATGAGGAATGGACAAATTGCGGTTTTTCATTTGAAACCAGAAAGACCTCTAAAATAGCCACGCTATCTGTGGAGGAAGCGTAATTTGATATTGGATTTGAGATATATTTTCTCTTTCTCTTCTCTTCTCCTTCCCTCTCTTCTTCTTCTTCTGCATACTTCCATGAAGTCTTTATGCCAGGGTTAAAGAGTAAGGGGCCCATACAAGGACAGAATGTCTCAAGATTTGGAGTGCGCAGTTCAAACCTGAAGATATTCCTCGCCGTGATTGGGACATCCTTGAGGCCAGAGTTTAACTACACAGTCCATCGAAGTAGAATTAAAACCACATTAGACTAACTGTACAGTCGAATGAGACCGGGCCTGACGTGTATAGACAAGAGGATATATGCTTCACATAAAGTGGGTTTACTATAACTGGACTGTGCAGTCCCTGCCTTGAGGTTTATTAACTTATCGTGTCTGTGCTAGACCCGTACTGGCCAAACCTTGCAGCCTGGCCTTAAGATTGGAACTGAACGTGTATGGCCTCCTTAAACTAGGGCAGCAAGATTCTCCGTACAGCTTTACTAAGGTTAGGCAAAATCCTTGTCGAGTCTCATCCAAGAACCAAGCGTGGCTGGAGGATGCCTTCACGTCAATCCGTACCTATATTATACTTCTTGTTCAAGGCATGCTTTCAGCAGAAGTATTAGCAGTGTCCTATACTGAATGTTATTATACTGCCTTGTTTCAATTGGAACATAAGATGGCTGGTAGCTCTGGGTGGAGTTTTGTTTCAAGGAAGTTAAAATAATGGCCAGTAAAGGCACAATTTGGTAATAATTTGGTTCATGGGCTGAACCTGCATTCCTAATGGACCGATTTAGAACACCTTCTTCTTTTTATATGAACACGATATATGCTGACATTCATTACAATATAAAGAAACGTTTGACGATTAAGGGCTAATTAACAATCTGACCCTACTGTTTGAATTGTTCTGTTTATAGTGAGTCCCCTTCATGGGCGTATATAGAAAATAATTTCGGAGGGGGCTGGGAAAATTTCGGGGGGGGGGGCTGAGACCATTTCCGGTGCATGGAATACTAACTAATTTAGACCTTGGAAGAGTTTTAGCCAACTTAAACACTATTACACCCAAAATAGAATATGTTTTATGAACTAAATGATCTTATTTAATTTATTTTTAAGGGTTTTATGAAATTTTTACCGAGCAAATCAATATTTCGGGGGGGGGGGGGGGGGGGGGCTACAGCCCCCCTTATATACGCCCATGGTCCCCCTAGATGGATCAATTATGCTGATCAAGGAGCTCGTCGTATGGTTTGTTTTGGGAATGCTGTATAGCAAGTCCCACGGCCGCTATAAGACACATACTTATAAATATATGTATGTATATGTGTTTGTTTATATATATATATATATATATATATATATATATATATATATATATATAAATTTTAACAGGATTCAATTAAACGGTACGAAACCAACATTATTTTTCAGTATTGGTGTAATTATCCCTAAATTAAAATGTTGATTGCTACTATATTTTTTAGAATTCCAACATTTTTTAAGTTGGTGGTTTGAGTGGAGCGCTAGAATGCGCGTCTTATTTAATGAATCAGTTAACTACAAGTTTTCTAGTATTTTGGTGTGGAATTGCAGTAACCACGAGTTATCATATAGTTGGCAGTCATAAGTTACAGGAATTAGAGAAATATCTCAGGGGCGTTTTTAGGAAATATTTGAGGGGAGGGGGATGCTGGTAGCATTTGGGGGTATGGAATATTAACAATCTAGAACTTGGAATAGTTAGCCAACTAAAACACTATTACATCCAAAAAAAATATTATTTCTGAACTAATTAATCTTATTTAAATTATTTTTAAGGTTTATATGACAACTTTTTATCGATTAAATCAAAATTTCGGAGTGCAGCCCCCTCAGCCCCCCTTTTATACGCCCAAGAAATACCAGTAAATTCTTATCAAACGTCTCTAATAATTAGATGATTAATACGTGAATATTTTAATTAGACTTACAGCTAATCTGGCTCTAATAAATTAGCAGATGTAGTTCATGTCGATTGACAATACTATGAATAGTGGTTATACACATTTCTCACAAAATCAGGTTTTGAACGGCATTTCAAGCCTACAGGCTTTTTTTTGACCAGAAGCTTAAAATACAAAAGTAATACAAAAGAGAAAAGTTTAAAACCAAATAAAGAAACGTTTGTAGTCCAGTACCGCCGGACGCTTTTTTGACGTGGGAATATTTTTGAAAAAATTGGGAATTCCTGAGCGGACAAAGGTTCGAAGCGAAGGACGCTTCGGATTAAGTTGGCGGCACTGGAGCGGAACTCCACGCCCGCAGGTTGGGCCGAGGGAGAGAAAACTCGGGAAAGTTTGCATCTCGGAAGGGATTTTTTGTTTTATCACACTGATCCGGGGATGAGTCGGCAAGACAGCTGATGAAAGCGACAGCTGATAGGAGTTCCGCATCGACAGCTCGGGAAGAAAAACTATTATGAGAGGATATTAGTAGACTTTGCATTTAGTTCTCGAGCAAAAGATGGCTTGACTTGAAATTAGTCCTGAAAATTAAGGACGTTGTAAAAGAAATTCTATACAGGTGGAAGAAAACATTTCCTATAAACACATCATAGGCGTATATAGAAAATAATTTCGTGTGAGGGGGCTGGGAGATTTTTCGGGGGGGGGGCTGAGAGCATTTGGGGAGTATAGAATACTATAATCTAGAACTTGGAATAGTTAACCGATTAAAACGCTATTACACCCAAAAAATATTATTTTTTCTGAAATAAGTAATCTCATTTAATTTATTTTTAAGGTTTAAATGAAACATTTTTACCGATTTCGAAGGGGGGGGGGGGGGTAGGAGGGGGCTGCAGCTCCCTTATATTTTAGGGGCCTTATTGGGAAATAAGACTTCTCCCCTTGTGGAAAAAAATAAATAATATAAAATAGGATGATGCAGCTTGATATAATATGTCTTTGTGTGTGCACATACAGGTATATACATATACCTTCAGGTTTGTTTGTACGTGTGCATGTATGGTTATAAATCTATGTGCTAGGGAATGTGAAGTTAATGGTGGAAACTGTATTTAATATTAATAAATAAATTGTAAAGTTCTAATGTTTATATATTTAATTTAAGCATTTTTAATGTTTGAATGTTCCTTTGTCGAAAGCGAAATACCCGCTAAATCGACCGCTTTGCAATTGATTAATACAATTGACGATTAATTGAACCATTTAACTTAAAAGTGGCCTCATCGCCCTAAAGAATCTTCAATTGGAAATTCTTGATACCACTCACTAAATTTATTTCTCCAGTAATACCCGTCAGGGAGGAACCGATGATTCCATGAAAAACAGGTCTTTCAAATTTGAAGCAACTTTCCATAGACATTCTATAAACACATACACACAAACGCGCGCGCTATTAGTTTACTAATGGCAGTAGGGATATGAAAGGAACTAGGCTAAAATGACGCAGTTCATCTGAGTCGGACTTTTTTATTCTGCAATGCTTCCAAGAACGTACGCCGCCTATTGCTTGCCACTCTGCAAAGCCACGACGAAGATATATCACTACAATCGCTGAAACAAAGCAACCACAGGCCAGAACCTTTCCGTCTACCTCTCCCTGGCGCTCTTGAAGATTCCAGCGAGGTATATGGCCTAATTTCCTTAAAGTTGTTTATATTATAAAATTGTGACCCTTTTTTCCTTCAATATATTATTTGAATAGGCGGAAGGTCGTGCATATATAAAACTCGTCAACTTCACTTTATATGCTTTATGCTTTGCTTGCTTTATTTTATGCTCTACATGTTTCGCGTCTCTTGACGGATATTGATATACTCGACGGTAATTAGAAATATTGATATCATTCGTTTTATTTTAACTTTACGATGTATGACAAAAGCTTTCTCTGGAATCGATATAAGCCAGGATAGTCTTCCGTAGCTAAGGCTAAATTTATGTATATGTAATTAAGTTGCTCCTGAAGAGGCGTCAAGAGACGCGAAACATGTGGAGCATAAAATAAAGCATTTAAACTGAAGTTGACGAGTTTTATATATGCATGACCTTCCGCCAATTCAAATAATATATTGAAGTTGTTTGAATACACCAAATTGCGCTTTTTGTAGATGCTCCCTCTCTCCTGAAAAATTGCGGCGTGAGAGCCCTTGCTGAGAGGAGTAGCTTTGTCGGTTTTTGTCCGCGTTTCAAAGGGTTTCGTTCATCGAGTTTCGCTGTGTAAAAGTGGCCCCCATATTTGTGGAGAGGGATGATGAATCAAGATCAGTGCTTGCAGCACTACAAAAATCGAGATTTCATGTGGATTCTTTAGAATAATTGTTTGCTCCACCATCGTCGTGAGCGCGGATTCTTCTTCTCCTCTTTCTTGATCAAATATGACATTGATGTGATTAAAAACACCCCCCTGTCCTTGCTGCGGCTGGAGGGTCAAAATAAGTTTCCAAGATGGCAGGAAAACCAGAACTGAAGGCGGCTCGCCCTACTCGCGCTATCTATCGCTCTGAATTGCTCTCTGTTTTGCGTAGTGCGAAATTTTACTCGCAGTGAGTAAGTTTCGCCCGAGAGACTTTCGGGAGGGAGTTCCCGGGAGACTTCCCGAGGGGGAAGCGACCCACAAATGGCAAGCGACTCATTATACCTGGAAGTTCCTGTCAAACTAATATTTTTATTTATTAAAAAATCTAATGGAAAGTAATCGAACTAAATTTAATTAAAAGTACTCACTTTCCCGGATTTTGCTTGTTAGAAGATCAGCGAAGGGGAAAGGAGCATGGAATCGATTCCGGTGGCGCATCGAACTAACCGCTCCCGAACGATGGTTTGCTTTATTCAAAGACAGCTTTCTGAGGTCTTTTCTTTTACTATCGTTCATCACATTTATTTTCTCTTCTGAATAATTCCTTTCCTCATTCAAGTTATTTCTTTTGTGATTTCACGGTTTGAGAAAATTTATCTTTCTAATTTTGTTTAAGAATTATTTATCAAATGTACATATTGTCTAGGTTTTTAAAAAAAAGTTTAATTATACTTTAAAAGTACTTTTTGTAAGGACAGAGATTTTTTGAGCCTAGGCTCGGAGTGGTTCCGCCTTAACAAAAACTAAATAAGAAACTTCTATCCACAATAAACAAAAAGTCCGACTCGCAGGGCTGCGTCATCTTAGCGCGGTTCCGTTCATATCCCTAGAATCATTTTTGAAGGCATAGAATAGAAGCAGTTATTACTATGGTTAGATCAATCGTGAAACAACTATTCCAATGAAATCTCAAAGAAAAGCAAGATCGTCGACAAGCCACGTTGTCCACCGTCCCAACGCTCGCTCTAGGAAGAAGAAAAGTTAAGAATTTACCTAACTTTATTTACTAAAATATTCATTTTAGTGTTGAATGCAATTAAAAATACGAATGTACTCACATTACTCTTAAATTCAATTAAAAATACAAAGATCCCTAAAACCTTTCGTGTCTATCAATAATATTTTTTTCCCGAATACTTCCTTAACTCCAAATTTAACCAAAATCCTAAACACATCGGACCTCGGTAAAATAGATGTCAGATCTCCTAGGATGCTTCTTGATTATGGAGAGTCAATAAAACCCTGTTGCCTCGTACAGATAAAAATTCGGCTGTCGCTTATTCTGAAACAAGGCTCTATACTACAAGTCTATTCAAAATACAAACATGCTTCTGTTAAATTGTCATGTTTCAGCGAAAAATGCAACCAAAATAATATCAAACAATGAAGAACTATGGTGAACAGAGAAAAAAGAAACAACCTAAACCTGAGGCAAACAAAGTAAAAAACCTAGAAATACTTATTTCACAGTTCAATGCACTGAAGAATATCAAAATGTTTCTTATTTTATTGTCTTCTTCTACTATAATTCTACAAATAAATGCAATTAAAAAAAACAAAAAAACAACCAATTAAAAAGTGAGCCTAATCGAAAATTGCTTTAGAACCTCTTTTGTAGAAAATTCAGTAAGCTTTCGAATGATCACCTTCCTATTCCTGAGAATAGGATGTTATCTATTTTTCATACCCCTAATATAAGGGGGTCCACTCCAATTTTTTTTTTTTTTAAAGCACGTAAACACGTGCTGCGGCGCTGGAATTCCTCCGACATTCCCCAAAAATTAGGAGCATGTCTACATAAAAATCGAAAGCCGGCATATTTAAGAAGAAGAAGGTACGTTCTATCACTGAATGGTCAACTGATACTAGCAACTAATTTTTAAGTCCAATTTCTTAACAATGCCACATTATACCAAATAATCTTAATTCCATTGTAACAGCAAACAGCCTCTTTCAACTAAGTACATTAACAATGAGGATTAGGAGCAGAAGTAAATCCTCACATATGTTTTCATCCTTTTCTTTCTTATCATTATTACTCAAGAATTAATACATAAAAATCATCCCAGTGAATAAGTGTTTAACTCGAATTTCCTTGATTTGCAGTGGTCTTCTTTGAAAATTAATGAAAAATCTGGTTTTCATATTCTACCGAAGAAATATGGCAAAAAGAATAAGTAAAAAATCTGGTACATGCAACACACAACATTCACATACCACCTTAGTCGGAGTACGTTAAATTATTTTAAGCAATTAATATCCATGTTTTTCCACCCATCTCATCAATCGACCCAACATATGTTTTCATTCATAATATCCCGTTAAATATTCAATCTACAACTTTGATCTTGGTATCATCTGATAGGAAAATTAATAGGCTACAACGTTTGTATAGAGGTGTTTTTACGTACAAGGCTTGGTTTCAGTAATAAATAGGAATTTGTCTACAAAAGGGCGATATTTTTCAGTTTTTTGCGTTTTACGCGCAAACGGTGCGTCGGATCAAAAGATGTCTCGGAGTAAATTAGTCTTAAAAATAAATTTTCTATCAGAATTCCTCATAAAATATACCTGTTGCCATTGAAAACTCAAGAGTTAGATGCGCTGGAGAAAAACTGGAGAATGTTACAAAGTCAAATAAACCTTCAAAAGAAACCTTATGCAACATAACTATGACCTACTAAGTTTCATTTCGAAATTCCAACAACTCTAGGAGAAAAAGGGGGTGGACACATATGCTGGGACACCCTGTATATACATACTAGCTGACTACCCGTGCTTCACCACGATCGATAAGCAGTTTTTATATTGCGTTAAATAAAGTATGATCAAAAATAACGCTACTACACAATTTTGTGCAGCTTATTATTGCACGGACTTTAAAATTACCCAGGAAACACCATGTGGAAGTAACCGTGCTTGTTTCCGTTGGGGAGTAAAACATGAAAAATATAGCAACCACTTAAAAAGTTAAGTAAACAGAGACAAATACACGTTGAAAAGAATAAAACTAACAAATTTGAAGTTTTAAGCAATTATCTCTTCGATTGACATCGCCCCACCGAACATTACAACAGAATCTTTTTTGTAGAGAATTTATTAATCTTTCGAATAGCCGCCTTCCACTTATACGATTTCCAAACAGTTTTCGAGATATTTTAGAAAATATTCTGAGATCCGAAAACTTTGTATCACCATTCATACATTTTTTTTCCATATACTTCTTACCTCCAAACGATACCAGAGTTGAGATGTATGTCAAATACCTGGTACAAGTTTCAAGTCAACTAATAATCGTTTCTGAATACCCAAACAGAAAATTAGCTTAAAAAATTATTTTATTAATTTTTGTCGTAAACACTTACAGAAATCGATACAAAAATGGTTTCATTCGTTTTCCTACGTTAAGGAACCTATATAACGAGTACCTGCAAGCATATGGACTCGAAAATGTAAGCGTTCCGATTTTTTCGCGAAAATTTTCCTCCAAAAACCATGTTCAGTAAATTGATTCAACTGGTTAATGAACTTGACCTTTTAAATGAGAAGAAAGATTTTTGTACCAAATGTTATCAAAATCGAGCCATTTTTGAGCCGATGAGGAACTTCTTAATAATTCAACCCCCCCCCCCCTAAAACATTTGAATAGAAAAAAAACCTTTCTTAGCGAGTGTTTACATTCTAACGGATTGTCCGTGCAAAATTTCAAATTTTTGTGTCAAGTGGTTCGGGATATTATTACCTCGGATGGGCCATCACCAGGGCGTAAACTCTATGAGGGACAAAATCACAGTTTATTTCTAGTAATTCAAGGACTGCCATCTACTTAACAGTGTGCAGGCTCCGGTTTTGGGAATGTTGTATGCCAACGACTTAACAGTATACTGTGCCCATAAAAGTGTTGCTTACTGTTTTCAAGAAGTTAAACGAGCCCTTTTGAATGTTTCTACCTGGCTCAATCAGAGTGGTTTCAAAATTTCAACATCAAAATCAGTGGGTCTACTTTTTAGTAGACGTAGAATATTGCAGTTGCCTCCTCTTCATATAGATGGGGTGGAAATCCATATTCAACCTGAAGTCCGATTCTTAGGACTAACCTTTAACTACACACTTTCATGGGCACCGTACTTAAGAGAATTGAAGAAAAAATGCTTGAACTCGTTGAATTTCTTGAAGGTACTAAGCAATACGAAATGGGGAGCTGATCGGAAGAGTATGATAATGCTTTATAGAAGTTTGATTAGATCGAAATTGGACTATGGATGTGTGGCTTATGGATCTGCCAGTCCCAGAACCTTAGAAATAGTAGATAGTATCCATAATTCTGGTTTGAGAATAGCAACGGGTGCTTTCCGGACGAGTCCCATATATAGTATTATGGTAGATGCTGGTGAGCCCCCTTTGCAGTATCGAAGAGATTATCTGTCCTTATCTTATTTTGTGAAAGTTATCACATCTCCTTATCATCCTTTAAGTCAGAACTTCAAGTACATGTACTCTAATCAAAACAACATTTTCATTAACAGCAACCGATTTATCCACAGATCCATAAAATTATTATTAGATCTGGATTTTGATCTAGACAAACTTCATCAGCTGGCATTTCCGAATCTCGAGCCTTGGGCTCTTCACGCTCCTAAAATTGATCTTTCGCTGACCAGATATATCAAGAGAGACACCGTTCCTGCAATATTTCAGGCTGAATTCAATAGAATCAGGTTGAAGTATGCAGGAGCAACAGAGGTATTCACAGATGGCTCTAAAACTACTGACGGCGTAGGATGTGCGATAGTTTGTAATGCCAGAACACAAATGTTGTCTCTCCAGAATTTAAGTTCAATATACACAGCGGAATTACTTGCAATAAGCAAAGCGGTTAATATTTCATCTGAAAATAACAGTAATTTGGTGATATACACTGATTCTCTATCTTCTCTCCTTTCATTACAATACTTCTATTCCCGAAATACGATCATTTCAGACATCATTAAGGGAATAGATTTGCATTACCAAAGAAACCATCATGTTACTCTCTGCTGGATCCCTAGCCACAATGGTATAAGTGGTAGTGATAAAGCGGATGTAGCAGCCAAGCAAGCTATTAAAGAAGGCATTCCTTACTCGTACATCCTGCCGTCAGATGCTGTGGCACATCTAAAATACCATATTTTCTCAAAGTGGCAATATGAATGGTTCCAAAATAGAGAAAATAAGTTGAGGGAGATTAAATCCACAACCTCGGCATGGAAAACCTCATCTCAAGACACTAGGCGAGATGAGGTGGTTCTGTCGAGGATTAGAATTGGACATACTAATCTCACTCATGCACATTTATTTAAAAAAGAATTAAGGCCTGAATGCAGAGCTTGTGGCAAATATCTTACTATCAAACACATTTTTACTGAATGTAGAGCCTACGAATCCGCTCGGAACAAATGGACATTCATGGTCCTCTCTGTGATATACTTGGAGACGACCATGAATCAAGCTAGAGAGCGTTGAGTTTTTTGAGAGCCACTGAGCTATTTAATAAAATATAATAAGCAATTATTTACAAAAAAATAATAATAATAATAATAATAATTTAAATATTAAAATATAAAACATTTCAGATCATTAGTTTCAATATTAGTGTATTTTGCTTTCCACAACTTTTTTTTTTTTGCTCTCTTTATTGTTTTTTTCTCTAATACATTTTGATTTACTTAGGCAACAATTTCAGATTTATATGTATATGTATGTGTGTGTATGTGTGTATGTGTATGTATGTGTGTATCTGTGTATGTATGTGTATATATGTGTGTGTATGTGTATGTATATATGTATGCATGTGTATGTGTATATGTATATGTATGTATGTATATATATATATATATAATATAATTAAATAAGGCTTTAAATTTCAGAAGGCAACAATGACCCGTGTGGTTGAATTTGCCTTAAGAAAAAAAAAAAAAAAAAAAAAAAAAAGGACTGCCATCATAGTGGAAATTAACCTCAATTAAAAATAATACTATGAAATAGATAATGTACGGTAACAGCTGTTCTTTATCGTCCTAGCAACGCATGCTGCCTAGGATTGCCTGCTCTAACCAACTAAAACTTTAAACCCCTCAAAAAATCCTTTCTTAGCGAGCGTCTAAGTTCTATAGGGAGTGTCCATGCAAAATTTCAAATTTTTCTGTCGAGTGGTTTGGGCTGGGCGATGATAGGTGAGTGAGTGGTATTTGACAAATATATAGTATATAGTTTATTATTATTATTTTTTTGTTTAATGGCACATCAACTATTTTGCTATTATCGCCGGGCAATCTACAGGTTGCCACCCTTTTATAATGCCAACAGCACGTGGTCGGCCACCCATTCAGGTACTGACCACTCCCGACGTTGCTTAACTTCGGTGATCTACGGGAACCGGTGCATTCAACGTGGCTTATAGTATATATATATATATATATATATATATATATATATATATATATATATATATATATATATATATATATATATATAATCCCCCACCGTCTCAAAAATGGTCCGATTTTGATGAAATTTGGGACTAATGTCTTTCGTCTAATTTGAAAGGTAAAGTTCGTTAACTAGCGGAATCCGTCCACCGGAACATGGTTTTTGGAAATTCGCGCGACAAAAATCGGAACGCTTACGTTTTCGAGTTCATATGATTGCGGGTACTCGTTTTAAAGGTTCCATAACAAAGGAAAACGAATGCAACCATTTTAAAGGCGATATCAGTAACCGTTTACGAGAATAATCGATACAAATTAACTCCAAACTAATTTTCAGTTTTGTTATTCAGGAACAATCTATTCAGTTGAAACTTTTCCCAGACGTTTGAAATCCATCTAATCTAAGATTCTTCAATTTTGGTTCAGTTTGGAGTAAAGGAAGTAATAGAAATAAAATATTTCATTAAAAGGCATGAACAATTTGGGGGTTTTCTTATATTTTCTAGAAGATCTCTAAAACGGTTAGAAAATTTTGTTATGTGGGTTGTGGCCATTCAAATGCTTACTAAATTCGTTATAAAAAAGGTTCTGATGTAATTTTCGATTGGGCGATTTCAATCGGAGAAAAATGGACTTGAAAATTCGATTGATAGTTTTGTTCTTTTGAACGGGTTTTTGTATCTGTTTACCAAACGTTTTAATTGGTTGTTACTTGTTTTAATTGCATTTAACATTAAAATGCGTATTTTACTAAAACAAGGTAAGAAAATGTGAAACTGTGTTCTAGTGTTTACAAGAGCGAACGTTGACAAGGTGGGGAGTCGCTTATGATACTTTCAGTTTCCTGTTGTGGCGCCTTTAATCTATTTTCTCTTCGGGATTCTATTTTATATTTTCCACGAAAGATCAAACCCCACCAATAACTGATACTACTCCTTTACTAGCCAAAGGCCATAGCCACGTTGAATACACCGGTTCCCGTAGATCACCGAAGTTAAGCAACGTCGGGAGTGGTCAGTACCTGAATGGGTGGCCGACCACGTGCTGTTGGCATTATAAAAGGGTGGCAACCTGTAGATTGCCCGGCGATAATAGCAAAATAGTTGATGTGCCATTAAACAAAAAAATAATAATAATAAACTATATACTATATATTTGTCAAATACCACTCACTCACTCACTCACTGACCTATCATCGCCTTTACTAATACTGAAAAAAAAACTAATACTACCACTGAAAAAAAATCCTTTACTAATAGCACTAAAGATATGAACGGAACCGCGCTAAGATGACACAATTCCTGCGAGTCGGACGTTTTTATAATGATTATTGCAGTCATTCCTCAAGTGCAAACTTGACATTCCATAGCAATTTGAGGAGTCCTTAAGCTACAAACCACTCCCAGAGAACTACCTCGCTCTCACCACCCCCGCGGACGGACCGCGTCCAATCTGCTAGGTATAAGAAGGCCCGCCTCCAACCTAGCCTCAGCAGTCATGTCAGCACTCACTCTTCTAGCAGTACTCCTAGCGCAGGCAGCAGCGGAGGTGGGCACTAGTTCTGGGGGTGAGACCAACAACAGCAGCGTGTCCAGCAATGCAACAAACATGGAGGAGATGTTCTCAACATCGGTTAGTAATTTATAATGTGTTACGGATTGTTTTAGTAGAATATTTGGCCGAAATTTAAATTATTTAAAATCCCTTTTACTGAAGGTAAAAGGCGCGTTGTGAAAATCATATTTCCCAAAGAATATTTTTAATCCTTCAAAATGATTTCACCATTGAAGAGAGCTTAGTTTCGGAAAATAAGGTCCATCTTTCGGGAAGTCTCCCGAACCCCCCAAATATTAATGTATTTGAAGAAAAAAAATAGAACTTTTCCTAAAAAGAAAGGTCAAGTTCACCCAGTAAAGCCCGCTAACTGAAAAACACTGTCATGTCGGCGATATTCGAATGAAAATAATTGTAGTGCTTAGTGTCCAACAAAACAGTACGTATAGTTCAGCGGGTTTTCATGGTTAACGAACTTGACCTTTCGTTTTTGTACATCACAGTAACAGAAAATATTTACTGTGCATTTAATGTGGCAGAAAGAATTTCCTCGACAATCCTTTATTTCGCTCTACGTGTTTCACGTCTCTCTGACGCCTCTTCAGAGCGAAATTTGACCTTCTGCCACATTAAATACATAGCGAAAGAAACGCGCAAAAATATAAACACCATCTTATAATATAAAATATATAGTTCCATTCAAATGAGGTTGTCTAATTCACTGTCATGTAGGTAATGACAGTAACAGCCTACGCACTGGATACCTTCACTTAACAATTCAAATATGTGTTGTGTGGTATGTTCAGGTGACGTTGTCCCATGCATTCTGTAAGGGTGGATGGTTTACACTTGCTAGTTATTGCAGCATATTTATATCAGAGAGAAATTGCGACTATTGAAAACCCATGTAAAATTTATGTCTGCAATAAATTGCTCATGGTAGAATTTATTGCAGACATATATTTTACATGGGTTTTCATTAGTTGCAATTTCTCTCTGATATAAATATCCTGCAATAACTAGCAAGTGTAAACCCACCCTTAGTAAATATAATGCCATTAAGCCCAATCGAATTTCAAGTCCACATAGTTACTCAAAGTTGCATGGGCGTGTATAGAAAATAATTTCGGGAGAGGCTGGGAGAATTTCGGGGGGGGGTATGGAATACTAACAATCTAGAACTTGGAATAGTTAGTCAATAAAAACGCTATTGGACCCAATAAAAGCTATTTTTTCATAACTAAATGATGTTATTTAATTTATTTTTAAGCTTTTTATGATGAATTTTTAACGATTTGGGGGGGATGCAGTCCCCTCAGCCCCCCCCATATATTCGCCCTTGCAAAGTTGCCACATATCGAAGAGCGATTATCAGTTCCTCCGCAGTCACTATGCATATCTTCCAATGAGTCTTCTTTTAAATATGTATATTATTTCACTACGGTTTTGATGATTGGGATTTCATTGAGACTTCTCAATTAGAGTAAACATTCGTATAATTGATAAAGGAAGGAAATACAGTAAAGTAAAGCAACTATTTTCAAAATTATTAAGATGTTCAATATCATTACAAATCTGCTCAGGCTGTATTCAGTAAGAACTAGGACAACTGAGGTACTTTGCAAAGACCGTTTTGGACGCTTTTACTAGAAAAATGTGAGACAAAATATAATTTTCCGGGAAAAGGTGGACGTCCAAGGAGAAAAGTGAAAGAGGGAAGAATCCGGAAAGTAAAATGAAACGCTTTACGGTGATTATTCATAGATTTCGTTCTTCAAGCTTCGGCAATTCAATTCGCTCTGGGTCATAATCAAGAGCTGATGGTCAAGTCCAGCAGTATTTAACCTAATAGGATGGCAACCGTGTCAATGGTCAATTCTAAAACAGTACCGGGACCGGGAGACTACTAAATTTAACAAGATGGCGACATCAAACAACAGCGGTCGGCAAAAGAGGCGATACCTTCTGAGCTTAACCAATATGGAAGGAGTAGGCAGCACAGGATAAACCGTAGCGCATTTAATTATATATACATATATGTATGTGTCTGTTAACACGATAGCGGCCAGAGTGTTTGTTTTTTCGTCACGAAACTTGGTATATAGCATTCAATTAGCAAACGATTGAACGAGTTCGTTAACCACCAAAATCGGTCCACCGGAAGGGGGGGGGGGGTTTACCCTGGACCCAAAACACTAATGTGACCATGCCAGCCGTAATATTTGTTATATTTCAACTAAACTTGGTATTCGTAGTGGTAATCTAGAGAGAAAAGTGAGATGTAAAAATAAACTAAATCGGTTCATTAGAAGGGGGGTTTACATCGGACCCACAATACCAATTTGCCACTACCAGCCGTGATTTTTTTTATATTTCGACGAAACTTGGTATTCGTATTGGTAATCTAGAGAGAAAAGTGAGATGTAAAAATAAACTAAATCGGTTCATTAGAAGGGGGGGGGTTACTTCGGACCCACAATGCCAGTTCGCCACAACCAGCCGTGATTTTTTTATATTTCGACGAAACTCGGTATTTGTAGTGGTAATCTATAGGTACAAATGTGTTGTAAAAATAAACTAAATCGTTTCATTAAGAGTGAGGGTTTACTCCAGAAATTACTAATTTACTCATACCGGTCGTAATTTCTGCTGTATTGTAACGAAACGCGGTATACGTCGTGGGTAACTCATAGGAAAGAAGTGTTGAAAAAATGAGCTAAATCGGTCAATCGGAAAGGGGGGTTTACTTTGTAATATATTTCAATAGAATAGCCCGCCAGACGTAGGTTCGCAAGGCCGCCGCAAGGAGCGCTATCTCCCACTAGAGGGACTGTATCCTGTTCCTGCGTCAGATCAAAAGACGGAAATATGAAGTTTTTTGTGTTTATTAAGTAGTGTAGTAGGTACCATGTGTAAACATAACTCTGGAAGCAAATTAATTACAAAATTAATAATTGACCAGTTACTCATTACAAAATTAAAAGAGAACTATTCATGTTTTTATTTTATTTATGTAGGATATTTTAAGCAAATTTTTCTGGAAACCAGTCTACACAACCCAAATTCTGAGGAAAGTGCTTAGTTATGCAGCTCCTGCGTGACGGACTTTTAAAACCACTAGTGAATCGATTCAATGTGGTGTTGTCATGCCGCGAAGAATGCTGTACACTTGGAATACACTGATTTAGGGTTTATTGTGATGAACTACCTACCATCTTTGTGGAAATATAATAAATTCAAATCCTTCTTCTTTTTTTTCAGTGTTCTGAGGGCGAAAGCCTCGGGTGCCTGAAGGCAGCCATGGCAGGTCTGGTCCCAGCATTGGCAGTGCCACGTCGACTAGTAGTCTGGCCTGGTCTAGCGGTCATCGCCGGCGGATTTTCCGTGGACCCTCCACCAGAAGCAGGTGCCAAAGTGGACGGCTATCTCGCCAGGGGGTTCAGGGCCTTCCTCGCTTCCCTATCTCTGCAGGTGAGGGTACTGGACTCCGACGTAGGAAAAAGGCTGGCCAAGTTCTCCAGAATGTTTAGTGACAATGAAGAGGAAGCGGACACAGGTCAGTATGAATAAGAACAAAAATAACAAAGGACAGATAGAAGACAAAACACTTTTGTTACTTCAAACACTGTTTTGTCCAGATGGGACCGCTCTATCAATCATATCCCTGAATATTTAACTGCTCATGTCTGTCAATATAATATTATTTTTAATATTCCCAAAATTGATATAGCCTAGTTTTAATGGATTCTGTTGCATGCGAAAAAAACTTTGAGTGAGAGGTTTTTGAGTACCTAAACAAATTCCACATTTTCGATCATTTCTTGAAAATGATTAAGGTACCAATTTGAAATCACGTGTTTTATTCAGATTTTTTGCGTAAAAATGACTTTAAAAGACGTTGGAACTCTATTAGCGTAAAAACCGTAAGCACTACGTTTCCCCCCGCGAATTTCACATAAAAAAAAACAGTGTTTCAGTTGGCGACTGCTTCTGCGTTAGAAGCTTGACTTGTTTTGCATGTTTGTATGCAACGGACCTTTTTTTTGTGACCTCTGAATAAAGAACCATGGTCATTTATTGGCAGCACTTCTGGAGTGCATCATCCGGTTGACAACATAAGGAGGGTTCCCTCTCTGTAGGGAGGGTTGAAGCGTGGTAACATAATTTATCATAAACGATAATTTTGATTGAAGGAGCAAGTGGCAAATGTGGTATTCCTACTTTCCAAAGCTTGCAATATGTGGTAGACTTCATGATGCCCATGAGTCTGGAAACCTCTCCCCTGAAGGACCAATGATAATACTCAGTGCCCGAAACATTGTAAAACTTTCTGCATTTTGCATTTTGGTTTTTCAGGAAGGAAGAAGAAAGTAAACAACGCACTCATGCTCGGAGCCCTCTTCTCTGGAGGTACACTCCTGGCTCTGGGTATGGCAGCAATATCCGCGATGGCTGGGAAGGCTATGGTCATGTCTCTCCTCTCTCTCGGGATGACTCTCATGAACAGGAATGGGAGCGGAAGCAGTAACGGAGGAGGTGGAGGCAGCGAGAAGACTACTTACGAGATAATACACACTGTTCCCTCGCACCATGAAGACTACACTCACAGACATTGGGCTGATGTTACCCATGATGGCTACCATGTAGTGAAAGCTCACTGAAACTTTTACATGAAGAAAAATGGTAAACAACTATCTTTGTTGTATATAGGTATTACAAAATTCATTTTGTAAGATAGTACACTAAATGTTTGAGCTGAAACTAATGATATTAAATTTCTTATTTCGTAAATTAGCCATTATTAATGTATATCATCATTTATTTATTTAATTTATTGTGAGCTCCGCTACTATGGCTATTAAATCATTAGGACAGCAAAATCAAAGTCCATTTAGTAATTAATCAGTTTTTTATATAAATAAACTAAACTGGACAAACATAAAGGGGATATGCAATAAAAATCGAAAAAAGAAAAAAAAAATAGTCTCATAAAGATATATTTTTGAATAAGTGAGAATGTTGATTTTAAATTTGAAAGAAGTGTTTGGATTTACCATCTGTCAGTAAGTTGCAAGAAATTAGATCACTGCATTGTGTTTAACAGTTTATCATCATTAAATTTAAGGATACTACGACATTTTAATTTATTTTAAATCACCACTTCAATGGCATGAACAGAATTATTTTTTATAACAAGGTACAAGGTATGACAGCTCTACGTTACAAATGCTAAAATCGAAAATGAAAATCTAAGAGATAATGACAGAGACCTCTTTGCACAAGGTTGTTTAATCAACTGATTAATTTTGGCACAAAACATCTTCAGAGCTCGGAAGCAGACTGAGGCGTTCTGCCGGGGCAAAACATTGGGCTACGACTGATAAGCAATCTTGTGCAAAGAAGAGTTTGTTATTATTCCTTCAATAGTCGAGATTATTGAAGCAAATTTTTATTGCCAACTCAAGTTATCAAAAATGGAATGGTTTTCGATTCCTTCACTAAAATTAATTTAGGAATATACCTGGTTTTGAAATCAAAAGCAATGATACTTAGCATTCAACAATCATAACGCTTTAGTTTTGTTTAATAATAAGATCTATATAATATAATTTATCACTCACTCAACATTATGCAAAAAATATTTACTTGAACAAACAATTATATTTTGTGACGACAAAGACAATGGACTGCAATGCCGTTTTATAAACAATCAATCGACAATGTTTGTACCAATAAAGAATATTTTTTTATTTACAAGTTTCTATTGCAGTTTAAATTACATACGAAGGACATTGAATTTACTGACTGAATTTTAATAAGGTGAAAATATTAAAGCAAAAAAAAAAAAAAAAAAAAAAAAAAAAGACAGTGAAAAGTAAAACAGATTGAAAACAAACTCCAGACATAATCTGCACTTAATAACAACAGAGAGAATTATGACTGCAGACATTTTATTTGAATTTGGACAATAACATTTAAATTTGTTATTTAAACTAGAGTACATTTTTCATGTATTACTTTGTAGGACTACATAAGACTGACGGACTGACTAAAACTTGATACATGCATATTGTTAACCAAAAATAAAGAGAAATTGAAATGATAGCTCTCAATAACACAAGTGTGTATGCTTTAACACGTTGACTACTACAGTATTTTTCTGATGTTGATTGAGTTGGTGGTTTGAGTCGAACATAAGAATTGGTGCCCTAGGTAATAACTCAGCAACCTACGATTTTTCTTATAGTCCAGATTCAGAAAAATTAATGAAAGTTGATCTCCTAGGCAATAAAATAATCTACAAGTTATCTAGTAGTTAGCAGTGAAGGTGTTAAATAAACTAAATAATTATAAAAACGGGCAGATTTAGTATATGTAATTTGTACAATACATTAATAAGTGAAGAGTTTAATAGATAAACCCCATACTTGACCATTTTTAAAACATTGTTTGTTTTTTTTTTATTATTAAAGGCAAAACATTTTAAGTCATTTTTCGCCTTCTGCAAGATTTCTTGTCTCATTCAGAGCCTTGCAGCATGTGAATAGACAATATTTCTTAGTTTGACACGACACCGTAAAAATCATTAAAACATTAGGCAAAAATTGGCACATATTACGTTCATCAATTTTACTTATACTTGAAGTACAATACATTTGTCAAAAGAAACGTTACGTATTCTACTAGGGAGCTATGGTTTGAATTTAATCTCCATCATGTTTAATTGATGTACTAATGCTACTAATTACTTGACAGCTGACTACTTGAAATCTTTAACATTTTGACTACCACAGTACTTTTTGACATTATGACATTGAGTGAGTTAGTAAGTTAAGAGCAAGAATTGGCATCCTATGTAATAACGAGGCAAATTCAAACATTTTCACTAAGTATTACGCAAGTTATTTTGTTGGCAGTTAATGAGTTAAAAAATATTTTGGAGAAATCACCATTTCACATTCATCCATTTGAGAGATTCAACACTATTGAATTAATCCCTTATCACAAAGGCATCCTGACTAGAGGAACCATTCATGAATCAATTATGACGACCAATGTCACAGCTTGGTGGTCTATTCTTGTTAAGCTCTGTAATTTTCAAATGATAAATCCTCTTTCGATTTTATAATGTAAAATATTTTAAAAATTGTAAAAATGTATATTTATTTATTGTTATTGAAATATTTATATATATTGTTGTTATAATATTTATTGTTTTAATCTGTAAGTTATGTTTGAAATATAAATAACACAAAAAATGGAAACTTCTTCTTATCACTTCATGCCTATCCTCTAAAATGAATAAGTAACATGTCAAAATATTAATTATCAAAGAGAAGGAAAGAAATAAGTAAAAAATCAAAATACAATTTGAAACATTAATACAATTATTTTCTAATTTGGCATATCGTCACTCAAATTTCACATCCGCATAAGTCAATTTTCCCAACTTTTCAGAAGAGCATTAAAACTGAATTAAAATAAAACTATAATGATCTCTTATTTCCAACCTAAAACTTATTTTCAGTAGCACTTAAACGAAAGAACTTGCCTGAATGGCCTAAAATAGATTAAACAGATTCACGGTTGTCCTTGAAATCAGTTTGTTTTACATGTAAGTAATAGTCCATTTTAGCTCGCTTTATTTATTAAAAAAAAAAAAAAAAAAAATCAAAAAATCCGTCATGTTCGGGAGAGATTAAGGATTCTAAAGATACCAATAACTCAATTTCACTAAAAATTGACTAATGCGGATGTGAAATTTGAACGACGATATGTTATTTTGATATTGATGGGTTTGATAAATAATTAAGTTAAAACATATGCTTTAGATATCTTGATTTTTTTTACATGGAAAAGCATTAGTATATTCACTAAAGTTGCTAAAACTGTAGCAACTTGTTATCATTAACTCTTTAATGTTAATGATAACAATGTCTATATTTTTTTGTATGTACATGAAATAGAATTATTTTCAAAATATTTTAGGGCATGGTGGTACCACTGCCCACCCTACAATTAACGTTATTGAGTCACAGTTCAAATCTAAAATATTTTACTCTTGTAAGTTATTTATTTATATTTTAACGTCCATTACAGTTAAAATATTAACTTAGTAGTTTTAGGACGGGTTATCTACATCACCCTTTTCTAGTCAGGATAGGGACGATGCATTTTCTTTTTTCCAAAGAAAGGCCACCACCCCATAGTGGGAATTGAACCCACAACCCTTGACAGGGAGTGTTAAGTGCTCATGCCTTAACGCTCACGGCCACTGGGCCTCCTTTAAGGGTCTTGTAAGGTCCGAAATATTGTCCCAATTCCTTCTGTTTTCTGCTAATTTAAAGAAACCAAAAATATACCTAA
The DNA here is from genome assembly GCA_946811695.1 of Gonocerus acuteangulatus. Taxonomy (NCBI): domain Eukaryota; kingdom Metazoa; phylum Arthropoda; class Insecta; order Hemiptera; family Coreidae; genus Gonocerus; species Gonocerus acuteangulatus. The sequence goes on along the minus strand of OX328130.1, from coordinate 43,063,217 downwards.
TTTGAGATTCTGCTATACCATCTGAAAGTTTATTGAATAAGGAAGTTTTCTGCGAATCTAACCATTTCCAAGCTTCCCTAGAAATCCTAAATACGTTTTTATACAAAACAGTGTTTTCTTTCACAAATAAACAACAATTTCAATAAAGCTTTTTCAATAGGTGTTCATATTTTAACTATTCCCTCCTAGTAGAAAATTGAATGCCTTTTGCAAAGATGAATTCAAAATTTCTCCACAAGAAATATTTTACCAAAAAACACAAAATGAGTGATTTCTTCAAAGCACCATGGAATCGGACATTGGTCTGGAGGAACTTTCTTGAATCTAATGAAAGAGGTGTAAAATCTGCTGGCAAGTGATCTGCCAATCCTGTCGCTAAGCTGTAGGTCGAGTTGCCCGTTTTGCTTATTAAAATTTCATATCCATATTACAGTTTGATTAAATATTAGCAATGATGTGAAATTAGGAAGAGTTAGAATGAAATGCACTTTAAATAATTAAAACATTTATTAACAAATAAATAACAATATTAAAACTACTATTTGATTGTGTCCATCTTTTTCCTGCTACTCATTTCTCCCCTGAAACAAAAGAAAACAGGCAACGTTAGACTAGAATAAAATAAAACTTAAATGTGATTTGTAAATTCAGTGCTCAAAAATCACTAAAAGAATCACAAAAGAGGAAACGTTTCAAGCAAGCCTCTTTTACTGGTTTGTTGCAGATAGGGCCTGTTTGGCCAGGACCACTGGCTTGGAGAATAAGGGATAATTACTTATTGTTATTTTAATTAAATATGCCTTTATGCTTTAATTTCCTACATGTTTCTTTAAGTACATTAAAAAAAAAAAAAAAAAAATTGGCCCCGTAAGACGTTGCAGGGGCCATGATGGTCACACTGTATGACCGTATGACACTCTAAGAAGATGGTTGGTCAGTACTATGCTTATAGTCATTTGAAATACTCAATTTGAAGTATTCACTAAGAATTGGTTGGTTGGATTGGGCTTTAGGGCAAACAGCTTCCAGAGCATCATTGCCCGATCTCACTCATGAAACACTAACACTCGTGTCTCTTTTTTCTTGGAAAACATATACTTATGGTTAGTCAGCTTTACAAATGGCCAAACAGAAAGGGAAATTCTGCTCAGAAGTTTGTCCATGTCCAATTGAACTTTTACAACTTTTAGTTTCATAACAAATCACTAAAAAAACAAAGACAAAAGGATAGTTAACATAACAAATAAGTATAATAATTTTTATTTTAAGGCACATCAGCATCAGGGCCATTAGTGCAAAAATTATAATAAATAAAAAAGTACTTACATTGAAACAAGAACAGCACCAATAGAGCTGACAGATACGAGTGAGGGGTCTAGAGCATGAGGAAGCTGAGGAGGCAATGGTGCTCTACCCAGCGACCGGATTAGTCTACTCCCCTCTCTCATCGCTTCTATTTCCCATTTGTTACTCTAAAACACAAAACAAAATTAGACCAGTAATTTATTACTCTATCATGTTTCACGCCTTTTTACTATGAGGAGATATTACTCTCACCTTACATCGGTAATTTGTACCAGGAGAGGTGGTATAAGTCAAATTAAGTTGTCACAAGGCTGAACCACAAATTCAGAGTTTTGTATTTCATTTATAATAATATATGTCCAATAAGAATCCATTTATATATATACATATATATATATATATATATATATATATATATATATATCAATCAGTGAGTTATCTTGGCCAACATTTTGGTTTCATCTATGAGGAGAGGGGGGCAAGGTTAGCTCAGTGGTAGAGCACTCGACTAATGAACTGGAGGACCAGGTTCAAAACCCGAGCACGCACTAAAGATTTTTTCTTCTAGTGTTGCCGTTCGAGGGTTGGATTTGGGGTCCCAGATCGTCCCTAGGCTCACCCAGCCTTTAATTAATTTAATTAATAATGGGTACCTTGGTTGCTAATGACTCTAGCAGTCGAAGCAGCCAAGGGGAAAATCAGGCGGCCGGAGCATAGTATTGACCACACTATCTCCCTAGTGTGCCGTATGGTCAAGAATCAGATACCTCTAAGTATCTGCCCCTCTGGGCCCTTGTGGCCTGTTACGGGACTGATTTTTTTTTTTTCTATGTGGAGAGGAAGAACTGATCCCTATGGGTATGGCAGTCCCTTCATCACTACTCGGTGATTTAAATTTGACATTTATTATTTTCCTCATCCTATGTGTCAAACATTTTGATGCATCTCTAATGCATTTTTAACCCTTTCCGAACTGGACTATGTTCAGACTTGTCACTCCCTCAGACGGCCCTGCCTTCACACCATCTCTCTCATCAGAGAGAAGGGATGAAGGCATTCGCGCTATTACGCTATCCCTAACTCCTTTATTTAGTTTATCTCTATTGTCTTTAATTTACGAATTTTCCAGTTTTTTTAATTAGAAATTATAATTATTACATTAGCTATAAAAAAGAATTAATTCCAAATAATTTAAACTGAAATTATTAATTATGTAAAATAAGTTTTTTTATTTTTTTATTTTTGTGTTCACTTATTAGTAATATATATATATATATATATATATATATATATATATATATATATATATATATATATATATAATTAGTGCAAAAACCTTTACAGGTAACACCTTTGTACTACTGAAAGAAAACTTATTTCCCTAGAAACTATAATGCTTTCACAGCAAATTACATGTTCAGGAAAGTCCAACTTTGTTCCTCGAAATCCCAGTATCCTCTGCAATAACACTTCCCCAAGCTGGCGAAGGACCGAGCTGTGTTGTAACTTCTTCTGTATTGGGGTGTAATACTAAACTGGATTGCCAGAAAAGTTTTAGAAAAGTTAAAAATAGTTGTATTAATGTTTTTGAATAGATAAAATTAAATGAAAGGTCAGAAATAACATTTTGTTTAGCGAGTCTAACATTTTGACACTGAGTGTACTGTGTTTAAATAGTACAGCAATTGCTACTTTTTACATGTCCCAACAAGTAGCAGTTTTTTTTTTTTTTTTTTTTTTTTTTTTTTTTTTTTTTTTTTTTTTTTTTTTTACAGCGCTTCGACAAATCTGGGCCATTAGCGCCGACATCCAGGGTGCAGCGAGCCCACCATTTCCCGCTTATGAGTCCAAGGTGCTAGCCACTAGACCACGGGAGACCCAGTGCCAATTAATGAATGCAAATGTAATCTGTCTTCACGAATACTTTAAACGTGTAGTATTCTGCATTTGTAAGCATAAATACGGCTCTGGATCATAAAAGCAGCCTTGTGATAAAGCAATGACAGCAGTTACATATGTTATAACTGCTACTATAACACCTAAAGGACTACATAATGGAACTCATATACTTACATGGGTAGCTCGTATCCAAAGGGAGAATGAAAATGCAAGAAAGGCACCAAATGTATCTGATCGAAGCGTAGGAGGATAGGCCTTGACTACTTTACCGAAGGGGCTGACCAGACAATGGGAGAACTCCTCAGCAGCTTCACCTTCGGTATTGAACACAAAGTCGTATCTAAAAAAAGAATATGGTCATTTCAAACATGTATTCAATTAAGTATAAGCTTCCCGAAAGACGGAAAAGTTTAATTGTGCATGTACGAACTTCTGAGGGAAATTTTCATTTCACGCTCAATTAGCAAAGCCGTTTAATGAGCTAAACTTTATGCGAAACACTACAAAAGCTGGTTTTTCGTTCTTTAGGAGCAGGGAAGGCTTTGAGTGATCAAGCAAGAGAGATAGTGTAAATTGTTTATCAATACTTCGCCAAAGTTAAGGCTGGAAACAATTTAAACTAAAGCCAGTGTTGTTAGAGGGAAAAGTGGCCTTTATTTAATGGAAAAATTCCCTCTTTTATAACCTTATCACTGAAAGGTTTTCACTCCTTAGTTTACAACAGTATACATTTTTCATTATGTTTTATTTTGAATCGCCATTTATATTTTAAATAGGTCTCTTTAATCTTGTATATGTCTTCTTTTTTGTCTACAAATAAAAGGAATATAAAGTTAAATATAAATATTTCAGTTTGAATGTGGAGGTAGGTTAAGAGTATTGTTTACAGTCCATTCAGCTTTCCAAATAGCCCAAAGGGTGGGTGAAAGAGAAATTTCCCTCAGAACTTCCAACATGCGAATTTTGAACCTTTCCGCCTCTTTCAAAGCACAATAGCAAGATTAGTATGAATGCACATTAAGAATAAAACATGAAATCAATAACAAGACTAAATAATATGTAATTCATGTCGTGAAGCCAGGAGGAGAAGGACTCATAATTGTTAGAATAAAATGGCCAATTCTTTACCAATACCAATTAGAAGAGGCAGAGGACTTTTTGAGTAAATCTCCAGTTAGTTACAGGAGTGACATTGGATTATTATCCACTGGACAAGGTGATTGTGTGTCTAGTAAATTAAGAATAGAAATACAACCTTGAAAGCACACAGGCTAAAACAATTTTTCCTTTTATGATTTTAGCACATTTCAAAGGAATGTAGCTATTCTGGTTTTACTCATGAAAAAAGTTTTGAAGAATGTTTTCTTATCTTCATTAACACAAAATCCTTCTCACAAAAATAGACATGAAAATTTACGTTTAAATGTGTCTATTAACGTGATAGTACCTCAAATTGTTCTTTTGCAACAAAAATCAACACAAAATATTCTTTTTTTTTTTTTTTTTTTTTTTTTTTTTTTTTTTTTTTTTTTTGTAAATCTGTGTAATATCCCAATTATAATAAACAAGAATAATTGATTAGAGAACTTACTTGTGCCTGTGTAGAGGATCAGTCATGAGGAGCGGAGCAGTGGAGAGGGGAAAGAACAACGAAGGTACATTCGAGTCTGTAGGCGTTTGGCTGGTCGTAGCAGAAGCTTCACAGCCGTGGCTGGCAACAACACGTCTTAGTGCGTCACCAATCCAGTTCGAGCCACAGTGCACAAACACCCTGTATCATCAATATTCATGCATAGATAGTGTCATGAACCATAGTGAGGTTATATTATTGTAATACAGTTGCTCTGTTAGATGTATATTGTCATATTTATTTATTTAAATTTTAACGTCTATTATAATTAACAAAGAATTTTTTTTCCTCATTTTTAGAATATACTATAGAATAAGTGAAATAAAAATTTCAATTCAGCATCAAAGGGAGGGGGGTAGCGATTTTTTAATTTTTATTTTTATTTTACAAGTGAAGATGAGTTGAAGCTTTGTAACAATTTTAATCAAAGCATTTTTAGGATCCACTTACAAACATCTGATTCACTAATGATTGAAAGACTCTTTTACATATGACGTTCAGGGAATTTTAACATTTGGTTTATTTTTTAGTTCATCTTTATTCATCTTTGTATCTAAAAATTTTTAACTAGTAACAATAGGTTTATTCTTGAAATTAGATCACTTAAGCAGGCCATTTACGTTCTACAAAATGTATCAAGTGTAGACCGAAGTTGCACGAAGGTGAAGCACTGACTGAGATAAGTTGGAGGACTTTGGTCAGACTCCCCACTCACGATCCAACTCTGTCACCAGTCAGATTTTGGACCTTCGAGTCATCTCTCTAAATATTCCAACGCACCCACCTAGACTTCCAACAAGCCCATTTACAATCTGACTTGTGGCCCAACCTCAGAATTGGACCTCCAGTCGTACTGCAAATCGGAATGTGAATGGCCTGCATTATATTTGCCAAAGGAATAAATGAAATTGGTCTTGAAGCATATTAAGGATCTAAGTTTAAACATAAACATTTCATTACAACATATAAATGTATATATTATTTTATTTGTCTCCACTTCAGAGGTGAATAGCATCAAATCAATGGTCTAGAGCTAAGTGCTTTTTCTAGGAATTTCTTGTCAATAACAAAAAAAAAAAAAAAAAAAAAAAAAAAAAAAAAAAAAAAAAAAAAAAAAAAAAAAAGAATCAAATAAACTAAGTTCAATAAATGCATGAGTCTGAAATAAATGCATCAGTTGTTGTTGATATTTTGTGGTATATGTTTATATTTTTTAAAAATCTCATTATAGTGTCAATATGATGACAAAAGTCAGTAAGTAGGTGATATTGTCCAAGTTCATTTTACTGTTAGAATCTGTGGTTAGGCCAGTTTCATTTCAATCGATTTGCTGCCAGTCTTATTAGTCAGCCAAGTTGCCATTTTTGTTGTGATGAGCAAGTATAGTTTGTGATATCTTTGAAGTATAGTTAGTAAGTTTTAACACATAAATAAATAAGTCTTAATCTAAAAGTACAAAGTAATGTGAACCAAAGTAGCTAAAGAAAAACAATATAAATTATTGAGAGGAGATTGTTTACCATTGATGACGCAAAGGTAGAATTTGTCAGAGTTCAGTCGTGGTATCTTAATAAAACTACATTTTTTATAGGAAAATAATAATACTCATTTCCTTATAAAAAATGTACTTTTATTAAGATAAAATGACTGAACCCTGACTAATTCTACTTTCACAATATAAATTAGATTTGAGTAAAATAGAAGTTTATTTAATTTTCCACTTATTTGGTATGTAGAATCAAATAAAAATAATAATAATAAGTTGTTTGTTAGTGGAACATTAATGTGCTTAAAAAAAAAAAAAAAAAAAAAAAAAAAAAAAAAAGACGTTAATAGAAACTTCAGAGAGGAGTACCTTTTAGAATGAAGTTCTCTGGTGTTGGCACATGAGTCGTTGAGGTATTTCCAAGATAAAACACTAGGATAGGCCGACCATGCTCCGTCCTCGAGTGAAACACTGTAATATAACGATAGAATGAACTATTGCCAAATTGTAAACTCTTTAATTTAAAGAAAACCAGCTGAATAACTAGTTGTTGACACATGTACAAAGAAGATTTTAGGAAACAGAAAATATGTTCCCACTGACTGACTTAATACAAAGTGCAAGAATTAAAAATTTCTGCACCCCGAAGAACATATTAATACGTGAAGAAACAGAATTAGCACACTTTCTCTGTTTCTAGCCTTTCATAAACATCCATAAATTGTTTCAGATTAATCAAACACTCATAACTTTTGTTGTATAAAATATTTTGCTTTTATTTAAAGCCTACATTTTAAGTCAAGGATACTTGGAAAACTGAAAATTTGTCGAAGGTATGCCATTAGCCATGGCAGAGCCTACAGTAGATAAACTTGGACAAACAGACTCATTTTTTAGGGTGGATTTGACTATAAAATGGAAAGACATTAAGAAACGGATTATTTCTATACAGTGTAATGAGAAATCCTTTAATATCTTTATAAAGATGTAATGATTTTATGTTATGGGCTCCTGAGCTCGGAGAATGGTATATAAGTGCAGAGTGTGCTTAGTTGAATAAAAAAAAAACCTTGTGTGTAGAAGACTTAGTTATTATCCCTACAATCGTCACCTCCACCATTATTGTTTTTCTAATGAAAGATAACACAGATAACATCTAAGCTTCCATGCAAAATTGAAATAGGTAAATAAAATAGAAACAGGCAGCACGGGGCTCACCTCATGAAACCCTATGGAAGTTAGTGGGAACTCACCCTTTGGGTAGAGGTGCGATCTGCCAGGAAGATAGGAGCGCATACTGGGAGAGACAGCCCTTCCTCCAGGCTGGGCACCAGAATATCACCCTGTCTCCGGGGTCATATCCATTCACTGCTCCACCCACCTCCACAATAGTACCCGACCCACTTCTTCCGAGGATCACTGGTGGTTCGGACTGAAAAAAAAAAAAACAATGGTCATAGAACCTATGACTCAGAATAGCCAGTCATTTTTAATATTAAAATAAGCCCAATTTGCCGAAACTGCATCAAATTATTTTGTTTCCATATAATAATAATATCTGGTGTGATTTGGAAAGAATAGAAATACTAAATATTTCGCCTCCAATGAAACAAAATCAATACTTCCTATACTTAAAATACTGTAAAGTACTCATAATGAAATTTGTGTCTGAAGCCATTTTGTCAGAAATGTATTAGACTCTCAAATGATCACTATTTACTTATTATAATTTTGCGACCTTTTTCTGGATATTTAGAAAAATATACAAAGAGTTTAAAACTGCAAATGTCAGTTGATTACTTTACTCCAAATGTAACCAAAATTAAAATACCTTATCTTGAATGTATGTTCAACTTTAATGTAAAAAAATTGACTACTCTACACATGATGTTTTGGAGTGTTAGATACCAAAACTCAAGTTTATTCAACTTTTCTTGGAAACGGTTAATGATATCACCTTGAAAGTGGTTATATTTAAATTATCTTGTCGAAATATCAACAGTACGTGTACCTGGAAGCCTCTTAATGCAAATATATAAGTGCTTCGAATTGTTTTGCCTAGATTTAAAAAAAAATAAAAAAAGAAAGTCTTTTGGTGGTTAGATTCTGCTCTTTAATGAACTTATGCTTTATACAATATCAGACCATTTTTATATATAGTATACAAGAAAATATATATATATATATACATATATATATATATATATATATATATATATATATATATATATATATATATATAAACACACACACTGTTTCTAATGAAATCTAAACGTCTCGGCACTGAACACTACATAGGTTACATATATGACAGATTGTAAAGAAATAGAAACTTTTTCTTGTTCAATGGGTAAACAAAAGACGAATGCTTTCTTCGGTGCCCTGATGAGAATTCACTTGACCAACCATCGAGATCTATATTTCATCACAATCTGTTACATAAGTAACAATTTTTCATAAACTAGTAGTCATGAAACATTGACATTTTTTGTCCACAGTTTTGGATTGCGCCATAAGAGAATTTTCCACCTTATAAGGAGTAGGGAAACACACTAAACTGATACAAAAACTTTTGTTCCAAGTAATTTTGGCTTCTCAAAGCACTATAATAAATCATAGATGGAAGATATACTTACTGAAGGATCTAGAATTGACCTAAGGACTTTCGCATAACCGCTGGCTATTCGGATGTCTGTTTGGCAGAGAGTAGCATAGCGGACCTCCACCAGAACTTGATCCGGTGATTTGAGGCTTGGAATTGGTATATCTTCAAGAACCGCAATACCCTGTAACAATATAGTGCAATGCAATTTAGATACCTTGGGTTTATTATTTTTTATTATGAAGGTTTTAAGCCAAATTTGCATTAACACTCAAACTCACTTTATATTTATTTTAAATATTTAAGTGCTATAATAGTAGTCTCAGCTAGTAAACATGTATTCTTCTTATTAGCACTTCAATAGTCTTAATTTAAAACTTGTTTTTCTGTAAATTAATGTTAAACAAAATGAGTTTAAGCTTTTAACCGATCTTATAGTTTTGAGGATGACTTGAATGCAAAGAGCATTTCCATGACTAGCTTAGAAACATGATAATTTATAAGTTGTAAGCTTTTTTTATTTAGTTTAACTTTTTTTAATTTTTTTCTTCTTTCCAGTAGCATTAACTGATATAAATAATTTTGTGCCGATCTGTTTTTTTTTTTTTCTATTTGATCTATTTTTTAAATATATTTTGAGCATGACTAAACAGGCAATTTGAAAAGGCAATCATTTAAATAAATTTAAAAGTTAATACATCCATAGAAATCTCTTTATCCTAGTTTTTATGCATGTGGTTGTATTTAAAAAAATATTTTAATGTTGAAATAATGAGTAAAGATATGAGGCGCTCCCGACCAGAAGGGCGAACTTGCCAGTTGACGCTTTTCTTATTATTTTACCGTTTGTATTATTTATTAGCAGCGCACAGTGTAATAGATGAAGTTTGTTGAGTTCCCCTTTGTACAATACGAAAAATCCAAATAGAAAAAGTCCGACTCGCAGGAACTGCGTCATTTTAGCACGGTTACGTACATCTCGAAGAACTGGAATAGATTAGCATCACAAATCACAGAAAACTGACAGTAGCCAACTTACACAGAAGCGGATAATTCTTAATCTGTATAAGTCAATACATTTATGTACTGAAAACGTACTTACTCTGTGTGAGAAGGCTCTGTTCTAAACAACCAAAAATTCGTTGTCATTTTAAGTATCTTGTTTTACTAGAAAATTCGTTTCACTGTTATAATCAACTGTAAATATGTGCTTCATGGTGAATAAAATTCCATTCTGTCGTGGATTAAATGTTTCTATAAAATAAGAAATAACGATAACTTCAGTTGGAGGCTATGAGGAAGGTTATATAGATTGGAGAATTCAAAACAATCTACGTCATCATGATTAGCCACTGCCATCATGATTACCACAGCCACTCCAAACTTATTACCAATACCTTTCGCCGTTTCTTAGCTTATTTTACAACAATAGTAATTTTACTGATAAATGCAATTTAAAACAAGAAAAAAACAATTAAAAAGTGAGATAAACAAAGAGAAAAATCCTTTCAAAACAACAAAACAAACACTTTCTAAGTTTTATGCGCTTATATCTCTGATTGACGTTGCCCCATCGAATATTGCTTCAGAAGCTTTTTTATAGAGAATTTAGTAAGCATTCGAATGTTCACTTTCCACTTATCACGATTTCCCAACCGTTATCGAGATATTTACAAAAAATGTATGAAGATCCGAAAACTTTTCATGTCTATTAATAAAATAATTCTTTTCGCATACTTCCTTAACTCCAAATATAACAAAAATTTAAAAATCTTAGTTGGGATTCATTTCCAAATATTTCAATTGAATCCCGCGATTCTAAGTACTCACAAAAAAATAATGACTTATAAAAACATTGATTACACTTTTCTCAGAAACGGTTACAGATATCGCCTTAAAAATGGTTTCATTCGTTTTCTTATGTTAAGAAACCTATAAAACAAGTACCTGCAAGCATATAAACTCAAAAAAAGTAAGCATTACGATTTTTTTTGCGCAAATTTCGCCCTTAACACTATCTTCTAGTTTGGTTTGGTTGGAACACTATTCTCTGGTTTGGTTTGAGTGGTAGCTACATGGACGAGATGACTAAACTCATGAATTTTTCTCTGCAATTGCATTTAGCGAGTTCGCCCTTTGGGACGGGAACACCTCATGTGGACTACCTTCAGTGAGTAAATTGATTAAGTCTGGTGAGATGAATAAGTTTTCATGGTTCCACAGTCTATCAGTTTATGTTTTGTAGTTGGATTTATGTTACGCTATGCGTAAATTGACCTTTCCTTTCTCTCCATCAAATAGGAATGTGTAATGAGTTTATTCATCAATGTTTTACTTGTGAGCTCATGATAAATAGAAGAGCTGAACTCACTTATTGCAATACACCAATAAATAGAGCCAGGATAATAAATTGAAAATAGTAAAATATATTACAATTTTTACCTTCAAGTAGAGCTATCACAGATGTAATTTTCAAAAAGATTCTATGTGACAGTAGTTAAAAAGAAATTTAAAAAAAATATTGGACGACTCACATCGGAGCCAGTGAAGTTAGTCGCCGCAACAGCCCTCATCATATAGATAGGTTTCGAATGCCCCTGGAGACAGAAGCCGAGGGCCAGTCCGAGCCCAGAGCCGACTGTGAATCCAAAGCAGCATGCTGTCAATGTACCCCTGTTAACTAAATAAAATTAAATCAATACTCCATAGGTTAGTGCTCCATTGAAATGGATGGACAATACATTCTTAATATCCTTGCTGCAAACAAAATAATAACATTTTGGCTAGTTTTTTCCTGCCGTATTAAACAAAAATTAAAGTATAATCTACGTAGATACATTTATTGCTGAACCGCAAAGTTTTTTACCTAGTTTCTTACAAAATTAGTTATTTTCAAAAAACAATCGTAATGTAAAAATACTATCTCTTTATTATTTAATTACTTAAAAAATAGACCCAAAAGTGAACTGATTTAAACATAATCATTCTTTTAAAAGTGTTACAACGCACAAAGGAGAATCCAACAATTACAATGATGAAATGCTAAATCAATATTTTCTTTAATAATCTTATAACATCTTCTTTCTGGAAATATAGATAAAAGAATCATCAATAATGGCAATTAAAGGTGAAATTATTATGGGAGTAATAAAGCATTAAGGAATACTATAAATGTTTTCTAATGCAAGGCAAGTATTAAAAAAAAGAGAGAAGAAGTTATTTACAAAAGTATTTTTCATTCAAGCATAGGGTTAAAAAAAATCGATAAGAGATAAGATAGGGAATGAGGGGGAGGGGAGGAGGGGATAAACAGCTTAGAAAAAAGGATTTTCATAACAAACTAAGAAACTAAATAGAAAAACTAGTTTTACAGCTGTGTAGAAAGCCTTGGCCTTTCCTATGATATTTATAGATTAGAACTTGAAATAAAATTCCAGTTAGCTACATAGGAGACTGGCTTTGATTTAGTTTCAAGGCTAAATATAGCATGCAATATATGCGCTCCATATGAATAGGAACCCAGAGCAGACAAAGAATAAGTTGGCTTGATGAGATGAAGAAGATGGGAGGAACTCTGTGGTAACGAAAAGCAAATGATAAAAAAATACTGGAAGATTTATGAGCAAACTAAGATTTTAATCTCTATTGTATATCAAAATAAATAAAAACTCGTAATTAACAAATGTTATTAAAAATGTATATATGTATATAAATAAAAACTATTATTATTTATTTTAAAATATATATTCCAGCACAGCAAGCATCGTTTTTTTATTTCTTTTTTTTTAACGAATAAATCTAAATAGCACGAATGGGTTTTCTTTCATTCTTTTTAAAACAATAAGAATGAATGGAAACTCATTTTTAATATTAAATATTAATAACATTGCTCTGCATGAAAATCATTAATATAAGCCAAGAACTTGATTTGGAGAGGGGATAATTTAACTGTTAAATACCTTCTGAGGGGCTCCAGGGATGAAAAGTTTTAAAAAATATATAATTTGTAGCAAGGGGAGAGATTTATTCCCTTAAATTAGGGAAAAACAATAGGGTGTTCGATTTTTCTGAGTTTTATTCAGAATCCTTGCTCTTTTTTTTTTTACACATTCCTGCTTCCACCCTCCCCCCCCTCTTTCTATATTTATACTCTTTTGCGCATTAAATCTCCTGTTTTGACACAGAACAAAGTTTCTTCCTGTTTCATTTATAAATGGTTCTTGTTGTTATACACGCACGCACAGTTACATCATATGATGTGTTAGCAAACTGCCTTCGTATATTTTCATATTGATTAGTAATTAATGTTTAAGACTTGGTGACCAAAGTCTTAAGGTGTGTGCACTATGCACCTAAGGTCATGATAATAGCTTTTCTTTTGGAAAAATAAAAGTCATCAGGTACATCCTGACTAGAAAGGGGGGTAACCTGCAACCTTTTTAAATTATAAAGTTATACTTTATAATTTATGAACTTTTGGAGGCACGGTGGCTGTGAGTGTTAAGGCGTGAGCACTTAACACTCCGAGCCAAGGGATGTGGGTTGAATCCCCATTAGGGGTGCTGGCTTTTCTTTGGAAAATAAAAGGCAACAGCCCTATCCTGGCAAGAAAAGGGTGGTAACCTATAGATAACTCGTCTTAAAATTTGAGTTAATTATAATGAACGTTGAAATTCAAAGATTAATAACTTAATAAAGTAATATGCATAAATGCTCACACATGCATACAAATAATAGTTAGAGGGAGAATAGCCGTCCATGCCCAATGCTCTAAGGTCAACTACGCAAGGCTACAGTCAACGTAAGGTGTAAATTGTTATGACTCTTACTATCATTTCCAACAAACGACGAAATAGATGTAATTATTAGTTTTGGATATGAAACCCGAGTGAGAAGGTCAACAGCTTCAGCCCAAGACTCACTTAGTCGCGTTATCAAATCCTTAAAGCCTTCTTCGAGGAGGGCAAACTGTTCGGACGACAAAATCTCTTGCGTCGCAGAGTCGATGAATTCCTTGCTCTTCTGCACAGCTTCTCCGAGCCAGACCTATTATAAGAAGAGGACTAATCAACAAAGTACAAAGTCATAATAATATATATAACAGAAGTACATGATAAAGTTAAAAAACATACAACTACAATTCCTTGAAAAAAAAAATTGATTTTGTTATTATTGGGACCATTGAATAACAACATTTAAGAAGTCATCATAGAGTAATTCTCCATATTTTGCCTTCAATATTGTGAAATCAATGCTTTAAAAACTTCAAACCCTGTTTCCTCGGTCTAGGATGGTCCAATCAATATAAACATCAACTTTCTCAGTAAAACATTTATTAGGTTTTCAAATTGTTACCTCCACTTAATACAATTTCCTGCCTCTTTTTTTAGGTATTTAATAAAATATAGAAAAAGTTCAAGACTGCTCATATCTGTTATCATAACAATGATTTTTCAATTTGTTCTCTTGTCCAAACATATCAAAATTTTTCTAACTTATTTTTCATTAATGTGCAGGGTGTAAAAAAATCATGATTTTTTTAAAAAAATCAAAAAAATCGGATTTATTTGATTTAAATCAGATTTTTTTGATTTAAATCGGATTTTTTTGATTTAAATTGAATTTTGTTACTAAAACCGGATTTAAAAAATAAATCAGTCTTTTTAAATGTAACTAGTCTATATAGAGAGCTGGTTATTACCTAGTTGTTCATTATATAAACCTGTGACTAAAATATTTGTTTATTTACAATGGAAATAATGAAATAACTATTCTCAAGTGTTTTTTCTTAAGTGGATAATTTTGGGAGCATAGTAGAATTGACGGATCATATATACAGGGGTTGAAGTTGTCCTATATTTGAGACCGGAATTTCTGAAAATTTAAGGACTTAAATAGACAAAATCATTAATTTTCGGTGATTAAAGACATTAAATTTATATGTACAGAAACTCTGGTCTCAAAATATGCGACAATTTCGACCCCTTTATATATCATGACTTAATTTTCAAATTTTAAAACAAAGATTTTAGAAATAAATCTTTACAGAAATATTAATCACAAGGGAACGGATGGTATTATATTTACATATTTTTTTCTGATTCGTAAATTGTAAGTATTGATGTAATTATGCGCGTTTTAAGTGATTTTAAAGTATTTAAACAGTTTTTTTATTTTACATATTTTGTCAAAACTCCATATTTTTACATATTCTTCCATAAATACATATGTTTGCCACATATTTTAATATTCTTTTTATTTTGTAATTGAAGAAATAAAGTAAAACCGAGAAAGAAAATAAAACTTTACCCATTGAGTCTAGGCGACTGTGTCTTTTCTAATTCCAAGAAGGTGGCTGTTTATGTATTATGTCAATACTAGGTACAAAAGGCATGTTGTTAGTGGATAGCATTAGAATCATACGAGAGTAATAGAGAAAATCCAGGATTTAGAAGGAGATACTGGGAATGAATTAAAAATAAAGTGAAAAGGCAGTCTAGAAAAAAACCCCTGAGTGGAAAAATATATTATTGTGGATATTCATAGTGGCAAAACGATTAACAGTTGAGTTGAATCCCACCCTTCAGAGCAGTTGATTGTAGCCTTCAAATACACACCAGTGACTTTAGTAGATGTTGAAAGATAATTCTGTGGCTTCAAAAGTATACTCAGATCGGACCGGTAACATTTCACGTTTGAAAATTTCATTATTCAAGTTGTAGCAACAATCTTCCAAAATAATGTTCATCTGTATAAATTTTCAACTTTTCCCCCTTTTATAATGTATTCCTAATTTTTATTTATGCTATATTTTTCAATGTGTTAAACAATTTTAGTCATTTTGTTCTATACTTTAGTTCTTTCCATTAATAATTAAGTTCCTACTTATTATTTATGCTTTTCTTTTCAATATTTTATAGTGTTAAAGATATTTGTTTACTAAATATTTTTAATTTTTTATTAGATATTTTACTAGAAATATTTAAATATATATTTACATATTTTCAATTTTATATTACACTAGCCGAATACCCGTGCTTCGTGACGGCAGATAAGTAGTTATTTAATTGCGTTAAATGATGTATCAGCAAAATTAACGCTACTATGTAATTTTTTGCAGTTTATTATAGCACGGTCTCCGTCATACCATATTTTATACATCAACTGTTAAGTAATCAAAGTATAATGTTTCTTGACACTGGGGTGCTCCGGCCAGTGCCAAGAAACAGATTACCGATAGATAACCCATTATCTATAGGTCACCAGCATGGGCGTATATAAAGGGTAGGGGGCTGAGGGGTCTGCAGCCCCATACCCTGCGACATTTTGATTTGAATGTAAAACTGTGTCTTAAAACCCTTAAAAATAAATTAAATAAGATCACTTCACCTTCACCTCATAAAAAATATTTAATTTAAGTTGTAATAGCGTTTTATTTGCCTAAAACTATTCGAAGTTCTAAACTGTTAGTATTCCATACCCCGAAATCATTTCCGATATACGCCCATGGTTACCAGTAACAGCAGTGTAACCAATACAGGTTAAATTTCATTGTCAGTAATCAATATATGTTAAAATTTATGTTTCTCATATGTCATTTGGAAACACCCATTATATCTGCGAGCATGACCAAGAGGTGTTCTGACTGGGGATGCTGATGGGTGAGAAGGCTGTGCAAGGGTTCGGGATATTATTACAACGGATGGACCATCACCAAGTATAGTGAAAACTCTATGGGGGCGAATTGAAATGAACCACAATTAAAAAGGTGATTTTGTCTCTCATAGCGTAAACTCTATGAGAGACAGTTTATTTCTAGTAATTCAAGGTCTGCCATTATAGTTGAAATTAACCTCAATTAAAAATAATACTATGAAGCAGATAATGTACGGTAAAAGCTGTTCTTTATCGTCTAGCAATTCATGCTGCCTAGGCTTGCCTTCTCTAACCAACTAAAACTTTAAACCTCTCTAAAAATACATAAAAATTTGAATATCAAAAAATCCTTTCTTAGCGAGCGTCTACGTTCTATAGGGAGTGTCCATGCAAAATTTCAAATTTTTCTGTCGAGTGGTTTGGGCTGGGCGATGATAGGTCAGTGAGTGAGTGAGTGAGTGAGTGGTATTTGACAAATATATAGTAGATGAACATCCATTCCCAATTAATCATGTATAATAACAGTAATATTATTCATTTAAAGCTTTGAAGAAAATGCCAGTTTGTCAGCCTTTTCACATCTAATTAGGTAGTTTCTCATTTGACTGTGAACAAAACCAAGGGTTAAAAACATTCTTTCAACCCCTGCAGAAGTTGCCTTTCCTGTCATAAGCTGCTCTATTATTAACAGTTCTTTAGAGGAAATACAATATTTCAACGCTGACAAAGACCCCCACCAATTTAAAGCATTCACTTCGCCCACTACCTGCCAATCTCTTATATCTTAAACTTAAAAGGAGATTTATTTGCAGAATTAATCACCAAGAAAGGAACTCATAAAAGACTTTGAATAGATAAGAACGGTCAAGTGAGGGTAGGCCCTAGGGACAAAAATAAAGACGAAATGTTGAAATGGCTGAAAAAAGGCAGAACTAGTTAGATTTAAGTTAAAAAAATAAACTAAAGTTAAAAAAATATATATAATAATAATTTTTTTTAATAAAATCAATTGGTTTAAATCAATGTTTTTTTTAATGAAATCAATTGATTTAAATCAATGATTTTTTTAAAAAAATCAAATGATTTTAATCGTGATTTAAATCGCTGATTTAAATCAATTGATTTAAATCGTTGACACCCTGTTAATGTGCAACGTGTTGACAAATTTTCACATCCCTTTATCCTTTTTCAGTATCCAAAACTAAAATTCAAGCTTTTTCATGATTTTTCAAAAATGGTAAAAGAATCATGAAAATGGCCAGTTTAAGACAAATTTCATCAAAATCAGAGAATTTTTATAGAAGGTATTCCATCAAACATTTGCACAATAATGTATTAAATAAAGAATAATTTCCCAGCACAGAAATACTCTTTACGAAATCAAAATAATTGAATTTTCACAACTTCAGCAATAAGTAATATAAAAACTGCAGCTTATAAAATATTCTAAAATGTACAAAAAAAAAAATACAATCTACAATAAGGATATTTAGACTTAAAAATAAATTGCTGGAAATATACAAAGAAAGCAAATATTTAGAGGCCTCTGATGGAGAAAAAGAGGGGGCCACTCCCAGGAATACAGACACATTTTCTTTTAACGAAGAGATTATCATGGGTCGGGGATTTGGAAATCACTGTAGACTAGTTGGCCCTTTTGAATCAACATATTTACAGCTTGCTATTATTATCATTAGTGGAAAAATGACAAGATTGTAAGACTAAACTCTAAGAAGTTAGCCTGTTACATTTTAAGTACTATGATGGTCACATATTTTATGTCTAATTAATTTTATTAATTTACTCATCACATGTCTGCTTTAGCCTGCATTTAGCAGTCCAGGGTATCCAAATAGAGCATCGCATAAATAATTTATGTTTTATCCAGTAAATATTCAAAACTATTATTAAAAATTGTTATTCATTCATTTAGAAATATATTTTTGTTTAATGTATAGCTGTGAATCATTAGATGATGTAAACCAAGTTAATACAAATCCAATAATATATATGTGTATCGAAATGAGTTAAAAAGAAATAAAAAAAATGTCGTATTTTGAAAGGAAAAAATATTTAATTCATGATAAAGCCAATACAAATAATTTATCAAACATAAACAATAGAGATTGTATTGAGTTTGAGATAAAGATATTTATCAGCTGTTTGTCAATTAAAGGTGTTTTACTAAAACTGATGATTGCAGTCATGTGAATTTACTTGTTGTACAACAGTTCACAAAAATAAACAGAAAAAATGTTAATTTTAAACATGATCTTATAAAAGATGATTATTTGTAAATTTATATTCCAGGAATAAGTAGTGATAAACCAGGATGTTAAACCATTCTTACAAGATCATATTAATAACTGGTAATCTTTACCTGAAGAACTTCAATTTTCTGTGTTAAATGTAATACAACTTCATCCATTTCACCTCACAGAACCCAAATATTGGGTCCACTTCTCAGTCAGAAAGAATAGTATAAAGTCATTCTGATAAGATGAATGGTAAAATATCACAAAGAAAGACTTAACAGAGAGGGACTTTTGCCCCCTATGAGCACATACTCATCATAATTTGAAGGCACCATTTAAAATTAAATGAACAAAACCATTTTCCTCATTAAAAAAATGTGAAGTTAAATAGGGCTCTAGCTATAACCTGCTTTCAATAAAAAAAAACTGATCGAATAGAACCATAGAGTCCTACGCTTCACGAACGAGAGTCATTTTGCTATTTGAACAAACGATTCTCGGTGTAAGGAAGGTAACCTGATTCATATTACGTCATTCCAGTTTTTAGGATTTGAGCTACTATTCTTTCAAATTCTTAGTATCAGAAGAAATCAAAGAAAGTTTGGTTCTAGAATCTCAGTCAAAATTATTTCAAAGTCAAGCGTCAAATGCTTGGCATTCAAAATCGAAACGATATATTTATTAATAGCATTAATTTTTTTAATAAATAGATTGAGATAAATTGTAAAACGAATCCAATAATGCTAAGAGCTTTACAAGAAGGAAACTTTAATAACAAATAATAATAGAAGATTTTCAATCCATCAGTTCTCCCAAACAGATTCACTGAATATCTGCACTGAGTTTATAGTTTTATTAATGCTATACTGTCCATTTGCAGTGGGTTGCTAAAACACACAGCATACCAATCACTCCTAGTTGGAGATTCACGATTTTTCAAAAAGGAGTTTCTGAAAATATTCGATAAAAAACGATAGTCGATGGTACATAACGGGATCATGTTCCTCCTCTTATGGCCATTGATATGTATCCGCTTTTCATAAGGAATCACTTATCGTAAAACTTTAGGATTGAATTGACATAAACGAAATGCAAAAATACTGAATAAACCTCTGCCTTATTCTACCTGAAGTCTATCTCAGGTGTTGATTGATTTGAGGAATTCCCCTAAAGACTTTTTATATTCTTCCTCCGTTTGAGAAAAATTGATAAATCGCCGTACCTGTTAATGATGTACCAACTTGGCAAGCTTTTCTCAAATGATGTAATCGAATTCTTCTGAATTGGCCAATCTATTTAGAAGAGGTAGTTAATTTCTTGACTCTAACTCAAGTATTGCCTGAATGAGCCTTGATTAGAATGTTTTTTGTACTACCTAATGACGACACATGTCCAAAGTTTTCCTTAGTTACTTACCACGTGTAACATCAAGCTGGTTATCCGTCAGGAGCTGCTCCAATCTTCTTAATTTTTTATTAATTGAAGGGTAACACTTGCATAACTAATAGCAGAATATGTGGTAAATCTGAAGGAGAGCGTCCTCAGCTACGATCTTCTTCAAAGTTTGCATTATAACGTATTTTGATGCACTAAGCACGAATCAGTTGAAAAAAAAATCCCGCTCTCAACTAGGAAAGAAGTTATTTTTAAAAAAAAGTTCACTGTTATGAAGGTTAGGGAAGAATGCCTTGGACGACTTTTGGGCATAGAATTCTTTTCATTTCTGCGAGTTGGATTGACTAGGGGTTTTGATGTTTTCTTGAGCGAGCGGAAACGCATAGCACGTATGCCCAGAAGCGATAGTTTACGACCAAGTCAGCTACCACAGGTGAGTCTAAATTTCAATTACACTTCGTCATTAAGGACTATTGCGCATGCGCGTGTTTACTTATAAGCTGTTTACCCCGTCTTTTATAACCTCTATAACAGTGAAATTTAGTATTTAATAACTTCTTTCCTAGTTGAGAGCGGGATTTTTTTTCAAGGGATTCGTGTTTAGTGCATCAAAATACGTTATAGTGCATCAAAATACGTTATAGTGCAAACGTTGAAGAAAATCGTAGCTGAGGACGCTCTCCTTCAGTTTTACCGAATATGTTTACAATTTATTGACCAAGAACTTTACCGTGTAATTTTAAAAGTACCAACTCATAGGAACTTATTTTTAATCTCCTATTGAGTGTTTCTACTTATATTTAAGAGTAACTTGTTAATCCTGAGCCTCTAAGCTCTTAAGAGTTTCTTCAGTCGTATTATTGTTTTGATTATTTCTATAGGGGCAAGTATTAGCAAATATGCTCATCCTCTATTCCGATTTGGGAGAGGAGTCATCCAGGTCTTTTATATTGGCTCATTTCTATTATACTTACCGAAGTACCCGTGTCAATTATCATTTAATTAATGTATGTGGCTCAGGGAGATAAAAAAATGATTTGGAGCGAAATATTAAAATTTTCTATTTTAAGTTTTTCAAATAATGAATAACTCGTGCAACTGGTGCTCCGACCACGTTGTGCTGCATTGACAGTGTCCGGTAAATTAGCGAAACGCATTAACCGGATAAAACCTTATATAAAAATTTGATAGTCTGTGTATTTTAGTTGTTATGATTTTTTCCTGTTGAAGATACTTACGACACCTTCTGACCAGATAGAAAATCCGTTGGCCACATACATTTCAATAATCACTTCCTTTCACAAAAAATATTACTTCTGTTGTTCATTATGCATTTACTTAGTTCTATAAGGGATAACAAAAATAGTATATTCTCGAATGAGAGTTTTTATATTTTTAATCATATAAAAATATAAAGATATTAAATCTCCTCCTTCAAGACAAACTGGCACAACTTCTGGAAGATTTTGGTTTCTCAACGAGGCTGTAGATCTGCATGTTTGTGCAAACCATCCGCTCATCAAAGAACACAACGTTCAAGCAAGCATGATGGAGTATTCGATCTGAGATGGCTGTGCAAAGGCTCTTTCCTGCAATATATAAATAAAACATGAAGTAGAAGCTGTTGAAATTAAAACTATATAACACTAGCTGACTACCCGTGCTTCACCACGGCCGATAAGTAGTTTTTATATTTCGTTAAATAAGGTATGATCAAAATTAACGCTACTACATAATTTTGTACAACTTACACGGACTTTGGAGTTACTCAGGAAACACCATGTGGAGGTAGCCGTGTTTTTTTCCATTGGGTAGTAAAGTTAGGTAAACAAAGACAAATACACGTTGAAAAGAATAAAACTAACAAATTTGAAGTTTTTAGCAATTATCTCTTCGATTGTGATAGAATTTATACCTCTGTGTAGTATCTAGTACATACTTACATGTAGAGCTACCGCTTCTTGTACCAGTTGTAATGGCGGCGTTCCTTCCTTCTCAATGTGGCTTTATACAATATACTTCTTATTAACTTAAATGTTAATGGTGTTAATTAATTATGCTTCCATAATCCTTAATTGGTTATGGGCCCAGTCATTTATAATATTGTGACTAGTGAATATTTTTTTTTTTTTTTTTTTTTTGTTTTGTATTAAGGGCAATATCAACCACAATGGGTCATGGTCACCCTGTGAAAGTAAGACCCAAAGGGTACTTGACGTATTACAGTTGTCATTTAATAGTTATTGATGTTGTTGTTTGTTGCAATATGGAGACATTTACAATTACTATAAATTGATATTAGTATTAAAATTAAATAATAATTAAAGAAAACAACGAAATATTAAATATTCATTAAAAAATAAAATAAAATAAATAAAAGATTTTATATAGAGTGACAGGTTAAAATAAAAATAGCTATTGAGAATAACATTAATTTCTAGATGCGGTTATATTAGTAGTTTCGAAACACAAGAACGCCTATATTATTTCGTTAACTGTATTTTGTTAGAATATTCTGTATCAGCAAAATACAGTTTTCAGATTGGTATGCTAAGCACTTTGTAAGTATGTGTTTCACCGTGAGGAGGACTCCACAGCTTATACAGTTGGGTGGTTCATCTTTAGACATGAGGTAAGAGTGTGTAAGCCTTGTATGCCCTATTCGCAACCTGGCTAACACAATCTCTAGTGAATATTGTGTATAAAGAAAAAAAATGAGTTTAAACGTATCACCGGTGGAGAAGCTGGTTGGCCGCGATAACTTTTCCGACTGGAAGTTCGCTTATTTACAATTGGATGATCTTTGGAGCGTAATAGAAAAACAAGAGGATCCTGACCCAGCTAAGGACAGGAAGGCGTTATCACGAATAATTTTAGGAGTTGATAAGGTAAATTATTCACACATTAAAAATGCTTCGACATCACGAGAAGCATGGTTAGCGTTGGAACGTGCATTTGAGGACAGTGGATTAACTAGAAGAGTTGGACTTCTTCGAACCCTTGTAACAACTAGACTAGATAATTGTAGTTCAGTTGAAAGTTATTGTGATACTATTATATCTACAGCTCACAAATTAAATGAAATGGGCTTTAAGGTTGATGATGAATGGGTAGGCACTTTGTTTTTGGCAGGTTTGTCTGACGACTTTAGGCCTATGATTATGGGACTTGAAAGTTCAGGTATTAAAATTACTGGTGACTCAATAAAGGTAAAATTATTACAGGAAATAAAACCTCCTGAGTTAAGGTCTGAGGATTCAGTGTTATATACTAATACCAATAACAAAAATTTGCCTAGATGTTTCAATTGTAATAGGGTTGGGCATATTAGAGCCAATTGTTCTATGAATAAAAAGAATTTTAAAGGCAATCAAAAATATATTAATAAAGGAAATAAGTCTAAAGCATTTCTAGCTTACTTATCTGGAAATAATATTGAAAAGAATTCATGGTATTTAGATTCTTGTGCTTCAACACACTTGACCAATAACAAGAATAATTTTATTTGTAGCTCAGTTAAAAATAATAATTTAAATATTACAACCGCTAATAATTCAAAATTAAATGTTGAATCTGTTGGAAATGTTGAATTAAATTTAAATGTGTTTGGAAAACCTGTTAATATAGAAGCTAAAGATGTTGCCCCTGATGCAGCAATTAATTTATTGGCTGTCAGCAAAATTATACAGAAAAGTTATAAAATAAATTTTGATAGAAGGGGAGCTCGAATTATGGATTCTGATAACAAAGTAATAGCAACAGCCAGATGTAATAATGGAATTTATAAGTTGAATACTTTTAATTCCTTAAAGCAGGAAGGACTTTTATTTGGAAATAAAAATATTGCATTTTCTGTAAGTGAAGATAATCTTCTTTGGCATAGAAGGTTGGGTCATATGTCTAGAAAGAATATGAAAATTATTTCTAAAATGGCTATTGGGGTTAGTGATATAAAAATATCTGATAATCCTTGTGAAATATGCCTTAAAGGGAAACAAAGTAAATTACCTTTCTCTAGCAGTAAAAAGAAATCAAGAAAAATATTAGATCTAATTCATACTGATCTAATGGGGCCTATGGAACAAACATCTATTGGTGGAAGTAAATATATTTTTACTCTAATTGATGATTATTCTAGAAAGATGTTTGCTTACTTCTTATCACATAAAAACCAAGTATTTGAAACTTTTAAGAAATTTAAAAGAATGATTGAAAACCAAACTGATAGTAAAATTAAAGTACTTAGATCTGACAACGGTAATGAATATGTTAACCGAGAATTCAAAAACTGTTTGTCAGAATGTGGTATAATCCATCAATTAACTATTAGATATACACCGGAACAAAATGGAGTCGCAGAAAGAGCAAATAGAACAATAGTAGAAAAGGCTCGTTGTTTATTATTTGACTCTGGTCTTCCTAAAGAATATTGGGCAGAAGCTGTGAATGCAGCAGTTTCAATCAATCTTATCAATAGATCTCCTTCATCAGTTTTAAAAGAAAAGACACCATTTGAAGTTTGGTCTGGACGTGCACCTAATATATCACACCTAAGAGTTTTTGGCAGCCAAGTTATGTCACACATACCCAAACAAAAAAGAAAGAAATGGGATCCTAAATCTCAGAAATTGATCTTTATAGGTTAAGGTAATAATGTAAAAGGGTACAAATGTATTAATCCTGATAGTAAAGAAATTATTTTCAGCAGAAATGTTGTATTTTTGGAAAATAGAAGTAACTCTATAACTCGTTCTTCAAAAAATGGAATGAAAAGAATTGTAATGAAGTAGTACAGTATCCATTGGAAGATGATAATGAAGAGACTAATGTTAACGTTGAGGAGGAGACATTGCCTAAAGTAGATGATATTAAAGAAAATAATTTAGATAAAGATGAAGAAATAGGATCAGCTACTACCACTAGAAGCGGAAGACTGGTGAAATTTCCTGAAAGACTGCAAAATTATGAAGTTTATTATTCGACATTTCTTCAGCCAGAATCTGATGATCCTAATCCTTTTAAAGAGGCTTGGAGTGATAAAGAATGGCAGTTAGCAATTAATAAAGAACTTACGTCTTTGGAAGAACTAAACACATGGTCGATAACAGACCTCCCTCAAGGTAAAAAAGTCCGACTCGCAGGAACTGCGTCATCTTGGCGCGGTTCCATTCATATCCCTAGTGTCATTTTGTAGACTTAGAATAGAAACAGTTATTACTTTGTTTAGATCATTCCTAATGTAAACAAATATGAAAAAAAAAAAAACAAGATTTTCGGCTAGGGATGAAACTATCCTAAGCAGAAATTACGCTTTCCGCCATCCCAAGTTTCGGTCTACGAAGACTCTTTGACGAATATATTTCTAATTTACTTAAATTGCAGTGCTAATATATCCATTTTACTTTTAAATGCAATTTAACAAAATAAAATTGTACATGAAAATGAGAAAGTAGTGTTATTTTTTATTGAACTACGGCCACATTCAACCACAAAATATAATTATATTTCTAGTACAGCATTTTGCTGCATGACTTCCTACAGGTAAAGGTAACTGTCAGCTGTCCTAGAATGCTTGATGAGAACAATGAATCTTGATTTATGAAGTGCAATAAAAGCCTACCTGAACCGGCCAACTACCTCGACCCGGACTGACTCTACACGGAGAATATTTACGTTTTCAGTTCTGTTACAGGTTCAAAGAATTTGTATTTATTCCCCTGTTTTATTGAGAAATACATCCTCCTACTAGAAGCAATAACAAGAAATAAAAACAGACAAAAAGAACCGTATAAATAAACGAAATCAATTATCGTTTATCAAACTTCTAAGTTTTATGTACTTATTTCTCCGATTGACATCGCCTAATTAAAACTTTCTTCAGAACCTTTTTTGTAGAGCATTTAGTAAGCTTCCGAATGGTAATCTTCCGCTTCACAAGATTGTCAACGGTTTTCGAGATACTAACGAAATTATACAAAGTTACCAAAACTTTTTTTTTCTGTTAATAAAATATTTTATTCTAACCCTTCCTTTACTCTAAACGTAACAAAAATTTCAACATATTAGTGTTGATGAAACTCCAACATGCAGAAAATGTTTCAACTGTATCCCATAATTCTAAGTACCAAAATCAAAGACAAAGAACCCTCCCTAGGAAGGACGCTAGGCAGTTGAAAAGCTATATATCTTGGAAATCCATATCTCTAACATTAAATTGTTTTTCTTAACCTGTTTTATTTTCAAAAACATTATCCAACAATAAGCAATTAAAAAATAACAAGGAATAAAAAACAGTCAAAAAGAACAATTCGAATAAGCGAAATCAATTACTTTAAAGTTTTAAGCTCTTATTTCTCCGATTGACATCGCCTAATCAAAACTTTCATCAAAATCTTTTTTTTAGAGCATTTAATAAGC
This sequence comes from Gonocerus acuteangulatus, assembly GCA_946811695.1. Lineage (NCBI taxonomy): Eukaryota > Metazoa > Arthropoda > Insecta > Hemiptera > Coreidae > Gonocerus > Gonocerus acuteangulatus. The sequence goes on along the minus strand of OX328130.1, from coordinate 43,036,572 downwards.
TTTCTAATGGTATTCTTCCGTTTACAAGATTCTCAACCTTTTTCGAGATATTAAGGAAAGTAAACCAAGTTACTAAAACTTTTTATGTCTGTTAATAAAATATTTTATTCTAACCCTTCCTTAACTCCAAACGTAACCAAAATTTCAACATATTAGTTTTGATGAAAGTAGAACATGCAGAAAATGTTTCAACTGAATCCCATGATTCTAAGTACCCAAACCAAAAACGGTATTCAAAAAATATTTCTCCAATTTTCTCGAAAACGGTTAAAGCTATCGCCTTGAAAATGGTTTCATTCGTATTCCTAGCCCAGGAATCATATAAAACGAGTACTTAGAAGCTTATGAACTCAAAAACGTAAGCGTTACGATTTTTTTTTGCGCGAATTTCGCCCCAAACGCCATCTTCCAGTAGGCGGATTTTGCTGGTTAACGAACTTGACCTTTCAAATTGGACGAAGGATTTTTGTACCAAATTTCATCAAAATCGGACCATTCGTCTTCTATCTAGAGAGCGAACAGACAAATATATATATATATATATATATATATATATATATATATATATATATATATAAATATATATATATATATATATATATATATATATATATATATATACATATATACAAATTTGAACCACCGTTATTTTCGGTCTCTAGGGGTTCTGAAACGCGAAATTTTCTAGTCGGCACTTCCGGATTGTTTCATTGTATCAACCCTATAAGCGGGGTTCCTCCCTATGGGGGAGGGAGGAACCGCGCTAAAAGAACAGTTCGAATAAGCGAAATCAATTACTTTAAAGTTTTAAGCACTTATTTCTCCGATTGACATCGCCTAATCAAAACTTTCATTAGAACCATTTTTATAGAGCATTTAGTGAGCTTTCTAATGGTCATCTTCCGTTCCCCAAGATTCTCAACCTTTTTCGAGATATTAAGGAAAGTATACAAAGTTACCAAAACTTTTTATGTCTGTTAATAAAATATTTTTTTCTAACCCTTCCTAAACTCCAAACGTAACAAAATTTCAACATATTAGTTTTAATGAAAGTAGAACATGCAGAAAATGTTTCAACTGAATCCCATGATTCTAAGTACCCAAACCAAAAACTGTATTCAAAAACTATTTTTCCAATTTTCTTAAAAACGGTTAAAGGTATCGCCTTGAAAATGGTTTCATTCGTTTTCCTAGCCCAAGAAGCCTATAAAACGAGTACTTACAAGCTTATGAATTCAAAAACGTAAGCGTTACGAATTTTTTTTGCGCGAATTTCGCCCCAAACGCCATCTTCCAGTGGGCGGATTCTGCTGGTTAACGAACTTGACCTTTCAAATTGGACGACAGATTTTTGTACCAAATTTCATCACAATCGGACCATTAGGAAAGCCAGAAATGAGCGAACAGACAAATATATATATATATATATATATATATATATATATATATATATATATATATATATATATATAAATAAATATATATATATATATAAATAAATATATACACATATATATATATATATATACACACAAATTTAAACCACCGTTATTTTCGGTCTCTAGGGGTTCTGAAACGCGAAATTTTCTAGTCGGCACTTCCGGATTGTTTCATTGTATCAACCCTATAAGCGGGGTTCCTCCCTTTGGGGAGGGAGGAACCGCGCTAAAAATAAAATAGTCAGATGTTCATTACAAATATGAAAGACTAAACTATTCATGATTGTTTTGAATTTACGTAGGTTATTTTAAGCAAATTATTCCGGAATACAGCGACCACCACCTTTCTGAGGAATATGCTTAGTAATGCAGCTCCTGCGTGCCGGATTTTTTATTTAATAGATTTGCTTCCAAAATAACGTTGAGTAAAAATCTTAAATGATTAATTATCAAGAAGTTAACAATAGTTCCAAGTAATTACTGTATAGATAACAATCTGTGCATTTACCAAATCCTGATAACATTTCAGCTCGTATCGGAAATAGTGTAAAAAAAACGAAAAACAAAAAAGCAAAATAACTAAGATAATCTTGTCGGAAGTAAACATCTCATAATGTCTAACATTAATAATACTCTTCTATTTCACCGATAAATCTTATAGTATACACATGTCGAAACATTTGGAGATTAAAATTTTAACTATTTCTCTCTAAGGTACTTCATATTTAAGTTTTCTAAATAAATGTCAACTATTTCTGTCGAAGGTACTGTTTCCTTCTCAGCGGCTTATATGACAATGTCTGGCTTCAGATTAATATGACGCTATGCAGTCTATTTGATGCTTTAGCTTCTTTGGATAAATTTACTTGTACTGCTGTGGTTTGAAGTCAGTTAGCTTTAACTCAACACATCAGAAGAATGGACCAGAGCACAGAACCCAAACTGGTCTGTTCGTTGCTCCACGTTAGAGATGGGCGATCTGAATCTATCTTTTAAAAGACCGACATTTTTAACAAGATATTTTGAATTGCTCTTTAAGGGCCGATCTTTTATTGAATCGATCTTCAAGGGCCGATGTTTTAATGAATCGATCTATTTAGAATACCGTAAAATTCAAATACTTAATCTTACCTCTTGTTACACAATCTCATTTCTATTATTTAACGGAAGAAAAAATGTACATAACAGTGTCCCATCTCCATTAACAGACTTTTAATACAACAATAACATTATTCAACGACTCACTAACTTCCATGGGCGTATATAAGGGGGGGGGCTGAGGGGGCTGCAGCCCCCCCCCGAAATTTTGATTTGATCGGTAAAAATTTCACAAAACCCTTAAAAATAAATTAAATAAGATCATTTAGTTCATAAAACATACTCTATTTAGGGTGTAATAGCGTTTAAATTGGCTAAAACCCTTCCAATCCAAGATCTAAAGTGTTAAAAATTGTTAATTAAATTCCATACACCGGAAATGGTCTCAGCCCCCCCCCGAAATTGTCCCAGCCCCCTCCGAAATTATTTTCTATATACGCCCATGCTAACTTCCGTTTCTCCAACTAGAGGGAAGAAGGGAATACATTATAATAAAAATAAGGTTTCAAACTGCTCTTAATTTGTATAACCATTTTTCTCTATTATTATTATTTTATTCTATTTTTTGTTCACATTTGATAAAATATATATGTAATAATACCTATATATTTTAATATAATGTAACAGTAGTAGTTTCATTATATATTATTTTTGATTAAAATATTATTATTATTATTTTTTGATTCGTAGTAGTGATAGGCGATTCTCGAATGTGAGTCGATTCGAATCGAAATAAAATACGAATTTCTTAGGTAATTGTAAATAATCGTGAAATCGACCCATATCGAAGATCGATCTATATCAAAGATAGAATTCATGTATTATTTATAATTTTATTTATTTATTTATTTATTGTTATTATCGTTGCTAGGCGATAAAACAGTCAAAGCATTAGTTAAGGAACATAATAACTAATAAAGAAAAATCTGTCATGATAAATATAGATATTGTCTAGAGTATCTGTAAGTACTGTTTATGTTAAGAGTTACTTTTATATTTAGTCATGTGTTCTTCAGTGCGTTTGTTTAGTATTTGAATGTATATATCTTACTGGTATATATTACTTATTTTCTGATAAAATAATTATTCGTTATTATATGCTCGTCATATTCTGTCAAATAAGTTGTATTTTTTCAAGTAAGTGTAAATGTTGTCAATATATTGGCTGCCGTGGGAGAGTAGGTCTGTCATGTTGTCCGGTAAGTCATAGTTCTGTCTCCGTAGACATTCTGTCAATATGTGTTTTATTGTCAGTGGAGTGTTACATATTTCACATGTCGGACTGTCCTGTCTCGTCATGAGGTGTAAGTGGGTCAGCCGGGAATGGCCTATTCTTAAGCGGCATAAGACAACGTCTTCTCTTCTAGTTTGCCTTATGCTTGATGGCCATTCTTCGACTGTTTGTTTAATTTCTCTTAGTTTGTTGTCCGAAGTAGTGTGCCAAGATCTTTGCCATTTTTCGATGATAGCTGTTTTGGCTTCTGCTTGCATATCTTGGTATGTAGTATTGTATATGTCTTGGTAAGGTCGTCTCGTAGCATTTTTAGCAATTTTGTCAACTTTTGTATTTTGTTCTATGTCCTCATGTCCTGGGAGCCAATATAATGTTATCCGTTTATTTGTCCGGTAAATCTGTTCTAGTATTTGTATGTTAAGTGGGTTCAAGTTGTACGGGTTCTGTAGTCCTAGTATTGTGCTAAGTGAGTCAGTACAAATTGTTATCTTAGTCTGTGTTACGTCCTGTATATTGTCTAAGGCAAGCGAGATGGCATGTAGTTCCGCTGAATAGCTGCTGGTGATTCTGGGCAATTTAATACTAACAATATTATTATCAATCACAGCTGCTGCGCCAGTGCCTTGTGAAGTCTTAGACCCGTCCGTGAAAATGAATAATGTATCTTTGTTTTGTTCAAGGTGTGCTTTGAAGATGTGTTTGTACGTATGTGTAGATAAGGGGTTTGATTTTTTAAATTTTGTTAGTCCTATGTCAATTTTTAAATTCCGTATAGTCCATGGTATGTAAGTTGGTGAATGTCTTGCGTATACTTCATGTAGATGTACATTGGTATTTTGTGCGTAACTGATGCATCTTATAAATAATGGCCGTTGCCTAGATGGTTGCGTCTGATATTTGCGTAGCATTATTTCGTCAGATCTAGGAACGCAGGCGCAGTTCATGTATGTGGCTTTTAATGCAAATTTTAAGCAGTTGAGCATACGTCTGAACTCCAGTGGAGGTTCTCCGCACTCCACGTGCAGGCTGTTGGCTGGGCTTGATCTAAACGCTCCAGTTGCAATGCGTATACCTGTATTCTGTATCGAGTCTAGCATTTTAAGGACGCTGGGCTTGGCAGATGAGTACGCAACACTTCCATAGTCCAGAAGGGACCTGGTATATGCACGGTATAGTGTCAGCATTACACTTCTGTCTGCACCCCACTTGGTATTGCATAGAATCATCAAAAGATGTAAAGATTTTTTACATCTATCAACGAGACTCTTTAAGTGGGGGACCGAGGTCAGTTTGGAGTCAAAAGTAAGTCCTAAAAAGTTAATTTGGTTAGTCAGTGTGATTGGAGTATTTCTTAAAGTTATTTGAATATGTGGTCTCTGTCTCTTTTTAGTAAACAGTATACATTGTGTTTTTTGTGTTGAAAAGTGAAGTCCGTTTGTAACGCTCCAGTTCTCAAGGTTGTCTATTGTCGTTTGAACTAATATAGAATCATTTTCTATATTTTTTGTTCGAAGATAGATAAGCAAATCATCCACATACAGGCAATACTTGACTGGTGGAATAATATGCTCACGGATGGTGTCTATAGCTATTTTAAAAAGCGTAGTACTTATAACACTGCCTTGAGGCACCCCGTTTTCTTGTCGAAATCTGTTGGAAATTGTGGTCCCAACTTTTACACGAAATGTTCTATTCGAGAGGAAATTTAATACAAAATTAAAGACATTTCCTTGAATATTCCATTCGGATAATTTAGAAAGAATAGTTCGGCGCCAAACTGTATCATAAGCTTTTTCTATATCGAAAGAGACGGCTAGAACAGATTCCTTATTAATGAACGAGTCTAATATTTCACTTTCTAAAGTAACTATGTGGTCTATAGTCGAGTGATTCGATCTGAAGCCACATTGATACTCTGAAAGGAGTTGATTCTGTTCGAGGAACCATAGTAGCCTCTTATTCAATATTCTCTCGAAAATCTTAAATGTACAGCTTGTCAGAGCTATTGGTCTATAATTTTCAGCTGATAATGCGTCTTTATTGGGCTTGGGAAGTGGTAGAATAATTGCTTCATTCCATTCTGGTGGGTAATTGCTATTTTCAAAGACATTATTGTATAGTTTTAGCAGGATAGACTTTCCAGCATTTGGAAGAAATTTCAGCATTTTATAGCAAATCCCATCATTTCCGGGAGAAGTGTACTTCACTTGGGAAAGAACCTGAGTCAGCTCTTGCAATGTCAAGGGTTCGTTCAAGGGATGTTTAAAGTTTGGGGTTGTAAAGAGAGGAGTGCTTTCAAAATTAATTTTGATCTGTTGCGATTCTAGTGTGAGTCTTTCGTCGCTGGATATGAAGCTAAAGTGATGGCCAAAGATATAGTATACAGCGGTAAAATCGCGATATTAATTTTGAAACACCCGGAATTTGTAAAGTAAAATATTTGATCATTAAGTTACTAACGATTTATACTGTCATGTCTAATGATAATTAAAAAAAAAAACAAAAAAACAAAGTCCATATTTATGCTTACCTGGTCCTAGCTGACCGCTGAGTATGACTCTTTCATCAATCGAAAGTGATCCTGTGAATCGGTTAGGACCTTCTCTGTAGATCTTGGAACAAGCTGCAAACAGGATATTTACTTTTAAATCACTCATTTTATAAATAAAATTGGATTTTATTATAAAATTAATTTAAATACATGTTAAACGACCACTTTAAGTCTTAGATTTTTCTTAGAGAAAAATCTGGAGATTGTTTTTTTTTTTTTTTTTTTTTTTTTTTTTTTTTTTTTTTTTTTTTTTTTTTTTTTTCTGTTTTACACACACACACACACAGATATATATATATACCAAATATTATAACTAGTTGATTATTAATTACTTTTATACGACTTGGAAGCAGTTTGGATATGTATGTATTCGCAATTCCTTCCATCAGCAAGACTGAAAAATACCAAAATATAAAAATTAGTGGAATAAAATACTAGAGGAAAATATGTAAGTTATTTATTCCATCTACATTTATTTTGCTAACTAAGATGGTAGGTGTCGAAATTGCAAAAGTAATAATTTTTAGTTTTTGATTCATTCTCAAATAGATTGATAAATAATCCGTAGTTTTAGGGTTACAAACTTTTAATATAATTAATTGTTCCTTTCAATGCTATGTACAACAGTTACTGATGTAAACAAGTACTTAGGAAGATTTTTTTTTTAACTATTAACACTCGACCTAGCTCCCTCCAACTCTACAAAGTTTAATTGGGCAACTAGAATCAAAATTCTACTTCAAATAAACGGAGCGTTCAAATAAACGTAACCAATTATTTCAAAGTTTTAAGAACATATTTCTCCAATTGTGACCGTCTCATCGAAAATTGCTTCAGAATCTTTTTTTTTTTTTTTTTTTTTTTTTTTTTTAGACAATTTAGTAAGCTTTTGAATGTTTGCCTAATTCTTATAGATTTCCCAACCGGTTTCGAGATGAGTCTAAACGTAACCAAACTTTAAACATCTTAGTTTTGATGAATCCTAAACGTGTATAAAATATTTCAAGTGAATCCCACGATTCTAAGTACTATCTAAAAATTAGATACAAACAATAGTTTTCTAGTAGGCAGATTCTGCTGGTTAACGAACGTGTCCTTTGAAATTATACAAAGTATTTTTGTACCAAATTTCATCAATGTTGGCCATTTTTGAACTTGTAATTGAGCGAACAGACAAATATATATAGACAAATTTGAACCACTATTATGTTCGTCGTCTATGGGATCTGGAAAGTGACCTTTTCTAGTCGACAATTCCGAAATGCGTCATGAGGTTAGGAGTGAGGGAGGAAATGTAGAAAAATTTTAATACTAATGTTTGTTTTGTAATGTAATAAATAATGAATTTAAATTAAATTAAATAAATCTAAAGGCGTTAATTTTAGATTTTAACGTCCAAGTATACATAACACAGATTTTCAGGAGGGGTTTTCTAGAGGTTACCAACCTTTCCTGACCAGGATAGGGCTTATGCATTTTTATTTTCCTCTAATGGGAATCGAACCCTCGACCTTGAGCATGGAGTGATCAAACCCTCGGTCACCGGGCCTCCGATTGTAATTTCTAAAGGTGTAAAATAAATAAAATTGCGACTAAAATTAAAATTACTATTAAAACGGATACATTTTTTTAGTGACAGTTACAATAACATGGATTAAAGGACATTCTGGACTATTAGGGAACGAGACAGTTGACTTACTTGCAAAATCAGCTTCAAAGGACACGACATTACCTATATCTTACTCTAAACTTTCATCACAGACTATAAAAACACTACTGCGAGACAAATCAATGCAAAAATGGGACGAACGATGGACAAACACAACTAAAGGAAGACATTTACACAAATTCATACCTACAATACTCAACAGACAAAACTTAACACTTAACAACTTTAAAATGACTCAATTCATATCAGGACATGGACCGACGAAAAGTTATCTACATAAATTTAAACTTATGACTACTAACACATGTAAATTCAACAATACAACTGAACAGACTTACGACCACCTCCTGTATGACTGTACATTACTGGACGGACCCAGGACAAAACTGATTAAGGACATTACCTTACAGGACGGAACTTGGCCCACTGACAAACCTGACTTACTACTTACATATTTTAAGGAATTTGACGCATTTATTAAACAACTGGACCTAAAAAATATCAATGAACTCATCTGAATGCCCACATATGTATTATGTTATTTACATATGTATTATGTTATTTACATATGTATATAATTTTGTTTATTTACATTTTTTTTTTATTAGTTTTCGTTTTATTTTTATTTTTATTATTGTCATTTAATTTCAGTATTCATATTCATTGTAAAAGAATTCATTATTTTATGTACATACCTAATCAAAATACGTGTAGTATCCAGAAAGGATGGCATACGTAGATAAATAAACTTCCACGCTGGAGGGTTACTCCAACGTGGAAAACATGAAAAAAAACCGGATAAATTATGACTAATGGTGACATTTTGACCTTGGCCAAGAAAAATGTAATCATTTGAGTTTTTGTGTGGTCTCATACCCTTGATAAAGAACTGCGGTACTCCTTTCGGCCTTTTATTATATACATTCTCTTGGTAATTTATCACTTTATCTTTTATGGAAATAGAAAGACGTCGAACTTGTAGGACCTGAGCCATCTTAGCGTGTTTTAAAATAATCTTCATAATAAAAACATAATATGTCACGTACAATGTAACGAAACCTAGTCCGTCATACGTAACCTCTGTTTCCTCCCATTGAGGTGCTCCTTTAAGGCTACAAGCCTAAACGGTTTTCTTAGGAAAATTATTACGCTTTCGAATGGTTATCTTCAACTTACCCCGATCTTTCAACCAGTTTCGAAGTATTCAACAACCATGGCCACCACATGGGGAGGACCTGTTGGGTATTGTTGCCCCAGGAGCCTGGGCCGGGCCTCGCTAGTTGGAAAACAATTCGTAGGCTATGAACCAAAGGAAAAAAAAGAATGTATTTTAGAAATATAGACCGGCATAGCCTATATTTGTTTCGGTTTGGGTACTTGGAATCGTTAGATTCAATTAAAATATTTTCTACATATTTGAAATTCATCTAAACTAAGATGTTAAAATTGATGTTACAGTTTGAGTAAAGGAAGTATTCCAAAAAAAAAAATAATAATAAAATAAAATATAAAAAATAATAATATTTCTTTGAAAGACATGAAAAGTTTTGGGATCTACGTATATTTTCCCCTTTTTTTTTTTCTACGACGCATCGACACCTAGGCCATTAGTGCCGACCTCCAGGGTGGAGCGAGGAATTGGACTTCTTTTATTATTCAACTAAAACACTTACCATTGGTGAGCATATAAAGCGGTAATGAGGAACACGCAGCATAGTTTGGCATACATTATATTCTGAAAACAAAATAGAATTTTAATTAGCATTTAAATCAATGCAATTTATTCATTTTTTTATTTATTTACTTCAAGATCTCAATTGTAAGGGTGATCTGCGCAAAAAAAAAAAAAAAAAAAAAAAAAAAATTATATACAAAATTTCTTAAATTCAGTTAACAAAGTAATTCTTCATGATTAGAAATTTAAGTAGAAACAGAAATAAATATTAAATAATAGGTGAGAAAATAGAGCTTAAATTATAATAATAAATGACCTATAGTCCGCACACAAACAAAAGAACCAGAAGGGGCGAGGCCGGAGGGGAACTAAGCTTTTCCACACTTGGGCTGAATGCAGCGCGTGCGCACTAACTTGTTCATTCGTTTGCGGCAGGGCTATAATAATATAATGTTCAACATTAAAAAATAAATAAATACATAAACATTTATTTAAGATGTAGTTTTTAATTAATATAAATAAAAATTAACAGAAAAAAAATTCATTTTAACGTCCATTATTAAAAAAAAAACTATAAGATATGCAGGTATTTCGGCAGACGCCAATTTTACATATACACTGTAAATAAATACTTACACTGTTTTTGTAAAACGAATAAAAATACTCTAGCAAACTATTTCATTATTTTCACAAGAAGATTGTTTAACAAGCGTTCAAAAAAGACTGGCATAAGGCTGGTTTGATAAAACAGCACGAGTTGGCTTATCAGAATTCGATATATCGCTGTATTACTCACGCGATAATCGATGTTATCACTCGATAACAGAGCTTATCGCGATTGCAATTGGTGGGATTATTTTTCTCGAGAGTTTTTCCTCCTGCTCTAAAGGAGGGAGGTGATATCATCACAAAAATTTGAATAGCTAATCCGTTGTATATTTCCGGAGTATAAAGCAAATTCTACCCTCTGGCCAACTTGTTGTTCAAAAACCATTATCTGTTTTACAAAAATTAACAATTTGAACTCTCTGACCAACTTAGTAGGTACTTCAAGAAATTGAAATAACACAATTTCTCTGTTTCTTGTGTTCCAGAGTTTTTGTTTTTTTCGCCACGGAACTACGTATATAGCATTCCTCTAGCAAACGATTAAACTTGTTCGTATGCTGAAAGACATTTTTCCTTTCTTTTAGCAATTCCCTCCGAAGGAAAGTAGATATTGAGGTTGCACTCATGACGTATGGGGTTTACTCTGGACCAAAAGTAGTTATTTGTCCATATCGGCCGTACTTTTGGTTGTATTGAAACGAAATTATGTATTCGTTGTGTTCTCCTTAACAGAAAAAAGTGTTGTAAAAATAAACCTAATCGGTTCATGGGGGGACCCAAAACACTAATTTGACCATGCCAGCCGTAATATTTGTTATATTTCAACGAAACTTGGTATTCGTAGTGGTAATCTAGAGAGAAAAGTGAGATGTAAAAATAAACTAAATCGGTTCATTAAAGGGGGGGGGGGGGTTTACTTGGGACCCACATATTACCAATTTGCCACTACCAGCCGTGATTTTTGTTATATTTCAACGAAATTGGGCATTCGTAGTGGTAATCTACAGAGAAATCGGTTCATTGGGGGGAGGGGTGATATTCCTCACCCAAATTACTAATTTACTCATACCGGACGTACTTTCTGCTGTATTGTAACGAAAAGCGGCATACGCCGTGGCTATCTCATGAGAAAGCAATGTTGTAAAAATGAACTAAATCGGTCTATCGGAAAGAGAGGGGAGGGCTTATTTTGTACTATGTTTGAATAGAATTTGCCGGCCGAACGTAGGCTGGCAAAGCTGCCCCTAGGAGCGCCTCTGCTTTGATATTAATTCTCACTTCTGCCACTAGGGGGTGCTCTATCCGATTCCTCAAAGACGAAAATGTGAAGTTTTTGTGTATTTATTAAGTAGTGTTGTTCCATGTAGACACAAAACTCTGGAAGGAAATGAATTGCAAAATGGATAATTGAAACAATTGCTCATTATAAAGGTATAAGAGAAGAGCTATTTATGTTGTTATATTATTTTTATAGGTTATTTAAAGCAAATTATTCACGAATACAGTCTATACTGCCAAAATTCTGAGGAAAGTGTTTAGTTATGCAGCTCCTGCGTGACGGACTTTTTCATCCTGCATTGATTCCCGAAGTTTTGCCGCTTATTTTTGGGACATCCTGTATAGTATAGTTCATAACATTGCCCGAGTTAACTCGGGATTCAAGGAATCAGACCAAAAAAAAAAACCACAATCCAGCCAAAATTAAGGAAAAAAACTGTACCCCAACTAATGATTTATAATAAGAGCCAAAATAAAAATATTATTGGCGATTTATTGATTATCCGTAAAAAAAATCAGCAGGGGGCTGTTTACTCGTTCTTAGCAAAATCGAAACGGCATGTATACCCGAGATAGCTTGGGCGCGGTTTTTAGGTGGTTAGCAAAAAAATCATGCGGTTTAAAAATATTAAAACTAAAGAAAATAATAGATCACATAAAAGTTTAATAACAGTTTCTTAAAATTTGCCGAGAAAAAACAAGATATTTATTATGGTTCCCGACGTCAACCGAGTTAACACAGTCCCCCCCCTTCCCCCCAAAAAAACAACACAATCTAGCAAAGAGTAATACAAAACTATAGTCAGGAAATAATAGTTAAAATAAAATTCAAGTAAATACATTTAAGGGGCAAAGACCATAACAACGTTGAAAGCATCGGTTCCTATTGATCACCGAAATTAAGCTACGTCGGACGTGGCCACTACCTGAATTGGTGACCGACCACGTGCATTATAAAAGGGTGATTACCTGTAGACATAAAAGCTCTAATAATTGAGTTATTGATACGCCGCAAAAAATAAAGAAAACAGATACTATTTACGGGCGATGGCATTAGACATCCGTACAATTTTATTTTGTGCGTGGTCCTTTAGAGGTTAAGAACTGGTGCGTAACAAGTTGATATTATTTATTGTTAAGAGAGCCTGAATGTCAAATAGTAAAAGCTACTGAATGTAAATGAGTGAAATATGGATTTCATGCTAGCGATTTTCCAAAATATAGGAAGTAGAATCTATATTTCTTTATGAAAGCTTAGATAAAATGTTCCTCAGCTCATTAGTAGCTAATGAATTGTGCACTAAGATAGTAATATTATCATTCAAATACACATGTCCAGATGTCCCAACCAGCGAGATAGGTATCTGGTCACCACCAGTATTGATAAGGTACTGCTGTTTATATTCAAACATGTTTATTTGGGCTAGTTTTATCATATACATTGGTTCATCAGCCCTTTTCCCACTCAGAAATTATACCTGAATATAAACAAATTCTACATCATATTTACGTATATTTTTTTCTTTAAATTTTAATTCGCAGGAATGTTTACTCACCTAAAAGAAATTAATTTCCCCACTTTTATCTAATGTGGTTTAATAAAAAGATTTGTAAGAGGTTTCGTTCGATTCTCCACGTAAGATAAACTACAAACCGTTTATTTGAAAGCACATTAACGCATAACCGTAAACGCTGCAATTTCTGTTCCTCAAGTCTTTCTTTAACAAACTTGGCCTTTCATTTTAGACAAAGTATTTATGTGAAGAACTTAAAAGTCCGACTCGCAGGAACTGCATCATTTTAGCGAGGTTCCGTTCATACCATTTGTACGGGAATGGAAGCAATTATTGGTAGGGTTTGATCTTTCGTTAAAAACAAATTCGTTTAGAGCCTTCTGCTCATATTCAGGAACATAAATATGCTTTAGGTCCACCCGACAAACCTATGTAATGCATTGTATAACGCACAGTTTTCTTTTTCGTACATGGCCACTGCGCATGCGCGAACGGCAGCGGACACTTCTTTGTAACTTTTTTTTCAGTTTAGTCATCGCTAAAGCATATTTATGCTAATATAAAATAAAATCTCAAAGACAAGGAAGTTTAAGGCACCACAACAGGAAACAAACAGTATCCTTAGCGAAAATGAATCCCCCGCCTTTTCGAAGTTCGTTCTAGGAAAACACTATTTCTTATAGTAAGTTTAACAAAAACCGAATATTGCGTCATAATCTTTTTTGTAGAGAAATTGCTTATCTTTCGAAAGGTCACTTTCCACTTGTTTTCGAGATATCCCAAGACTCCCAAAACTTTCAATAAAATATTTTTTTCGAATACTTCCTGAACTCCAAATGTAACAAAAATTTAAAAGTTTTAGTTTAATTTAGACAACCGGACGGTCGTAATATTCGTTGCGTTGCAACGAAACTGACACTACGAAACGAGAAAGTAATAATAAAATAATCTCATCAAATCGGTCGATGAGGACTTAGGTTCAAATAATTAATTAGCTTTTGTTAAATTGCAATAAAACTCTCTATTAATCGCCAAAATCTAAACATAGATATTTGTACTATGATAATTTATTTATTTAAATGTTAACGGAGTCTCCCGTGGTCTAGTGGCTAGCGCGCTAGATTCATAAGCGGGAGATGCTGGGTTCGATCCCCACCGGCGGCAGGAATTTTCTCATCTCATGGCTCGCTGAGAAAATTCCTGGCTGCACCCTGGATGTCGGCGCTAATGGCCAAGATTTGTCGATGCGCCGTAAAAAATAAAAATAAAAAATATTAAATGTTAACGTCCATTATTATTAGCTGAGAATTTTGGGACGGGTTCTCTATAGGTGACCACCCTTTTCTAGCCAGGAGGGTTGACTCCTAGTAGGAATCGAACCCACGACCTTTGGCGCGGAGTGTTAAGTGCTCACTCCTTAATACTCACGGCTACTGGGCCTCCTATGATAATTAACCATATTGACCATTAGTAGTAAGTTACCTCAGAACCCTTCAAGACCAAATTATTTATGCAATTTTTATCATGACAATTTTTGTTTTGCTACAAAGGAAACTCGGAATTTAAAATTTGAATCTAATGATAAAGATGTATTCTCGAAAGTAGGTAAATCAGCTGATGTGGATTATTATGAATTATGGTAATAATTGAATCAGTTTTTAAAGAAAATATAAAAATTCCGTCACATATAGATATATAGAAAATTTAACCAAAGTAATGTTTGATGTCTACTAGGTAGGATCGATAAAGATTTGAAGAAATTTTTCAAAGCTTCCGTCACGACTGTAACCTCAATAGATTCTTTCCATCGGAGAAAAATGCCAAATGAGCAAAAGTTTTTATGTTTATTGTTACCACTATCTTGATTGGGACATTCATATTTAAATCTATTAGTATTCAAATTCTGACAGGCCATATTTTGTAGCCTACAGCAATTATGAAGACGAAATAAACACGAAAAAACAAACCTTAGAAGCTGTGCAGCTTGGGAATGCTGCAGGTTTTCAACCTAAAGAAAAACCCTGTAAGGGAAGGTATATCCCGGTGATGGACTCCAGGTAGCTACCACACCTGCTAACCTGGGGAAGAAGATCGATATTACGAACAGCTCAGACAGCCAGCAGACAGGATTCCCCCTCACAACCGTCTCCTACAAGGGGGCAAGTAGAACACCTTATAGCGCGTTTCCTCCTTCCCCGCATATGGAGGAAACCCGCTTATGAGGTTAATCTCATGAGGCAATCCGGAAGTGCCGACTAGAAAATTTCACGTTTCAGAACCCATAGATCACGAAAATAACGGTGGTCCGAATTTGTGTATATATATATATATATATATATATATATATATATATATATATATATATATATATATATATATAAATAAACATTTGGGCACACACTACCAACAACTATTTACGAGAAATTAAGGACACCATGAATGCCTGGCCATAGAGTAATCGAAGAACAAGAAGGAACAAGTCGTGATTCGAGGCTCAGAATTGGTCATTCGCTATTTTTTTTGACGGACCATCGACATCTTGGCCATTAGCGCCGACATCAACGAGCCGTGAGATGAGAAAATTCCTGCCGCCGGTGGGACTCGAACCAAGCAAGATCATAGGCGCCAAAACAGGAAACAATTAGTATCCTAAGCGGAAATTACTCCATATAAGCGCAGAATGTTTCCGAATGAGATCTCTCTATCAAAGATCACATAAGAACCGTATTTGTAGGAAATTTAATAAACATTTGAATAGATGCTTTACATTTACTACGATTTCCGAACCTCTCTTGGGATATATAAGAACACGTCCGAGAATCACAGGAACGCTTGCTATTTTCCTCGACAGCGGTTACGGATATAGTCCTAGACGATTTTAACCTAGCCTATGGCTGTCCCTAAATCAAGATCTACATGTGTGCCAAATTTAATAAAAATCGTTTGAACTGTGTGGATTTAGACAGCTGGTAGACCTTTTTGACCTAGCCTACGAGGCTTCCCGGATCCAAGACCTACCAGTGTCCCAAGTTTGGTCGAAATCGGCCAAACGGTGTTGATTTGTATAAGAAACAGCAGACAAACAAATAGAAACGTGATATATATATATATATATATATATATATATATATATATATATATATATATATATATATATACAAATACAAATAACCTGCTTTTCCTTTATAAGCAGCTTTCCTCCCTGTGTGGAGGGAAGGACCCCCGCTTAAACCAAAAACGTGTCATCTAATAGTATCTTATTTCGAAAATTACATTTAAAACTAGAAATAACCATTTTTTTTTTTTTTTTTTCTATTTTCTTCTAACTTCCAAAAAGCAAAATTATACCGTACACGAGATTCTGCCACACCAACTAACAGATTATTTTTTATTATTTCAAGACTTCGTCGAAAATGCTATAACTCATAATCATTCTATTAATTTTCGATTTCCTGTTTCTTTTAAGGCTCAAATATTTTCAATGAACCTTTGTCAGTAACTCTTGAATATTACCCTGCAGAATCTAAATAAACTCCCACAGTATAGGAATACTATATTGTGGAAAAAATATATATATATTTATTACCTTACGTTTTTATTTAACATTTCTACAGTCCAAATATTTCAATAAGTGCTCTTATTTCAAGTAAAAATGGAAATCACCAAGAACGTTAAATGGGCGATTTAATCAAAACTGTCCGAAAAGCGGAAGTCTCTTTTGTTGCAAAAAAGTGAAGAAGCCCCTACAGCCCTTTTACTTTCCTTATACTTACTCTCTCTCTCTCTCTCTCACTCTCTCTCTCTCTCTCTCTCTATATATATATATATATATATATATATATATATATACATATATATAAATATATATATATATATATATATATATATATATATACATACATATATATATATATATATATATATACATATATACAAACCACCGGTAATTTATGGTCTTAAGATTTCTGAAACCCGGTCGCTTCTAGTTGCTACGTTTAAACTGTGCCATTGGGGCTCGGTATGAAGAAGAAAACGCGCTAAAACAAATATTAATGGACAGGACTACTTACAATAGCGGCTGCTGATGGAATATCCAAGAACGAGGCGCCTGTCGTACTTATGTGAGTCATTCAGAACCAGCCGAAATTGATCTCCGACTTTACACGAGTTTACCCGATCCTAATCGGCTTCTTTACTTTCGTCGTTCTTACTGTCTGAGTGCGCCTACCACTGAAATTAAGGCAAAAAGAATTATGCTATTAGTAAAGGAATAGATGCAGTAGGCTCTGCTCTTTCGTGAAAAAGAGAAAATTAAATCTCAAAGAGAAGGTAGATTTTAGGCGCTAGCCCCGGAAACTAACAGTATCTCGAGCGGAAATGACTGCATGTTTCGCTTATTCTTACCTTATTTATCTAAAATAATGATTTAACTGATAAACGCAACTAATAAAAAACAACATCTAATTAAAACCCCCGTTCAAAAAAACAAACACTTTCGAAGTTTTAAACACTTATTTCTCTGATTGACATCACACCATAGAAAATTGCTCCAGAACCTTTTCTGTAGAGAATTTAGTCAGATTTTTTGAATGACCACCTTACACTTATAAAGATTCCCCAACCGCTTTCGAGATATTTAAGTAAATATAAGGAGATCCCAAAGCTGTTACTTTCTGATTATAACTATTTATTCTTCTAATAACTGCAAACGCAACAAAAATTTAAATACCTAAATTTAGATGAATTTCAAGCGTTTGGAACACTTCAATCAATCGTTTCTGAATATCAAAATCGAAAGGAAATTTTGGCTCTTCTTGAAATTTTCCCACATTTCAACAGTGGCTAAGGGGAGGATATGTGTGATGAACAATTACAACAGTTTACTAGATGTGAAGTTATTCAATACAAATATATGTGTACGTATATGTGTATATATATATATATATATATATATATATATATATATATATATATATATATATATGTACCCTACTGTATAAGCGAGTTCCGAACAGTGAAGAGTCGAAAATATGAGTCCAGTGGTTTACTATCTATCTATATATATATATATATATATATATATATATATATATATATATATATATATATATATGTACCCTACTGTATAAGCGAGTTCCGAACAGCGAAGAGTCGAAAATATGAGTCCAGTGGTTTACTATATATATATATATATATATATATATATATATATATATATATATATATATATATATATTTATATAGATATAGATATATAGTAAACCACTGGACTCATATTCTCGACTTCTTCACTGTTTGTAACTCGCTTATACAGTAGGGATGGGCGATAGTCGATAGTTACTATCGATATATCGATAGGAACTATCGCTAGTCATGAACTATCGATAGAGTTATTACTTTTTTTTAGAATTGAAGTTCTCAGCATCTGGAGGGCTGTGGTATTAAATACTGACTCGTCTGGTGAATGAAATACTGAAAAGGAACCGTCTGGTGTTAACAACCAACTACATAATGTAGCCATAAAATAACTTTGTGTTCCAGGTTCGTCTGTAGCCTCAGAATGTGTATTTTCAGCCACTTAAAAAGTAATTTCTGAGCCAGGGCCGCCACATCTGAGAGCAGGGCCCGGGACCAGATCACGGGCCCCCACTTCTCAGAGCCAGAATGAAAATTCTAGTACTTTGCTATAGGACTCTGGGCATTTTAAAATTATTTTCATCTTGAGTTTTGAGCTAAATGAGAATAAAAGTCGACAATCGGTGCTGCAAAGGTCACTTTTGGTACTTTTTTCCAATTAGCTAGGATCGGCCCGGGCCCCCACGGTGCCCGGCCCCGGGACAACTGTACCCGGTTGTCCCCCCCCCCATGTGGCGGCCCTGTTCTGAGCAACGGATCAGACTGAGCCAAAGAAAAGCGGAAATGTTTTTCATTTCTGCTAATATGTGCCTCAAGGAGCACAACTATAACAGTTTGAAATAATTGCACTTTTTTGTGCCTCTTGATATTTTTATCTTTGTAAATGCTTTTTACAAATTTAGATAAATTCGTTTTCGTTATAAACCTTTGTGTAATCTTATAAATATACCTATTCCTGCATGTAATAGATAATTCAAATCAATAACATTAAATTCTTCATTGGACAGGTATGTAAGGAATAGGAGAAGTCACTATCGAATGACTATCGAGAGTATCGATATTTGTAACCGATAGTATCGATATTTTTTAACCGATAGTATCGGCCTATCGATAGTGCTGGCCTATCGACTATCACCCATCCCTATTATACAGCCACAGCAGATGGTCAGATGTACTCGAGTTATTGGACAAATGATTTCATCTCTTATATAACTTTCTTTTTAACCTTCATTATCTAACATCTTTAGAGATTGGCTTAAACAACTAACTCTTGGGGCCAACTGAAGTGGGACCCTGACCTCTCTGTGGATGACCCTAATCAATGAACTCATGTCACGAGTTCTCTCGCAAAAAGAAGTTGTCCTTTGGTCTGACCTAATGTAAATAAAACTTTATTTTCTTTACGAGGTTCAAGCTGTTTTGATGATTAGCGATGTCACCCCTAAATGACGATAACTTTTCAGCAACTGGTTTTAGAAGAAAACATTCAAATAAAAGTTGTAGGCCACTAAATTCTACTTTTTGGTACCAAGGAATCTAATCGCATCATGGGTTATGGGGTTTTGTTTTTTCATCGTTGCAATTAGAACATTAGTATAACTCAATCATCACAGGGACCCTTAATCAATGATAGGAAGAACACTAATTATTAAAGATAGATCAAATGAATCTTCAGATCCTGTGATGCACAATTAGGTTCCTTGGTACCAAAATGTGCAACGTTTAGTGGCCTACAAAATGTATTTGAAGTTTTTCTTCTAACACCACATGTTGAGAATTTAACAGGATTTGGAGGCTGAAAAACGTGGTTTTAGCTCCAATACCTCCAAAAAGCATTTCTGGGCCCATGTTGAAGGAACGTTTTTGCTCGGAATCATTTTCTTATAGGTATGTACCTTGAAGGTTAAACACTTCGTTGGGGCAGCCTGTGTATATACAAACAAGGTGTAATTCATGCCCGAGTCTTAAAAAGGAGAAATATACCTCAATTACAAAAAAAAAAGTTCATTTGGACTAAACGTGCAGGGGGTAATATTATTAATTTAAATCAATGCAAAATGTCATTATTCTTGGAAGAGAATACCATGCTTTATTTGTATGTTTTTATAAACAAATAGTGTTTCTCTGTAATTAAGTTACAGGACATACTAAGTCACAGAAAGGAGAAATAGAAGCTTTGTAGATAATGTGTTGCAAAGTTCTCTGTTTATACGCTGATACTTTAAAGAGAGTACCACGTTCAGGTGTGGGTGGTTGTGTGTTGATGTACGTGGTCAGTTTGCAGGTCGCTGATACAGCCGTAGAAATCCTCAGGAAGTAGGCAATATAATTTATGCGTGTTCAGGGAAAGGATGGAGGAACCCACATATTAAACCCGCTTATAAGGTTGATACAATGAAACAATCCGGAAGTGCCGACAAGAAAATTTCGCGTTTCAGAACCCCTAGAGACCGAAAATAACGGTGGTTCAAATTTGTATATATATATGTATATATATATATATATATATATATATATATATATATATATATATTTGTCTGTTCGCTCATTTCTGGCTTCCCTGATGGTCCGATTTTGATGAAATTTGGTACAAACATCTGTCGTCCAATTTGAAAGGTCAAGTTCGTTAACCAGCAAAATCCGCCCACTGGAAGATGGCGTTTGGGGCGAAATTCGCGCAAAAAAAATCGTTTTGAGTTCATAAGCTTGTAAGTACTCTTTTTATAGGCTTCTTGGGCTAGGAAAACGAATGGAACCATTTTAACCATTTTCGAGAAAACTGAAAAAATAATTGTTGAATGCCGTTTTTGGTTTGGGTACTTAGAATCATGGGATTCAGTTGAAACGTTTACTGCATGTTCTACTTTCATTAAAACTAATATGTTGAAATTTTGGTTGCGTTTGGAGTTAAGGAAGGGTTAGAATAAAATATTTTATTAACAGACATAAAAAAGTTTTGGTAACTTTGTATACTTTCCTTAATATCTCGAAAAAGGTTGAGAATTTGGGAAACGGAAGAATACCATTAGAAAGCTTACTAAATGCTCTACAAAAAAGGTTCTAATAAAAGTTTTGATTAGGCGATGTCAATCGGAGAAATAAGTGCTCAAAACTTTAAAGTAATTGATTTCGCTTATTCGAACTGTTCTTTTTGTCTTTGATTTTGATACTTAAAATTATGGGATTCAGTTGAAACATTTTCTGCATGTTTGAATTTCATCAACACTAATATTTTAAAATTTCGGTTACGTTTGGAGCTAAGGAAGGATTAGAATAAAATATTTTATTAACAGACATGAAATGTTTTGGGAACTTCTTATACATTCCCTAATATCTCGAAGACGGTTAGAAATATTGGTAAACGGAGGGTTACCATGCGAAAGCTTACTACATGTTCTACAAAAAAGATTCTGAAACAATTTTTGATTAGGCTATGTCAATCGGAGAAATAAGTGCTTAAACTTTGAAGTAATTGATTTCGTTTATTCGAACGGTTCTTTTTGTTTGTTTTTATTCCTTGTTATTTTTTAATTGCTTAAAGTTGGATAATGTATTTGACAATAAAACAGATTAATTAAAATAAGAAAAACAATTCATTGTTAAAAATATATCAGGCTGTACCGTATGAAATGTCAGTTTTGGATTTGTCGATTTCCTTCAAATGTCTTGAAACTGTCGAGGCTCCTACTCCGAGTTCTTTGGCATATTCCCTAGTGTTTTTAATTGCTTATAGTAGTCAAATGTATTTGTCAATAAAACAGGATACGTATAATTAGAATCAACATTTTGTTTGTTAGAATTCGAAGATGCCGTATGAATATCTAGATTACAGTACTGGTGTTGATTTCGTTCTTTAGAATTATTCTTGGTATTCCCTATTTTCATCTGTTACCCATAGTTTTTTATTGGTAGTAGATTTTTCTTTTTGATTATAGAATATAAATCTATTTGGCTATAAAACAGGATACGTAAAATTAGTGACAATATTTCGGAGATTTCTGAGCGAAATACTTTTAAGATTTTCTACCACCACGAACGGCTTTTTTCCTCTATTTTTATCCACTAGATAGGCTTTATTTTGCATATTATTCTATGTAAGTTTTATTCAGCAGGGGATTCTGATGAAATGTCGTGTTTTTGCTGTGGATTTTAAATACGATGTATCTAAGATTGGATAACATTAGCGAGTCTACATAGTTAAGAACCGACGACGGAGCATTACTTCTTGGTATGATTTAGTCTACATATGTATATTAAGTCCTAAATCCAAAAAATAAACTTCACAACGGTTAGATACTATGAGCGAATATGGCGGGTCAATGCCCGTAGAAACAAGGGGGCCGCAGGAAATTTACCTGCTAAGAGTTAATCCTCAAGAGCTGTAAATATACCCCAGGTATCTGCTGACACAAATACAAAGCCTAGGCGGAGAGCACCCCAAAAACTCAGATCCAAACATAAGTTTATATTCTAAATATTCATAAAGACTACTTAGTTGTAAACCGATTCATCAATTAGCAATCAATAGTTTTCAACAAAGGTTATATACTAAATATTGATAAAAAGAATTTAATTAGAAAAAAAACAATATTCCACAAGACTTGTTTTTGGTCCATTTGTGTCAACTCCATAGACTTAATTAGGTATATTATTCTATTGTAGTTGAGCAACTAAACTTTGTTTTATTTTGTTAAATAAAGTTTTTTTTCTTGACTTGTTATTCGTCAAGACTTACTAGATAGGTTTTATTCGGCATATTATTCTATATAGGCTATATTAGGCAGGGTATTCTACCCAATCTTGTGTACTTCTTCTTGATCCTTCTGTACATGGGCGTATATAAAAACAATTTCGGGGGGGGGGGCTGAGACCATTTCCAGGGTATGGAATACTAAATATTTAGAGCTTGGAATAGTTTTAGGCAACTAAAACGCTATTACACGTAAAATAAAATATGTTTTATGAACTAAGTGATCTTATTTAATTTATTTTTAAGGGTTTTACGAGAAGTTTTTATCATCAATTCAAAATTTCGGGAGGGGCTGCAGCCCCTCCCTCATATAAGCCCATGCTTCTGTATCCTCTAGAAAGGCTTTATTAGGCATATTTTGTATTGATTTATAGAGCTTTGCTTTAGAATGAGAGCCAGATTCTGTAATTACCGCTTCTGTGTAAAAGTTAGCTACTGTCGGTGTCCCTGACGCCTTAATATCACTTTTATTCGAGATGTTCGAGAGGATTTTGACAATTTTCGCGAGATATATAAAAAAAAAAAAAAGTTTATTTCTTTTCTAAGCTTATCGAATGGCACTAGGGACATGAACGGAACCGCGCTAAGATGCTGCAGTTCCTGCGAGTCGGACTTTTTTTTTAAAGTTTAGATGGAATCCGCTGTTTTAACAAGGAGTTATATGGAGTAATACTATTAATATTAAAACCTCTTTGTTTTTCAAGCACAAATCTCTTTGGTCTAGAAATTGAACAGATAACCTTCAAAACAAACTAAAAACCCCGCCAGATACAGTCCTTGGATATGGTTTTTATGATTTGAACATGATCTGTTAATTTATAGTTCATTCAGGAGTATTAATCGTAAACCGATTCGAAATTTCGCCCTCAAGTTCAAGATAACGCAGAATGTAAGTTCTGTTATCAATGTTTTATCGTACCTGTTATTCTATGTTAGGCTTATTTGATTCTTAACTAAAAAAATGTTTTTTTATTTTGTTATATCCAGCTAATTCGCTAGGTTATTATTTCTATAAATTTCAGTCAATAATAAATTGTTGGTTTATACATTTGAAAGAGAGTAAACAATTCCTTAATGCTGTTTGTGCAATTGACATGAATGACTCATGTCATCAGATTTTTAGGCTTTCATAAAACAACGAGGCAAACAAACTTTACTTTATGGACATTTGACAGAAGATTTATGGGAGAATTACTTTTGATGTCCCACATTATACTCTTCAGAGATGACATTCTAATAGTTATCTTATATTCATCAGCTCCATTTATCATGATTACATCTCTCTTCACTGGAAAATAATTATTACCATTTATCTTTATTTTCTGATTTATTAAATAACAAAAATACTGAAGATAAAAATATTCTCTCTCTCTGTCTGTCTTCATCAGTAGCTATTAAGGTTGCACGAATATCTATAAATTAGTATTTATACATAACACAGTGAACCACAAATACAATTTTGTTGATCCTAAAACGTTGGCCACCACACAATGGGTGGAAAGATTTTGGGGATCTGTGAAATGGGGAAATAAGCAAAGACAATCAGAATTTCCTCGAGTCTTATCTTGCTGAGTTTAGGTGGGTTATGCAACTCAGTGAAAAAGACAAATATCCCCAAAAATATATCAACGGACAGGTATCATTTACATTCTAAAAATATATTTATTTTGTTACAGGTCGACTTATGCTCCTTCTAATTCTACAATTCTTGAAGATCAGGAACATTTGCGTTCAAGACTGATTGATAGCCAGACAGAGATTTTAAAAAGAATTCCCAGAAATGGTAGATAATAATAATATTTCACGGCGTTTTAAGCACTTAAATCATTTTATTATAATAGTTTTTTTAGCTATTACTCAATTAGTATAAAATACAATTTATAAAATAATTTATATGATGAAATTATTATTCATGTACTTTAAATCTCCCCTAGAGTTTAGGATAATTTTAGACGTGTTGACTTTATCAAGTATTAATACACAAAGGATATTTACTGTAAAATCTTAAGCTCTATTTATTTGTATCTAACCAGACTCTGTACTTTTAAAATATCTGGTAAATTCCTACTTTAACTTATAAGTTAGGAGTGCCACACAAAGCTTTTTTTGTTGAACGAGAACAAACATTGTGCTCTGAGTTTGCATATTTGATTCTAGTTATGCAGTGAATCTCAACTGCTAATACCTCATAGAGGATAGGAACGAATGAGGATGTACTTACCGTAAAACGGGTTGAATAGAAACAGTAGGGTGAATATAAACGAAACTTCATTTTTTTATGTATAATCTATTTCCTACTTAACTATGGGTAAATAGTGGCTACTATTATTTTTTTTAGGTTGCTACACTTTAGGCTGAAAGGGAAATAATGGTTTGTTTGGTTGGCAGCACTGGTTCCTGTTTGTTTGTCTTGTTGAATTTTACCACGCGATTCTTTGTTTTTTTATCCACTTTGATTTTTCCAGGTAAGTCATAATACATAGTGTTATTCAAAGTTTAATAGCTGTACAAAACATAGTTTAATTATTCATATAAAAGATTAAGGCTTACTTTAAGCTTTAACTTTGACAATATTATTTCAAAAATTATTCATATTTTTTAGGTTAGGTTTTCAGAATTTATGGGGTGAATAGAAACACATACTTTTTAGTGTTTCTATTCACCCCACAAGAAAAATTTAATACTAAATCACATTTATACTATATAAAATACATATTGTGCGTTATATATTTATGTTAGACACTTATTTGACACAGCTGTTTTGTTTCAGGACCCTGTAAAATGCCAAGAAAATACAAACCGGTGGTTGCAGGGTGCTACAAAAAGCACGATCCAAAAATAACCGAAAATGCACTTTCTGACATACAGAAGGGACTAAGCCTTCGGAAGTCTGCTGAGAAACATGGTTTGCTTAATAGTATTATATATCCACACTTGAAAAGAGGTCTCAATATGAAGAAACACGGAGGTCAGACAGCTTCATCTCTCGAAGAACAACTGTTTGTTGAAAGGCTGAAGATATGTAGTGAATGGGGTTATCCTATTGACACTACAACTCTACGACTCCTTGTAAAATACTTCTTAGACCGAAGAGGGAAAGAAGTTAAGAGGTTTAAAGATAAGCTCCCTTGCTGTGACTTTGTTGAATCATTTTTAAAACATCATAAGGATCAACTGGCCGTGCGAATGTGTCAGAATATTAAACGATCGAGAGCTGGTGTGACACCAGAAACAATTAACAACTATTTTGATGAACTGACAAATGATTTAAAGGATGTGCTTTTATCTAATATTGTTAACTACAATGAGACGAACCTAAGTGATGACCCTGGTAAACAAAAGGTCATTACACGTTGGGGTATAAAATATCCAGAAAAAATCAAAAACTCATCAAAGGCTTCCACGTCTGTGATGTTTGCAGCCGCTGCTGTTGGCACTATTTTATCCCCTTACGTTGTCTATACAACAACGTACAATACTCTTGTACCAAGGCTGGAAAGAGGGTGGGCCAAAAAACGCCAGGTACAATCGAACAAAGTCTGGCTGGTTTGATTCCTTTTGCTTTGAAGACTGGGTACTGACAGTTGCTCTTCCATACCTGAAAAAACAAACAGGTCGAAAATTTCTTATTGGGGACTATTTGTCTTCCCATTTATCAGTGGAATCTGTGAAGTTGTGTCAAGACAATGATATCAGTTTTATCTTTCTCCCAGCCTACTCCATCCATCTGACACAACCTCTGGGCGTGGCATTTTTTCGGCCATTGAAATCAACATGGCGACAGATTCTCGCAGAGTGAAAAAGGGCCCAGGAAGAGCGGAAGCAACTGTTCCTGAGGATAAATTTCCAACGTTATTGAAAAAGTTGTGTGACTCATTGAAGAAAGAAAATGTGATCGCCGGTTTTAAGGAGTGCATTATAGCGCCTCCAAACAGGAACAAAGTGCTGTCTATGCTTCCACAAATTATTGATGAAGAGGAAAACCAGAATCCCGAAAACATTCAGAAGAACAAGCAAAAGTATCGGTGTTGAGGACTTTGTCGACGACGATGAGAACTTAAATACCCAAACTTCACTTTCTAGTGACCAAAACCCACATTCCTCCAAACAAGTTTAGCCAAATAAAAGCCGAAAGCGTGTGGAGTTATCATCAGAAGATGAAGATGACTTTTCAGTGCTGGATAGTGACTCTTCAGATTCCCCTGATCTAGATGAAAGTACTGACAGGGCCTCAGGCGAAAACCTCGTCATCAAAGAACATGACTACATGTTAGTCAAAGTTTATGGGAAAACAAAAGCATCTTTTAGATGTTATATATGCTAGGTTGCTTACCTTGAAGGTGATGATTTCGTTGGAACATTTTTGAAAAGAGTTCAACTAACTAACACTGAAGAAGAATCTCTTGTCTCCAGAAAGACAAGACCAGATCGCTCAAGTGCGCGATTCAAAGGCATGATATTTTTCAAAGATGACCTGTCTGATTTCGCAATTTATTAATCATAATTTAATCTTGTTAAATACGGTAATTGTCTACCTATTCAATTTCTTTACTTATAGTTACGTAATTTCTTTTGTTTATGTACTGAAATAAATCATTATGTCGAGAAATAAATTTGTATTTATCCATTTACAAATTAAAAATACCATATTTAACTGTTTCCATTCACCCTCGACTCGTTTCAATAGGAAAAAACATGCAATAGAAGTACTGTTTCCATTCACCCTCGACTCGTTTCAATAGGAAAAAACATGCAATAGAAGTACTGTTTCCATTCACCCTCGACTCGTTTCAATAGGAAAAAACATGCAATAGAAGTACTGTTTCCATTCACCCTCGACTCGTTTCAATAGGAAAAAAATATGCAATAGAAGTACTGTTTCTATTCACTCCCATTTGCGGGGTGAATAGGAACACCATTTTTTAATTTTTTTTCTTTAAAATGAAATATAATTAAAAAAATTAAATACTATAAACAAATAGTCTAACAGAGACGTGTGTTTGAGCAAAAAAAATTGTATCTAGAACAACTACAAATATGCAAATCAAAGTTGAAAATTGTTTCTATTCACCCCGTTTTACGGTAGTCATTAGGCGTAAATGTCATCCCCACCTATCCATCCTTCCGCCAACACGAAGATATGTCACAAGCCCAACACATGCACCCTCATTTGCATGTCACAAGCTTGCAGAACAAATCCCCGGTTAGAGATAACTACAACAACCTGCTCCAGCCCCGATGTGGAATGCTAATGGCTCTTCTCTTTTCCTTTATTCAAAAAAATCTTTATAAAACTGGTGTTTTATCCAGGGACCGAAAATAACTATTAATTTTTATTTCAAATGAGTTTCACTTAACCTTTAATTTTTATTATTGTGAAATAAAAATTCCATCGTAATTGATATATTTTTTTTTTTTTTTTTTTTTTTTAAATTTCTAATAATTTTTATTTCAAAAACTAAAAAATAAAAATTATTTCAATAATGTTATTTCAAAAAGTTTTAATAACAATTTTTTATTACTTTAACTTTAAACATTATTTTAAATAAAAAACAATATTAGCGCCATAATGAATAGAAAGTAATGCACAAAAACAAATTCTAGAATATACAATATATGCTCATACAAGTCAATTGGATTTAGACGAACTTTGATTCACTGACATAAACGAATAACTTCTAATAAACAAAAGGTTCCAAATCAAGTATTTATTTATTTATTCCGAGGATAAGAGATATTTAATAAATGAGTTTCACTTTATCTTTAATTTTTATTATCGGGAATTAAAAATAAAAATTTCATCGTAATTGATATATTTCATTATTTTTTTAAAACAATTTTCTAATAATTTTTATTTTATAAACTTAAAAATAAAAATGATTTCATAACAGTTATTCATTAATTTTAAAAATATAAATTATGAAGTAATTTTTTTGTCATAATTTTTAGGAAACATTTAATTTTTAGTTCCGTCCTTGGTTTTATCCCAAATCACCAAATTGGGATGGAATCACATTTCCCAGTCACAGATCACATGAAAGAAATAGGTGTTGACTTACCGACCGTCCATAGTAAAGTGGAGTACAGCTGGTTGCTTTTAATGATGCTAGATATAGCTGCTTACAAACCGTGAATTTTAAATATGGAGTACGGTGGTTTTATTTGAATACCGAACAACTAGCCTGGCTGGAAATTGAATCCATTATTTTTTTATTGTGCTTGAAGATATTAACCGAATAAGCTGCTGTACTTCAGTGAACAACATTGCTACTTAACTCCCCTAGTGGCGTGTAATTTTTGTTTTAAAATTAAACATAATTCTTAATTTTTTTTCAGACAAAGAAGAAGTGAGTGATGATTTAGAAGTGGATGATGAGATTAAAGAAATTGATTTGATGATTCAAAAGTGCCAACAGAAAATCAGAAATTATACCATCACAAAAGAATTGTATGTTTTCCTACTTCTATATTTTTCAACCATTAGTAAAAGAATTAACATTAATTCAAAATTTGATAATAATTTAAACAGAAATTATTACAAAAAAAAGTGTGTAATTTCTTAATTATCTCGACAAATTTGAGAAATTGTGTTTAATGGTAACCAGGGTGTAAAAAAATCATGATTTTTTTCAAAAAATCAAAAAAATCGGATTTATTTGATTTAAATCAGATTTTTTTTATTTAAATCGGATTTTTTTTACTAAAACTGGATTTAAAAAATAAATCAGGCTTTTTAAATGTATCTAGTCTATATAGAGAGCTGGTTATTACCTAGTTGTTCATTATATAAACCTGTAACTAAAATATTTGTTTATTTACAATGGAAATAATGAAATAACTATTCTAAAGTTTTCTGTCTTAAGTGGATAATTTCGGGAGCACAGTAGTATTGACGGATCATATATACAGGGGTTGAAGTTGTCATATATTTTGAGACCGGAATTTCTGTAAATTTAAAGACTTAAATCGACGAAAATCTTTAATTTTCAGCGATTAAAGACATTAAATTTAACTGTACAGAAACTCTGGTCTCAAAATATAGGACAATTTCGACCCCTGTATATATAATGACTTAATTTTCAAATTTTAAAACAAAGACTTTAGAAATGAAGCTTTACAGAAATATTAATCGCTAGGGAACAGATGTTATTATATTTACATATTTTTTTTTCTGATTTGTAAATTGTAAGTATTGATGTAATTCTTCAAAACTCCATATTTTTACATATTCTGCCATAAATACATATGTTTGCTACATATTTTAATATTCTTTTTATTTTGCAACCTCCCAGCATCAAATTTAAAGCTTCATAACACGAACATTAAACACAGCGACACATTAAAATTCCTTGGAATGACATTAGACAAAAAACTAACATGAGGACCTCATATCACAAGTATTCTCAACAAATGTAACAAATCGCTGAATTTCTTAAGAATTCTTTGCAATACTAAATGGGGAGGAACTAATTCCTTTGCTGGATTACGGCTGCATAGCATATTCATCTGCCAGTTCGAAAACACTAAAAGCATTAGACACAATACACAACACAGGTATAAGACTTGCAACAGGAGCTTTTAGGTCGAGTCCAATAAGTAGCCTTTATTCAGAATCTGGAGAACCGTCGTTGGATTATCGACGTTGGACGATATTTTTTTCTTTTATTTATTTTATTTTTTTTTTTTTTTTAACTGCGCATCGACAAATCTTGGCCATTAGCGCCGACATCCAGGGTGCAGCCAGGAATTTTCTCCGCGAGCCCTGAGATGAGAAAATTCCTGTCTCCGGTGGGGATCGAATCTAGCGCGTTAGCCACTAGACCACGGGAGACCCCGTTGGATGATATGTCTTAAATTTATCTTGAGATCGAAAACTTTGAACACCTGTTGCGTCAACACGTTTTTAAACAACCCTTACATGAACAAATATAAACAGGAACAACCAAGGCAAAAACCACTCCTAATCCGGTTCCACGAAAACACAGAAAATGCTACATTGATCAATACACCTACATATCCTTACAGAAACCTCTCAATCCCACCTTGAGAGTAAACAACCTAAGAATCGACTTGACTATGACAAAATTTACAAAATTACTACAGGGCTTCATTTAACAACTTGACAAGGACTAATGGAAATACTCCAATAATATACATGGATGGGTCTAAAACAGCAAGTGGCATGGGTGCAGCTGCTGTTTTAGGAGAAAGTATATACATCAGCCTCCCAGTAGATGCAAGTATATATACAGCAGAGCTGCACGGCATACTTTTGGGCCTATCCAACGTACAGACTACAATACCACACATAATACTGGGTACAGACTCCTTAAGTTGTTTACTCTCCATAAAGAACGTCTACACCACCAACCCGATCCTCGTTCAAATTTTACAATAAGTATCAAGACTAAAAGACTCACACACAATGGTAACAATAGTGTGGGTCCCTTGTCATGAGAACCTTGGAGAGACTTCAAAAGCAGACGAACAGGCAAAACTTGCTACAACTAGTCGCCCGCATGACCAGCACTTACTTACATCATAAGACTTAGAAACAAAAATAACACACACTATACTGAATAGATGGCAAGCAACGTGGCAATGCACACAAGATAACCACCTCAGGAAAATAAAGTGTAGTATACAGCCATATTCGTCAGGAGAACTAAGGACAAGACGAAGTAATACTAACTGTGAGGAAAAGCATGGGAAAGAAAGGAACCCAGACACTAGCAATATTGAACATCAGCAGCTAGAGAACTGCATTGCTCCATAATTCCCCAATCTTACCTGCCTATTTAGGCGGGGCTAGATCCTAGCCCCCTCACTCTCCACGACTCTCTACTAGACTCCACGCTCGTCACTATCCACTCTTCTCTATCACTCCTCCCGTCCAGGCCAGTTGTCCTATCAATATACGCTACCACTTACACGCTGCCTTTCATTCAGAGCCCCCGAATCTCCATCACACTAACACGACTTAGGATTGGACATACACGACTCACCCATTCGACCTCTTCACAAGACAAGACAAACCACTATGTGAGGCATGTAACGTAGCTTTAACTATAAAACACTTACTAACAGACTGCCTTAAAAGAGACAACTTACAGATTCCTCAAAGCCGCAGTGGACTGTTATCTGATAGGAGCCCACATATTGATACCATACTGACATACTTAAAGACGACAAAGACATATAATAAAATATAGTCATACCACACATGACTTGAGTTCCCAAGTCAAAGTTTCTTATTTCAGGATAATTACCTCAAATTTCAACTCTACAAATATCATTATGATTACTATTTATTATTACCATTAAAATTATATGTTTAATTCTGTATTTATTTATTTTATTAATTGCTTATATATTTCTTTATTATTTTTTATTATTATTCTTTTCTTTATTTTATTATTCATTCTCCATATCCTTTATTTTTTAACTTTGTTACTGATCCTTGGCTTATAATTTATTATTTTATTTATTATATTTAATATAAATTCGTTTAGGGCAGATCACCATTGCTGTGCAGCTCTTAATGTAAAATAAATAAATTTAAAAAAAAATTGTAATTGAAGAAATAAAAGAAACCCGAGAAAGGAAATAAAACTTTACCCATTGAGTCTAGGTGATTGTGTCTTTTCTAATTCCAAGGAGGTGGCTATATATATACTATGTTAATACTAGATACAATAGGCATGTTGTTAGTGGATAGCATTAGAATCATATGAGAGTAATAGAGAAAATCCAGGTTTTAGAAGGAGATACTGGGGATCAATTAAAAATAAAGTGAAAAGACAGTCCAGAAAAAAACCCTGGGTGGAAAAATATCCACATTATTGGGGATATCCATAGTGGCAAAACGATTAACAGTTCAGTTGAATCCCACTCTTCAGAGCAGTTGATTGTAGCCTTCAAATAGTAACTAGTAGATGTTGAAGGATAATTCAGACGCTTCAAAAGTGTAATCAGAACAGACCAGCAACATTTCACATTTGAAAATTTCAAAATTCAAGTTCAAAATTACAAAATAATGTTGTAATGAATTCCTAATTTTTATTTTTGCTTTATTTTTCAATATGTTAAACAGTTTTAGTCATTTTGTTCTACACTTTTGTTCTTTCCATTAATAATAACAGAGTTCCTACTTATTATTTATGCTTTTCTTTTTAATATTTTATAGTGTTTAAGGTATTTGTTTACTAATTTTTTTATTACATATTATAAATAGTTAAATATATATGGTTCATATTTTGAATTTTATATACATGACCATCCGTTCCCTACTAATCACGTATAATAACAGTAATATTATTTATTTAAAGCTTTGAACAAAAACGCCAGTTTGTCACCCTTTTCACATCTAATTAGGTCGTTTCTCATTTGACTGTGAACAAAACCAAGGGTTGACAACATTCTTTCAGCCCCTGCAGAAGTTGCCTTTCCTGTCATAAGCTGCGCTATTATTAACAGTTCTTTTGAGGAAATACAATATTTTAAGGGTGACAAAGACTTCCACCAATTTAAAGCATTCACTTCACCCACTACCTGTGGGTCTCTTTTATCTTAAACTTAAAAGGAGATTTATTTGCAGAATCAAAAACAAAGAAAGGGTCATAAAAAAACAGACTTTGAATAGATAAGAACGGTCAAGTGAGGGTAGGCTCTAGGGACAAAAATAAAGACAAAATGTTGAAATGGCTGAAAAAAGGCAGAACTAAGTTATATTTAAGATAAAAAATAAACTAAAGTTAAAAAATATATAATAATAATTTTTTTAATAGAATCAATTGGTTTAAATCATTTTTTTTTTTTTTTTTTTTTTATTTATTTATTTATTGATAAGGCTTCGCAACTTGGCGAATCGCCTGGTCAATTGTTACACATTAACAAATTATTAAGTTATTTTCATACAAATGTGTTCTTATTCTAAAATGTACTAGGGAACAAAAGTTATACAACAAAGAAAGAGAAAGAAAAAATAAGGGGATAAAAAAAAGAAAAAAAAAATAAATAAATAAAAATAAGATAAAAAAAAATGAATAAATAAATAATAAAAATAAAATAAATAAAAATATATATATACACATATATAAACGAAGTGGCAACAAAATGTTTTGGGCGTAGCTTATATATATATATATATATATATATATATATATATATATATATATATATATATATATATATATATATATATATATATATTCATTCATTTATGTAATATCGAATTTTGTTTATTTGCGGGTATGTTAAATTTTGTTGTAGGCATTAATGTGTTGTAGATATATTAGTATAGTATTTATGTGTATACTGTCAAGTGTGAGTAGCTCCTGGATGTCGTGAGGTATGTCAAGATGATTACGTTGTCTGCATTCTGTCAATATGTGTTTTACTGTAAGTTTTTTTTTATGAAATCATTGATTTAAATCAATGATTTTTTTAAAAAAATCAAATGATTTTAATCATGATTTAAATCACCGATTAAAATCAATTGATTTAAATCGTTGACACCCTGATGGTAACCATTCAAAAGCTTTATAAATTGTCTACAGAAAAGTTAATTATGCATATTTTGATATTTCTATCTCAGCCAGAGAAAATTGTGCTTTCAATGTGTCGATTTTATTCCATTAAACACATTTATCACTGTTCTTACGTGTTTTAAAATAGTTTTAGCATTAGAATGAGTCTGTAAAAATAACTAAGCATTATAAATGTTATATTTTTTATGTGTATGTAATTCCCAGTTCTTGAAGTGCTAGATGAAGTCAAGAAACAGGGGATGGGACCGAGTTACATTTGCTGTCAATTGACTTTCTTCAAGTATCTTTTTTTATTTTAAAAGTAGAAATTAGGATTTGGCTGTGTCTATCTAAAGCAATCAACTGATCAAAGCTTCAAATTCATCGCAAATAATGAAAATAATTCTGAAAATTTTCATTTTGAAAATTGGACGGAAAAGATTTTTTAGCAATCACTCTACTAAACAAAATAAAAAAAAAAAAAAAAAAATCAGTCCCGTAACAGGCCACAAGGGCCCTGAGGGGCAGATACTATAGAGGTATCTGATTCATGACCATACGGCACACTAGGGAGATAGTGTGGTCAGTACTATGCTCCGGCCGCCTGATTTTCCCCTTGGCTGCTTCGACTGCTAGAGTCATTAGCACCAACCAAGGTACCCATTATTAAATTAATTAAAGGCTGGGTTGGCCTAGGGACGGTCAGGGAGGCCGAATTCAACCAGTGAACGAAGACACTAGAAGAAAAAATCTTTAGTGCTTGCTCGGGATTTGAACTCAGGCCTCCAGCTTATTAGTCGAGTGCTCTACCACTGAGCTAACCTCGCCCCCACTAAACAAAATAACCATTTTCTAAAAGAAATATTAAGTATTCCTAAGAGGTTGCAGAAGCTTGAACAATTGAAAGCATGTCGGTTATTACTAGTTTACGACCAATATATTTTTTTTAATTGCATAAATACGCACTGAAGTATTGGGTTGGTGCAAAAATAATGCAGATTTTGAATATATGTTTTGTTTAGATAAGTGCTTGCCAAGTAAACAAAGATAATTTAAAGTCTAGTTAAAAAGTTAAGTACTACAACTTCTAACACTTTACATATCACAGCATTTTTAGTGTTTTCAGAAGTGGATAGTGACTTATTTTGAAGATTTTTAAACACTCATTTTCAAAATTGTGTATTTGAAGCTTTTTACACTCAAACAAGAACAGCACAAAAAATCATTTTTAAATGAATACCGGATCGTTGCATTTTCTTTGCATAGTACTAATCTTTTATTAATTATTTATTGATAATAAAATATATATATATATATATATATATATATATATATATATATATATATATATATATTATATCGATTGTTTTTTTATTTATGTAGAAATGATGACACTGAAGAATGCTTAAGTGAAGTAGCTGCAGGAATAGAAGCAACTGAAGAAGAACTCTCAGAAGAATTGACTGCTGTAAAGAAACGACTCCAAGAAGCCAAACAAACATTAGTATGGATTTTTAAATATTATTTTTTGAGATTAATTTTTCTTTTTATTTGTTAATGGAACTTTGTTGGAAAAATAAATAATTTGTCCGATTGCACCAATCACCAAATTCCACTTTAAAAAGCTTTATTAGAACATTGGCCTTTTGAGTTAAGGCCTCATCCTCAGTGCTCTATGGACAAAATTAACTGCTCGATTACCGAATTTGTATTACAATTTATGCCCAAATTACCTGATTTGTGTCATGCCGTTTTTATTACTTACAAATATAGGCCAATATATATAGCTTTGTAGTTCGAACAAAAAAATTGCTTGAGAAAGATATATATTATGGTTGAAGACAATTCCAGAGGTAACTCGGCTTCATTGAAGCAACCCAAAAAAACAAAACAAAAAAAAACCTACACAATCTAGCCAAAAGTAATGCAAAACTGTAGTCCAGGGATTAAAAGTTTGAGCAAAAATCAAGAAAATACATTTGAGGGTGATGGCATTGAATAACCGTACAATTTTTGGCGCTTGAGGCAACTCGTTCATAGGAAAAATGAAACAGCATCTATCCATATCATTAACCGGTTAACAAAACAATTATGATCCACATCAGCTTAAATCTTTGCAGTGTTAAAAACACAATTCACTATATAACCTTAAAAGTTATAGTAATAAAAATAAAAACACACACTCCATAAAATAACATGGATAATAAATAGGTAAATACGTAGGCCATTTAAAAACAGAAATTTAGTATATAAATCTTTTTTTTTTCATTTTTTATTTGGTTTTTAAGAAGAAAATTTACAATCTGTTCCTGATCCCAGGTACAAATTTCTATTCATTATTTTTATTCAGCCTAGTTCTTCATTAGCACCAATTTTAAAATAAATGAAAATAAAGTAAAAATAAAAACCTATGTATAAGTGAGAGAGGGTAAAGTAACATAAACACATAGTAATATTCCAAAAAGATAAAAATATACTACAAATATTGAAATAAACTATGAAGAGTACAAATACACTCATTATAAATATACTAAAACAATTTTAAATATAAACAATTAGTATTATTGTAAAATTATCAATTTTACTACTAAAATTGCATTAAATATCCATAAAATTTTCTTCGCCCGAGTTAACTCGTTCATAGAAAAATTAAAACAGCATCTATACCGAGAGATCTCGGGTGTGGTCGTTAACCCTTTCCAACGCCAAGAGCCGCAAGGAGATGTATTCTCCTGTACGGGATACTCGCACCTGGCGTTGGTCCCCCTGTACGGGATACCTTTGCCACTCTTAGTCACAGCACCTGGACTTTCAGCGGCCTCCTCACCGAATTAAAACTCTTCTTTTATAATATTGATTTGCTGTCGTTTGCCTGAAGCTGAAGAGTATGACAAAGTAACATTCTCTGTAGTGTAATTGGGAACACACCAGTTGTCAAACAAGAGATTCTGGTTCGATTCCCACTATGGGGTGGTGGCTTTCTTTAGAAAAAAATAAAAGGCTGCAGCCCTTGGTGCAACCTTGGTGCAAAAAGAGTGGTAACCTATAGATAACCTGTCCCAAAATTCTTAGTTAATAATAATGGACATTAATATTTAAATAATTATGCTTGTTAAAATTGTTATGTTAGTATAACCAAGAAGCAAAAAACTTACTTTTGTTGTAATTAATAATATTTTATTCATTTTGTTATTTACTTTTGTAGGATTATGTTCTTAAAACATATTATTCGGAATACCATGAACAAATGAGGGCCATCTTAATGGTATGTATTTCTTTATTTTGTTGTTTATTCATGAAACATACACTATGTGACATTTTTTTAATCTGTATTTGGTTAAACAAAGCCTTTTTGAGAAGCCTACCAATAATTATGGATCCAGCCAAAATATTGCACAAATGCTTTTGTTTCAAATTGACAGAAAACTGTGTTTTAATAAGATTTTTGATACACACTTACATGATCATCTTATAAAAAATACACACCTTTCATTTAGGATTACTTAAGGAAGGAAATAAATAAACTATATACTCACACACATGTATACATATATATTTATATATCTTGACATTGAGTGGTACAGCATTCGAGAATTATGTTCTGGAGTTCGAAACTTGTGAGAGTTATCTTCTGGTGTCATCGTTCTAGGGTTGATGTCAGGGTCCCAGGCTGTCTCTAGGCCAACTCAGCTTTTAATGGATACATGCCAAGGGGGAAATCAGATTGTCTTAGCAAACACTTGTTGGGCCCTCATGGTTTGCTATAGGACTGATTATTAATGGTTTATACAAATATATATATATATATATATATATATATATATATATATATATATATTTTATAACATTCTTTATTTTCTTTACGCATTTCTGGCTCTTTGGCTTATTTTCAAAAGACTATTTCTTATTTTGATTTTAACACATTGTGTCCAAATCTTAAATAAAACGACCATAAAGTAACAAAAAAGAAAAAAATATATATATATATACAATCAAACAACACACCAGCCATAGTACAAGATCAGCCATGGCTGATGAATGTTATTTAACCCTTACGAGGCGGTAACCTGCACAACCTTAGGTGCCCATGGAGCGGAGCACATTTCACCCTCCTTTCTACAGTAAAGCATTAAAATAACTGACCCTCCTCCGCCCATCTCTTTTCATTTCTCTTAATACGCTGTCATTATTTCGTCACCATTTTCTTCCTCTTTGCTTTGGACCAGTCAACGGCAGCCGTAAAACATTTTATTTAATTTTTAAATTTTGTTTTAATTTTTTATAAATTGTTTGAATTAAAAAAAAAATAAAATCAAGTCAAATATAATGGCATTGGTATAATATATATTGAACATGATCTCTATGCAGACATCTTCTGATAAAACACAAATAAGGCCCTCAGATGGACCCAAACTATGCAAAGGGACCATCTGAGGTCTGATCTATGCAAAGGGACTCTGCTAAGAGAGAAACCCCCATTCAATAGGCGAAAACTGCATTTTTATGCACTAGAGTGGATACGAGATTCACTAGAGCTTACAAAAGTTACCACTAGATATAGAAAAAAAAAGTTGTCATAGCGGTGACTTTCAGTCCCCAAGCCACGAAAGTTCAGTCTCGAATGGGTTAATAGTAATTTTTTTTTTTTTTGTATTCATTATGGATGATTTATTTGATAGTCATGTGAAGAATATAGAGCCTATTAAATAAATGATTGTTGAAGAATAGTTTGTTGGAAATGTGTTTTTAACTTCTATCGCAATAAAATTATAAAATGATAAATAGGGTCACCAACTTATAATATATTTTGTTCCATAATCTTTTAATTTTTCTTTAATTTGGCATTTTGCTGCAATATGCCCAAGCAATTATACCAAAATCCAAGAATTCTACTAGTTAATTTTTAATGTTTTTAGGAACTCGAAAACGCTAGTAATGCCGAAGACGAAGAAGACAGGTATGTTAAAGTGAGTGATGAGTGCCACATTGTCCCAATCCTTATACTCCAAAAGGCGTTCTGCATAGTCCAGCATCCCACCAAGTTGAATTTCTTCAAGCTTGCCCCTCTCCTATGAGCTGTTCATTTTTATTATTATTATTATTTTTTTTTTTTATATGTAGGGTCTGTTTCTCATTCATGTTTTTTAGGAACACTTAAACCTGCTTCTATGAGGATGAATGTATTGTTTTGGAAAAAAAGGAATAATAGTGTCATCATGTATTTATGTTTTGGTATTAGTAACTGTGAATTTTATTATAGAATATTCATTATAAATTATTTACAGCCTCTGTTAAATAATAATTATTTATAAGAGGTGTTCGAAATATTTTTGGAATAAAATATGAAAATTATGAAGCATTTGAAATTTACTTGAAAATATATTCTAATAATTTCCTTTACCTTGTGGTGTGCCAGCATCAGCATAATTTGAATATGGTCAGTACTGGTGTTCAATTTTGTTACAGATTCTGGATAAAGCCTTGATATGTCTGCATTAATGTGACCAGAAGTTGACACAGCCTGGTGTGTATAGAGAGCGTTCCGAAACTAATGCAATTTAATTTCACCTCCTGCACCTTTTGGTCAGGGTGAGATCAGGGGTAGATTGGAGAACTGTAAGTTTCGTGCTCTCCAGTTTGTGGAAGTGGCAGATCAATAATTTGGTTCCAGAGTAAACTCACATTCTTAGTGTACCGATTTGGCTAATTTTTACTATACATCATGACTTACTTTGCTTTTGAACTAAAATTAATTAAATAAAAATAAAATAGTGTGTGTGTCTATATATATATATATATATATATATATATATATATATATATATATATATATAAATATTGTAATGAAATAAAAATGCCACACAGTGGCGTCAAAATGAATTGATATTTAATGGTGAGTCCGGAAAATAATGCTGGATTTTATGTTTTCTTTTAAAAATCCTCTATATAATAATCTGTTTATGTTTACTGGATTATTCATTTGAATGAATGTCGACACTTACTAATACTCTTCTAAATGATAATGTTTGTTTACCTCTGTTGCATTTCGCTACTTGGAAAGAATTTAGTCTTTTATACGATGTCACATGATGAATTTTTTACAATTTTCTTTTACGAGTTTAAACTCGACCAAAGGGGAGCCTAAACGGCTAGAAACATAAACCAAGTCTGGGACGAGACCACTGTTCAAAGGTGGTTTAAAATAATTTTGGGATGGAGACTTCAGCCCTGAAGATAAAGAAGGTCGCAGAAGGCCTTCCTCTCTTGATGATGATGTTCTGCTATCATAGGTGGAAGAAAACCCCAGAATAACTGTTCTGGAACATGCAGAAAAACTTAAAGTTAGCAAATCGACTCTACATGAACACCTCAATGTGATTAGAAAAGTGAAAGTTGGGTTCCACAAGCATTAAATGACCTCAAAAAAAATCAGCACTATGAAGTTTGTGCTGAAACAAAAATGACCCGTTCCTAGCCACATCCACCCTACTTTCTGAACCTCTCGCCTACTGACTATCATTTTTTTAGACACCTGAACCACTACTTGCATCAACAATTTGAACTAATCATATTTAGATTTTTAGAAATATAATTCTTAGTTATTTTTAATTTAATCTGAGGGTTGGTTCAAAGTAATATGAAAAAGAAAAATTTTATATCTAGCAGACAAAATAATATCTTTGGATTTGGCAACTAAGACTCACTATAATGAAAAAATATATGCATGCAATTGGTAACAACAAATCTTAGCTTATCATGCAATTT
The DNA here is from genome assembly GCA_946811695.1 of Gonocerus acuteangulatus. Classification (NCBI taxonomy): domain Eukaryota; kingdom Metazoa; phylum Arthropoda; class Insecta; order Hemiptera; family Coreidae; genus Gonocerus; species Gonocerus acuteangulatus. The sequence goes on along the minus strand of OX328130.1, from coordinate 42,995,326 downwards.
GATCTCGTGGTCTCCTTCTCCTTGTTCAGCAGACTGCTCATTCCCGGTTATTGGTAGTATTCAACTCTGCTACTTCTCGATACAACGACGTATTATAATTTATCTCTTTCAAGATCAATTAAACTCAAAACCGTCCCTCTTTCAACATTTTCCGGAATTACTATTGATTTACAAAATTTACTTTTGGTTTCAAACATAATGTTAAATTAAATTCTGGGAATTAAAAATAATGGGGAGTGGAAAATATATATCAATATTTAAACTACAACAATTTAATATTAAATACAAACATTTCAAAACACACATTTATATAACTAACTGTTCCATAGAAAGACATAATTTTGAGAAAAACAATCCCTTATTTATTCTAGAAGACTTTGACAGGTCTGAAGGCTGCCAATCGCTTTTCTTTATCTCAGTTGTTCGTTACCTAGCTGTCAAAAAGGAAGCATCTATTTCTCGTTACCTAGCCACTATTGAATAAGCATCTCTGTCTGCCTTTACCGAGTCTCCTTAAAGAAAAAATTCTCTATCCAGCGCTCTTTTTATTTGTATTGTGGAAATGATAGTAAAATAAAAAAAAAATAATTATAAGACAGTGACCCTATTTTTCCAATATATTCGTCTGTGGCAGAAGGTGACCTTCTGCCACAGACGAATATATAAAAAAAATAATAGATATATAAAATTATAAATGTGTATTTCTTCAAATAAACATTACACAGCATGGTCCAGTAATAAGTTTATTTAAAAAAAAAAAAAAAAAAAATGTATTTCATATAATTGTATTTTGAAATAAGTTTATTTCAAATAATTCTTTTAAAATAAATTTCTTCGAGGTAATATTTTAAATACATTAATTTTTATTTCAAATAAATTCTGCACATCTATGACATATATCCTCCTACATTCCGGCAAATATCATCAGCGGTATGGTTTCTTAACCCATTCGATGTGACACCCGAGAAACTCACCGGAGAAAGATGTTCACCAGAGGCGACACCCGAGTATTCTCGCAGGAGAAAGTCGTGCAACAGAGGCGACACCCGAGTATTCTCGCAGGAGAAAGTCGTGCAAAAGAGGCACGAGTATTCTCGCCATAGCTGTATCTCTTGATTGCGAGCCTTCTTTAACCTTGAGTGTGTACAGAATGCTTTAGCAGTAATGGGGGATAATTTCTGGTTTAACCCTTTACTGGTAACATCCAAATTTTGAAAGTTATACGTAACATGCGTCTGAGAGACATTTGGACGGTAAAAACATTCTTAGGGGCATTTTTTTTAAGTGAAACTAAATTATTATTTTAATTTTAACGTCCGTTTATTATTAACTACGAATTTTAGGACGGGTTATCTATAGGCTACCACCCTTTTCTACCCAGGATAGGGGTGATGCCTTTTTTTTTTCTAAAGAAAAGCCACCACCTCTAGTGGGAATCGAACCCACGACCTTTGGCACGGAGTGTTAAGTGCTCACGCCTTAACCCTCACGGTCATCGGGTCTTCAAAACTGTAAATAATAAAGGAGTAGCTTATTATAATAATTAAAAAAAAAAAAAATTCATTGCTACATTTAAAAATCACGTCTATAAAAGTCCGTCACGCAGGAGCTGCATAACTAAGCACTTTCCTCAGAATTTGGATTGTGTAGACTGCTTTCCAGAACAATTTGCTTAAAATATCCTACATGAATAAAATAAAAACATGAATAGTTCTCTTTTAATTTTGTAATGAGTAACTGATCAATTATTAATTTGCTTCCAGAGATATGTTTACACATGATACCTACTACACTAATAAATATAATAAATACAAAAAACCTCATATTATCGTATTTTGATCTAACGCAGGAACAGGATACAGTCCCTCTAGTGGTAGAAAGCGCTCCTTGCGGCGGCTTTGTGAACCTACGTCTGGCGTGCATTTCTATTGAACTATATTACAAAGTAAACCCCCCTTTCCGATTGACCGATTCAGCTCATTTGTACAACACTTCTTCCTCATGAGTTACCCTCGATGTATACCACGTTACAGCAGAAATTACGACCAGTATGAGTATATTAGTAATTTGGGTCCGGAGTAAACCTCCCCTCCTAATGAACCAATTTAGTTTATTTTTACAACACATTTACCTGTAGATTACCACTACGAATACCGAGTTTCGTCAAAATATACCAAAAATCACGGCTGGTAGTGGCGAATTGGTATTGGTGGTCCGGAGTAAACCCCCCCCCCCCCCCTCCTTATGAACGGATTTAGTTAATTTTTATATCTCACTTTTCTCTCTATATTACCACTACGAATACCAAGTTTCGTTGAAATATAACAAATATTACGGCTGACATGGTCAAATTAGTGTTTTGGGTTCGGGGTAAACCCCCCCTTCCGGTGGACCGATTTTGGTGGTTAACGAACTCGTTCAATCGTTTGCTAATTGAATGCTATATACCAAGTTTCGTGATGAAAAAACAAAAACTCTGGCCGCTATCGTGTTAACAGACATATATATATATATATATATATATATATATATATATATATATATATATATATATATATATACATATATATATATGAGGTTGCACTCATGACGGAATTTTTGAAAAATTTCTTCAAATCTTTATCGGTCCTACATAGTAGACACCGAAAATAACCCCCGTTAAAATTTATATATATCTATATATATACATATATATATAGATATATATAAATTTTAACGGGGGTTATTTTCGGTGTCTACTATGTAGGACCGATAAAGATTTGAAGAAATTTTTCAAAAATTCCGTCATGAGTGCAACCTCAATAGCTACTTTCCTTCGGAGGAAAGTGCTAACAAGCAGTGGTTTCGGAATGAAATAGAAATAGAAATATTGGGAAGAAAAGTCACTAAATTTTGTTTGAAATGGTTGTTGTAGGTTTGCTGTGTACCTAAATTGTAGTAAGTAAATCGTTTCAAGTAATACACGTTGTCGTTCATGTAAGATAAACATGAAAATATAGATTAGTAACAAGCGCCTAAGTAAAAAAAAACAGTATTTTTTCGTACATGGCCACCGCGCTTGCTGGAACACCAGCGGACACTTTTTTGTAACGAGTTTTCCCAGTTTGGTCATCGCTAAAGCATATTTAAGCTAAAAAAAAAAAAAGAAAAAGTGTGTGTGTGTGTGTGTGTGGCTGCTCTAAGGGAGGGAGTTTGGTCCCCCTGTGGAGGGAGTAAGTAGCTGGCGCTCTCCACCTTGAGGGACATTACTCTTGCTAGCCCACATCGCATCGAAAAGGTTAAACCACACATTTAAGCACACAGTCCTCTGCATTACAGCCTGCTACCTCAGGTGGTACGAGATGCTTGTTCCTTATCTGCTGGTGATATATGCTGGAATGTAGGACGAGATTAAGTCACCCAGCGACAAAATTTAAAAGAGAAAATGAATGGCTTAATATCAAAGACCGAGACCTGTAATTTTCTAAATGTTGAGAAAATCACCTTTTATGTTCGCAAGTTATAGTGAATATTTTTTGGAAATATTTATTTCATAATTAGGCTTATATGTTTGAAATTGTTCTGTTTCTTATATCAATACCACTCAAACAATTAGTGAAAATTACCTATGAACCCATTGGGTGATAGGTAGGTGTTCGTTTATGGAAAAAACCTCCACAGCAGGAGTCCGTTTTTGAAACAAAGCATCTACTTTGAAGCCAGAAATTACATGTTTACACCCGTTTTTTTCAGAAACTAATTTCATCATTGAAAAGAGCAGACAAAAACCTATAGGAATCCACTGCTAACTCAATTTTGATTTTTTTACAGATGTCCGTCTTTGATATCAAGCCACTCATATTTATATATATATATATATATATATATATATTGTTATAAAAAAAAAGTTATAATGATTAATAATATTATTTTGTATCGAAGTATAATGAAATTGAAATTTAATTTTATTAAAACGGGTCGTATTGGGTTCTTGTACAAATTTAGAGTTATATTTTTTAAAAAACAATACGTGGTTAGTGATATACATCTTACTACCACAGAATAATATAAAATTTATACTATGAACATAAATTACCTAATATCCAAAGGCATAGCTCAAGGTCCAATTAATATTCTCTTGATATATCTTCAATTCAAAAACTTCTTTTGCCACAAACACTTTAGGATACTCTCCTAGCAGAAAACAGTTTGAATCTTCTTTCTCTATTTCCCAAAAAACAACTGACGATCTCCCGGCATGGAGATGCCTTCTTGATTTCAGATTGAGGAAATATTTGTTCAGTTAGCATTTTATATTACTAAGAAGTAGTAAGATATTTCTTCATTATTGAAATTTAACCCATTTATATAGAAAATATCACTACATATTGCACTCATGTTAAAAAAAAAAATATTTTTATACGGTATTAAATATTTTGGATGTAAATGATTTTTTTTAAATTTAGAAGAGTTGGCTAGTGTTATTTTTTCTTTAAATTTTGAGAACTTATTTCGTTACATGATTTTTATATAGATCCTTTCATTTTTATTTATTATTATTCAAAGTAATAATTAGTCATTTTATTTATTTATTTTGTTTAACGATGCACCACTTTGAGGTGAATTGCATCGAGTGACTTTGTAGCTATATGCTGTTCATAGATATGTTGTTATCCTATGCCAGTTAAGTATACTGTATTACTATTTACATATTATTTACATGTAATAAAAAAAAATATAATAAATAGAAAAATATAATAATTCAACAATTGAAATATGAGATAAATGATAAAATTATTTAATTTTTAAATAAAAGAATTATCGGATTTTTATATTTTGTCGTACAGGATTACGTTTTTTAAATGTGTAAGTATGTCGTCAATATGGTGGCTACTGTCAGTAAGTAGGTCAGTAATGTCCCGTGGTATGTCCAAGTTCGTTATAAGAAGGCAGTCGAGTAATATATGTTTAACTGTTAGTTCCGTATTGCAAATCCGACATTTTGGTATTTGAGCATTATTCATTAAGTATTCGTGAGTCATGCGTGTGTGGCCTATTCGCAGCCTTGCTAGAACTATTTCTTCCCTTCGGGAATTTCGGTAAGTGGATGGCCAGTCAGTAAGTATGTGTTTGATTTGTCTCAATTTGCTTTCAGTCATATTATTCCAATCATGTTGCCACTTCTGATGTATGGTATTTTGGTTAATTGTCGTTATGTCTTTGTAGTAAAGTTCATAAGGTGGGTATGTGTCTTCCTGGGTCGTAAGTTTGGCATGCCAGTCAGCAGTCGTACTCAGTCCAAGGTTTTCATGTCCTGGGAGCCACCATAAAGATATATGTTTTCCTAGTGAGTGTAAGTAATGAATGTGTTCTTTGATTTCTGTGCAAGTAGGGTGTAACGTGTACATGTTTTGTAGTGACTGGAGTGCACTCAGTGAGTCTGTGAAAAGGATTATGTGTGAATGTTGTGTTGATGGGATATTCTTTAGTGCAAGGAGTATGGCATGGAATTCCGCTTCATATATGCTGCAACTTGGAGGTAATTTTTCAGAAATAGAATTGCCATCTACAATCGCTGCAGCTCCTACACCATTATCTGTTTTCGATCCATCGGTGTAAATTTTGAGGTAGTGTTCGTGTTTTGTTAAAATTTCTTTGAAATATCGCTCATAAAAAAGAGTTGATGATGGTTCCGTCTTTTTGTGTGTTGTGAATGTTAGGTTAATGTCAAAGTTTGTTACTGTCCAAGGTGGTATCGATATGAGTCTGTGAGGTTTACTTTCCAAGTGTAAAAATCCGAATAGCTCTTTTATTTCTTTGAATCTCACAGAAAAAGGTCGGGCGTGATTTCTCCTTTGTTCATACAAATCTGCATTAGTTGCTTCTTTTGTATTTACAGAACATGATAGCGTTAGCATTTTATAAAAATAACTTGCTGACAATATAGCTCTCCTAATGGTCAGTGGTGGTTCATTTGCTTCAGCATATAGACTATACACAGGGCTAGACCTGAACGCACCTAGTGCCAATCGCAGTCCTGTATTATGTATGGGATTGAGTATGTTCAGTGTACTGGGCTTGGCAGACGAGTATGCTACACATCCATAGTCCAGTAGTGACCTGGTGAAACTCCGATAGACAGTTAGCATTACTTTCCTGTCAGCGCCCCATTTTGTATTACTTAGAATTCTTAAAAGATGCAATGATTTTTTACATCTCTTAACAAGTTCCTTAAGATGGGGCACCCATGAGAGTCGTCTGTCGAAGTGGAGTCCTAGGAATTTCATGATATTGGTTTGTGAAACTGGTGTATTGTTAAGAAGTAGCTGGTAGGTTGTGTTTTGTCTTTTCTTAGTAAAAAGTATTGATTTAGTCTTTTGTGTGGAAAATTTCAGTCCGGTAATTTCTGTCCAACGTTCCAGTCAGTTTATTGTTTCCTGTATCTTGTTCTCTGCTTCTTTTATGCTCAGAGATGAATGGAATATTAATAAGTCGTCGACGTACAGACAGTAGTGAACATCCGGGGGAATAAAATCACGTACAGTGTCCATTGCAATTAGAAACAGTGTTGTACTAAGTATGCCCCCTTGAGGGACTCCCATTTCTTGTTTAAAGACATCTGAGAAGCAATTACCATTCCTAACTCTGAATGTTCTGTTAGAGAGAAAACCTATTATAAAATTAATAGCTTTTTGTCCAACACCCCATTCAGTAAGCTTAGAAACAATCGTCCCCTGCCAGACCGTGTCAAATGCTTTATGTATGTCAAAAGATACAGCTAGTGTGGATTTTTTGACGAGGAACGCATCTATAATAGACGATTCAAACCTTACTAAGTGGTCTAAAGTTGAGTGTCTCTGCCTAAACCCACATTGAAATGGTGAAAGACGATTTTCATGCTCCATTAACCACAATAGCCTTTTATTTAGCATTTTCTCAGCTAATTTGCAGACACAGCTGGTGAGGGGGACTGGTCGATAACTTGCTACATCAGATTTATCTTTATTTGGTTTCAGTATAGGAATCACTATGCTGTTATTCCAAGATTCAGGAAAATTCCCGGTGTCATATACCGAGTTTATTATCCGTAGAAGTTGAGCAAGGCAGACGTTGGGGAGATGTTTGATCATGGAATATGTGATGCAATCAGGTCCAGGTGAGCTGTCTTTAGTAGATGAAAGTGCATAATGTAGTTCGTCCAGTGTAAATGGTTCGTTCAGCTTATTATGTCCTAGTGATATTGTCCGTAAAGGTAAATTGATGCTTGAGTATGTTAATGGGTTATTATTTTCAGGAGATTTCGACATGTCACTGTAGTGTTTGGCCAGTACATTTGCTACGTTCTTGTAGTCAGTCAGTACTGAGTCGAGTATTTTGAGTCCGCATACAGGTGTTCGATATTTTTTATGAAGAATTTTATTGAGGTTACTCCATATTACACTAGATTCTGTATGTCTGTTCATTGTAGTTAGGAAGTCAATCCAGCTTTGTCTTTTACTCTCATTAATAACATGCCTGCATACAGCTTTGGCTTTTTTAAACTTTACTAGAAACTCAGTAGATGGATATTTCCTGAACTTGTTAAGAGCATTACGCTTTTCTTTTACTGCCTGTTTGCACTTTTCATTCCACCAAGGGACAGGAATGTGTTTCTGTACTGTATTTGTTTTGGGGATAGAAAATTCAGCAGCCTTGTGAACTAGTTCATTGAACTCCTGTATCGTCGTGATTCCTTTTTTATTTAGTAAATCTTTTATATAGTCTTGATATTTCGTCCAATTCGCCTTTTTTGTGTTGTACCGCGCCGGAACTTCAAACGGTACAGGTCTGTCTTTTAAGTCTATTTCAATTGGAAAGTGGTCACTAGTAAAAAGGTCGTCATTCACCGTCCATGTTAATCTAGTATATACATCTGGTGAGCAAGTTGTAACGTCAATGTTTGAAAAAGTACCAGTGCGTGGGCATAAGTGCGTTCGTGAGTTGTCATTAAGAGGGATCAAGTCGTTCATTTCTAGAATGTTTTCAATGATTCGTCCTTTGGTGTTTGTGTAATCAGAATTCCAAAGAGTGCTTTGAGCGTTTAGGTCTCCAAGGAATATTAAAGGTCGGGGAAGTTGTGAAAGTAAGTCCTGTAAGTCTGTAGGGTCAACCCGTTCACTTGGTGGAAGATAGATATTGCAGATGGTTACCCTAAAGGGAATGTACACTGTACAAGCTACGGCTTGAAGTGTGGTCCTGATTCTAATTGCTTCGCTATAAACACTGTCTTTAACCAGCAAAGCGACACCGCCAGAAGCTCTTCCTCCCAGAGTATAGTCACGTCTATAAATGGAATATCCTACCAGTCCTACGTCTTTGTCGGGTGATGTATGAGTCTCTTGGAGTGCTAGGATTTTGTAGTGTTTCGATCTGACCAGGTGCTTCAGTTCATCTATATGCCTCTGCATTCCATTTAAATTCCACTGCAGTAACATAAATATTATTAGTCATTTAGTCATTTATTATATTATTATTAGTCATTTTAAATATTATTTCTATCTTCTTTATTTTAGGCTAAACTAATATGATTATTAAATGTATACTATTTTTAAATATTATTTTTATCAAGTTTATCTTATCCTAAACTAATATTTATTTTATTGAAAAATGTTAAACTAATACAAATTTTATTTTTTGCCATGGAATTATTCTTGGTTGTTCATGTTTTTTCTGCATCTGTCTAAACTGTTTCTATAATTTTATTTTATTCTCTTCCTTGGGGGGCGACTTAATTTTGCAATTTTTTCTTTTCGATTGTGTCTTTTATATTTACAAAGAATTTTTATTTTATTTCCAAAATTGATGTTTAAAATTTTTAGTTGATTATTTTTTTATTATTGTTTTTCATTGGATTATTAACATTTGGCGCTAATGGCCAAGTTGTAGATGCACCGTTTAAAAAAAAAAAAATAACATTGTTATTTTGTGTCAAAACTTTTTCTATAACTTCTGTACTTCTTTTATTTTTAACCACTCGATTCATCATCTCACTTCTACAACTCAATTCATTTCATAACTCTTTTTGGCCTTTAGTATCTTGATTCATTAAGCAATCATACCCACTGTCATCTTTAATTTCAACAAATATTTTTTGATCATTAATAATACAATTATTATTCAAATTATCTTTTATTAATCACTTAAATAATCCTTACTAATTAATACAGTGGAACATGGATAATTCGAAATCGTCTTTAATTCGAATACACACACACACACACACACAGAGGCGGTCGATCTTAAACCTTGTCAAAATATTCTCCCCTCAGGTAAGGCGGATAGTAAGATACGGATGTAGGGGTCCGGGACAAGAAGCACAGCGGTCTCGTAGTCTAGTTCTTGGACTCTAGGAGTTCTGCAAAGAGGTGGGTCGCGCTTCCTCCCTTCTAGGGGTTGTAGTTACATACACCATCCTGTCGTTTTATCCTAGAATTCCCACCCACCATCCTTCCAATCTTCATTTCTTATTCATATTCAGTTATAAGTCAGACAGTGCCTAGAGATCTGTTGTATTGTTTGTGCCTCGAATTTCTGGTGTACAGAGCAGTTCTGTGAGTTGTTGATTTAAGATGTCAAAGCCTAGAAGTTATAAAACTTTAGCGTTCTCAGAGAAAATAGCTGTGATTAAAGAAGTTGAAAAAGGAATAAAGAAAAAATCTGAAATTGCCAAGGACTTTGGAATTCCTCATAACACTTTACCAACTTACCTGAAAAATAAAGAAAAAATTCTTGCCCATGAAAATGACTTTTTTTCAAAACAATAGACTTTTATTTTTACTTTTTTGATAAATTATTTATTACTTATGTACGTAATCATCAATTCATCAAATGTTTGCTTTTCTTTAATTGAAATGTATTTTTTCTTTTAAATTAAAAAATGTGAAAATATGAAGTTCGGTTTTTTAGCCCTTTATTTTCAAAACCTTTTGTAATTCGAATTTTGGATAATTCGAACTTTTTTATCGGTCCCTAGGGGTACTACTAAGGAGTAGTAAGATATTTCTTGGTTCATTATTTAAATTGAACCCATTTATATTGAAAATATCACTACAATATATATATATATATATTGTTTATATAATTTTACAAGCTCCGCAGCATGCCCCTCTAAGATGTAGTGTTGACTAGTAAATGTTTTACCAAACGCCATTGTTCACTTTCAAGTAATTGTATGTTTGTTTCCTCATCCATTTCCGAGCTATAAGTAAAGGAGTCTCACCAGTCCAAGATAGAAGATTTACTTTTGCACCTCCAGAAACGAGAAGTTGAACAGACTGGTAGTCTCCATTGACTGCAGCCCAGTGCAAAGCAGTCCAGCCAAAAGCTTTATCTTGCACATCCAAATCTGCTTTTTGTGATATAAGTGCTAAGGTTGTTAGGAAGTAGTCATTTCGATTACTAGATATTTTGGAAATAAAATCTGAAATTTCAAGGAAAGAAAATCTTTCTGCAGAAGTCAAATCAGAATTGACATCAGAGAGGCGTTTGAAAAATTTCCTGTGATTGTAGATTTGGGTTAGAAGAAGCGGAGTAAAACCATGTTTATCTTTCTTATTTATAGACATTTTATCCAAGTGGAGTATTTTCTTTACAACCTGAGAATATCCATTTAGACCAGCATAATGAAGAGGTGTCCGCCCAAAATTATCTGCTTTATTTAAATCTACTCCGTAATAATGCAGAAATCCAATTGCTTGAGCATTGCCAAACCAAGCAGCTTTATGTGCTGAGGTCCAGCCAAAAACATTAGTACTTTCATTGAGTACATTCTTGCACTTATTTATCAAATACAACAATACATTTGTGGTATTATCATTCAAAAGCTTACTATGACCCATTAAGGCATAGTCAAATGTAGTCCACGTTTTTGCTTTATAATTTATTGATTTTCCATCTAATTTGAGAATTTGAATAATTTTTTTTACAACAGGCAACTTATGATGGAACAACAACGCGATGTCAAGAGGACTTAACCGCTCTTCGTTTGATGGAGCATTCTCTTCATTTTCTTTCATGTCATTTATTACAGTATTGAAATCATTCATTAATTCTTTCATAAGATTTGGAAAGCTGCGATTCCTTATCTTAACAGAAGAAGATAAAATAGTTTCAATACTAGTTATGTCTCCTTTTGCCACTGCAAGAAAAATGGAATGCTTCCGCAAACTACTTTTGTCTACTAAGTCAAGGAGAATTTGTCTGTCAAATGAAGCATTCTTCCTAGCCAAGAGGATTCCCATTACTCTGTCTATGTTATCAGTTACGTTGAATAGTTTCGATTTTAGAACCGCACTTCCTACTTTTGCAGCGATTTTTATCGCATCTTCTCCATAAATGTTCTTTATGTGCGGATCTGCATTGTTGTTCAGCAAGAATTCAACAGCACCAAGTTTGTCGTGATAGACTGCGTTCATTAGCGGTGTAAATCCTTCCACATCCCTGGAATTGATTTCGGCAGTTGATTTATTGAGAACGGTTTCAATAATCTCTTTATCTCCACCTTGTGCAGCAAAGTGCAACATGGTTTGCCCGTAATAACTAACATCATCAATTCTTGCACCTTTAGAGATTAGCACTTCAAACGCTTCTCTTCGTCCTGTCGCAGCAGCTTTCATTGCAGGGGTGAGTCCATTTTCTGTTTTTTCTATAACTGCTACATTCGTTCTGTTTAAAATGTATTCAATTATTTTGGTGTTTCCCCCAAGAGCTGCAGGAAATAGAATGTTTTGATTCCAAGAAAATCTATTGTCATTGAACAGTGCTCCTTCATTGCAAAGAGACTGGAATGCCTCCCAATTTCCTTTAAATGCTGAAAATTGTAAAGAGGTTATATCCAAGAAATTTCGCTTGTTAATGAACTCAATAAATTCATTTTTGCTAACTATTTCTTTCGCTTTTTGACAAATTAGCTTGACAATGGACTGACTGCATCCTTCTGACGCGTAATGCAGGACGCTTTGACCGAAATTGTCAGTTACTAATGGATTTGCTCCTTGTACAAGAAGATATTCTATTACTTCTTCTTTTAATCCCATTGCAGCATAATGCAACGCTGTTCGGCCGTACCTGTCAGGATAGTCTATGTTAGGGTAGAATTTCTCAACGATCAGTTGGACAAAGTATAGGTGTCCTGACCATGATGCAGTGTGTAATACGTTCAAACCAAATATATTACATGTAAATAAGTTATCTACGCTTTTCAATAAAGCTCGAAAAACACGCCAATTGTCCTCGGTCACTGCTATTTCAAGAGGAAACTTCATATAATTGTGCGGTGATTCGGAATTAGCGCCTTTTTTCAGAAGATATTCAACCATGTCATGATTGTTAGTTGAAGCTGCAATGCTGAGCGGTGTTTCGCCAAATAAGGTTGGATCATCGATATTTGTAAAGTTAGTTCTTAAAAGTTGAGAAATCATATTTTCTCTGCCATAAAACACCAAATAATGGAAAAATGTCCGTCCTCGGTGATCTCTTTGCCCTACATTGGCTCCTTTACTTATCAGAAATGTTGCAATATCCTCTTCCATTGCTAAATGTAAGGGTGTTTGCCCGTCTTCATTTTGAGCATTAACGTTTGTTTTTGGGCTTCCCATAATAATCTTAACCAGGCCAATATCGTTACATTGAACTGCAATATGTAGAGGAGTCCAACCGTGCCGATTTTCTGCGATATTAGGATCCGCTCCACTTTTGATAAGGTGATATAGTTGGTCGTATCTGTAACTTGTTTCCACTACTGTTGATGTTACGTATGTTGCATAATGCACAGCAGTGTTTCCGTAAACATTCTGTATATTAACTCCTGAGTTGTTTGTAGCCAATATTTTAGAAAACAGTTCCATGTTTTGCGCCTTGCGGTAACCGGCAATTAAAGCATGTAATGACGAGTGTCCCTCGTTATCAACAATAAATGGATCTCCTCCGTGATCCAACAGGGTTTCTAAATCGTTATTTGAATAGAAAGCTGCTAGGAACAATGCTGTGTGACCTTCATCATTCCTTTTATTTATTCCAGAAGAGTTGTATTTCAATATCATTTCTACAACAGAATAAGTTTTTAAATGTGGTAAATATAAATTGCATATTTTTTGGCCACATGGGAAATCATACAACAACTGCATACATAATGGTCTATCATAAATTTCTTCATAACCCATCTTTATTAGATCTGTAAAGAAGACTGGAATATTCCAATATTCACTGTATAATGTTTGTTGTACTGTTTCTATGATTGCAGCATGTAGTGCAGTGTTCCCTCTGTTATCTGCAACATAAGGATCCGCGCCATTTTCTAAGAGAACCTTACAGAGTTCTTTCACATTATTTGCACGGGTTGTACTTAAAGAAAGAGCCGTTAAACCACTGTTGTCTTTTAAATCGATCCCATCTTTTGAAATATTCAATATTAACTGCATAACTTCAACGTTATGCATTTCTGCAGCAGCATGTAGAGCTGTTCGTCCATTATCATCAGATGCGTTAGCATTAACGCGATTTTCCAAAAGGTATTTTGATGCGTTGAAAGCACATTTTCTGATTGCAATGTGTAACGGCGTTTCTCCCCTACTATTGACTGCATTAATTTGTGCAAAGGTCAATCTCTTCATGAAATATCTTAAAACGTGCATATCACCTACTTCAACTGCCTTATGGAAAACTGAGTTTCCTTGGGTGTCGGCTATTTCATAATCGGCATGATTAATCATCAAAAGATCGATCATTTCAACTCTTTTTGACGATTCATTGGAGGGTGAAATAGTCGTTTGACAAATTTTTCTTCCAGCTGCTTCTTGGGTATCAGACAAGACTGAAAAAGTAATTATTCTTGGGTCATAATGCAATTCATTAACATTGTAAGTGGACTTGACCTTCTCAATCATTTCATTTATATGATTATCGATCGACCTAAGATTTGATAAAGGAACCACTGAGTAACTAAGTTCTCTTAATTCTGCCACCGATGTCATCTTAGGTTTTCCTGTAAACGAACTGGCATAATCTGACCTAGCACCGACTGGAAAGACACCTGTACTCCCTTGAATGTAGGGATCAATTTCAATGTCTAGAAACTGCATAGATGGGAATATAATTGCATAGCAAAGTGCAGTGTTACCGCTCTTGTCCTTCATATTCACACCACTATTGTTCCTGGTTAAAATTTCAGAGATAAGTTTCATTTCCCCATTGCCTACAGCAATATGTAATGCTGTCCTTCCGTAATAATCCTGTATGTATGGATCCGCACCACTCGCGAATAAGATAAAAACCACATCCATTTTTTTATTGTGCATTGCCAAATTTAGAGCAGTCATACCATTAGAATTCTGAATATTTATTCCACTTGTTGAATGCTTCAATATCATTGATACTATTTCTATGCTCCCTGCCTCAGCAGCAGCATGAAGAGCAGTGGAACCATTCTTATCACAAATGTAGGCATCCGAACCGATCTTCAAAAGATTATTAATAATCTCTATCCACTTGGAAGCCTCAAGAGTATCTGTTGAATTTTCTTTATTTCTAATAACTTCGATAGCAAATCTCAAAGCGTTGAAACCAACAGAATCTATGGCATTTGGATTTCCTCCAAACCCCAAAAGTGTTTCAACTATCAATGATTGTCCGAAGCATGCTGCTAAATGTAGAGCTGTATGCCCACGATGATCTGGTATTTCAAGAATTGATGAGCTGGCGTTTAATAATATTACTGAAATATCTTGGTCACCTAATATAACTGCAGTATGCAGTGCTGTACAGTTATTGTTGTTAACAACTTTAGGATCTGCACCCATCTCCAACAAAATAGAGACTATTTGAATGTGTTGCATATTAACTGCGTAATGAAGCGCGGTATTGCCTTCTTCATCCTTTAAATTGGGATCGGGATGGCTTTCATTAAACATGCATTTGAGAATTTCAACATTTCCAATTGTGCTAGCAGCATGAAGTGGCGAAACACCATGATTGTCAACAATATTGGGATCAGCCCCATTTATCAGAAGTATGTTTATAATTGATAAAATACCACTGAATGCTGCCCATAAAAATGCTGTCATCCCATTTCTATCTGTTATGTTAATTCCACTTCTATTTTCCTTCAATATTGACTTTACAATTGGTCCACTTCTCACTTTTACAGCTAAATGTAGCGCTGTTTGACCTTCAAAATTTTGAATGTACGGATCAGCACCAGCCTTCACGAGTACTTCAGCCAAAATGTGATCGTTTTCCATGACAGCTAAGGACAGAGCTGTATCTCCCTTATAATCTACCTCGTCAATCCCTCTTATAGATTTAGAAAGTATTAACTGGACGATTTCTCTGTTTTTGTTCATTACCGCTTCATGTAGGGAAGTTAAACCATCCGCATTTGGAATGTAAGGGTCTGCATCCCTATCCAGTAGCATTCGACAAATCAAAGAGTTATTTCTCAGAGAAGCAATTAACAATGCGGTTTCTCCATAATTATTCTCTTTATTAATGCCACTGGTGTCTTTCTTACAAATTTCAAATACAAGCTGTGCGTTTTCGTTTAATGCAGCATAATAGAGTGCACTGTTTCCCTCAACATCTGGAGAATATACATCAACAACATGTTGTAGAATTAGTTCTGCTATTAAAGTATTGTTTCCTTTTACAAAATGAGGGAGGAACTGTTCATTGTATTTTTGTTTTGTTTGCATGATCCTGAAAACCTCTGAAACATTTGTATTGCTGTACCACATTAGGGCTATCAGTGCAACCTTCTGAAATGTGTCAAATTTATCTACAATTGCAGGTTCTGTTGAATAAAAATTTTGTTCTGTTAACGGTCCTTCCTCTTTAAATATTTCACCTTCAGAAATGTCTTTGTAATTAGAAGGATCAAAATCAGTATTGTTTCTTGTGGATACTCCATCTTCTGCGACATTTGCGCCGACCGTTTGATTGGTTTCAGTTACATTAATTAAAATGCTATCGTCATATTCAGGTACGCTGAAATTTCTTCTGACGCGCGGTTTTTCTTCGGTTCTCTCGTCTAAGGCTTTGGTCTGGATTGGGGATCTTCTTTTGAAGTTATTAATAATTCTTTCTTCCTCCATGCTGAGGCCTCTTCCCAACTGCAAGGAAATATATTAAAAAAAAAAAATAAATAAATAAAAATTAGAAATGCCTAAAAATATAATAATATTCCTCTCTCTGTCTCTGTTTCTGTCTCTCTCTCCGTCTCTGTCTCTGCCTCTGCCTCTCTCTGTCTTTCCCTGCCCCCCCCCCTTTTTAATATCAACTTTACTGTATAATATTACAAATTAAAATAATTTCCTTTTAGATTTAGGAAAAAAACGTTTCGATAATTTTGTATTTATTATTTTCCCGTTATTAATAATTTTTCTTTTACCAGCAACATGCATACCACAGGTCGGGAAACAAGGTCCTATAGTTTTAAAAAGCAAGGGTGAATAATAATTATAGACATATTATTAAAGGAAGCACTAATAAAAAAAAAAAAAAACAATATTTGTACTTACTAAAAATAATATGAGGACGATAACCAAGATTATACCTTTCATCATAATATTGCACATTCAAATTAAAAAAAAAATAAGCATAAAACTGATATTTTTTAATAATTTAAACATAAATAGATGAAATGCTCGCCTAATCTTATAATGGACAGAAAAATCGTTACGACCATGAAAGTAGATAGAAACCATGTTTACAGAATAGTGATGTGAATCAAGGTTAGGTCATTGATAGCTCTTATCACTCAGATCCACGCAACATTACATCTCACGGTTTTACGGCTGTTGGCGTATAATACGCATTCATATTTCATCTCATTATACGCCGAAAGTATCTAATTATTCATTTTTAATTGAAATACTAATTGATTATTGCTCTTTCATGTTTTATATCTAGGGAAGTGCTAATGAGTTATTACCGGACCCCCAAATTTATCTTTAGCGCTTCACATTGTACACCAAAATGCAGATTTACACCTCCTTTACTTTAAGCTTTATAAATTCAGAATCTCAGGACTGCGTCATCTTAGCGCGTTTCCATCTTTCTTATTATTTGGAAAAAATGAAATAGAAACAGTTAATTTCTTGTTTAGGTCAGGTAACAGATTTGGCTTGTATGCAGGGTGTCTACTGCACAGAAAAATCACGAAATTAAAAATAGGGCACGAACAAATCATGAATTTTGAAATCAGATCACGAAATTTCAGTTTTACCGGAACCTAAAGTAATACCACTACTTCAGCACATTCGAAATTGTTGCCGTTTTTGTATGGCGACGAAATGTTATTTGCCTCTTCCGCTCCCTTCATCTGTTAGATTCCTTTGATGTAGCATCATCCATTGTTTACATATATGCAGACTTAAATATTGAAATTCTGTACTCATTAATTAACTAAATTATGTACTTTGACAATAAATATTTAGTTAGTAATATTTTTAAAAATGTTGAAATCTGCTAACATTGTTCAATGTTTTTGAGACAGGTATTTCCATAGTCATTATAACATTTTTAGTATCGTCGTTTCTTCACTATTAAAATTAATTTAACTATCCTGTTTAAAATATGATTTACATTTTATACAGTCCAATTAATTTTTTAAATATATGCATGTAAAATTTGTAAGTTTATAGATATCATGGTAATCTGTGAAAGGTTACAAATAATTTTAAGCTAATAGTTAAGGCTTTTTCTTTTTAAGTGAAATTATTTTCCTCTTAATGGGCATGAAATTGGCTTTTACAAAAGTAGTAGACACCCTGGTATGTCTACTTCAGAGCTTAGTAAAACTTGTAAACAAAAGTACATGTACTGATCTATACAAGTTACTCGAAATTAAGACTTCGAATGAGTGGCAGACAGAATGAACAAATACTGAATATAAACTAATACCAGTTATAAAATACGACAAGAACCTGATGGAAAGGAAGCCAAAAAAGAAGAGAACAAGTTATTTTAACCAGGCCTCGTATTGGCCACACTTAACCTACTACTAGCTTGCTCTTGTCTCTATTTCCCCCCTTTAGTGACTATAGAAATAGACTACATCTCCATGTCCCTAGCCTTTGCATATAACATACTATATATATATATATATATATATATATATTCTTGATTGGATAATAATAAAAGATTAACAAACATTCCTTATACAAATACTTTTTTAATATTAAAAACATGGATAAAAAAAAAAGATTATATTA
Organism: Gonocerus acuteangulatus; assembly: GCA_946811695.1. Classification (NCBI taxonomy): domain Eukaryota; kingdom Metazoa; phylum Arthropoda; class Insecta; order Hemiptera; family Coreidae; genus Gonocerus; species Gonocerus acuteangulatus. The sequence goes on along the minus strand of OX328130.1, from coordinate 42,977,102 downwards.
GAAACTTCATATTCTTATCCTTACTTATCTGCTTTTGACATAGATGCCCCAACGTTTCTTGGGAGTTTCCTAAATCTAGTATCTTTACCTTGTTTCTTCGTGTAGTGATTTAATAAGTTGTTTGCCCGGTGTAGGTGCCACTATAACTATTTATTATTTATTTATTGAGAGTACACAACAAAGGCTATTTACATATAACTATTTATTATATAATGTCCTGTGACTCTTACCCAGGGCCTTCGCGAGGGCATGGCGAGTGGGACGGTCGCCCTGGGCACCGCCACCAAGGGGGCGCCTGAGCCTTTGAGAAAGAAATCACATAATTATTTGAATGACTGTAAACGGTGAAATTGATAAAACATTCAGTTTTAAGTTTGAATAAAAATGAAAAAAACTACTTTATGTATTCAATCAACGCTCCGTGTAACGAAGAGTGGTGGAATGGCTTCGTAATAAGGATGGAGTAGTCGTTGATTTGTGGGGCTGGTTGCTTACCAAATGGACTCACCGCACAGCGTAGAAGCGTAAAGCAAAGCTCTTGTCTTCTCTCGGCGCCCTCCCGTCAGTGTTCAGTATATTCCATACCCCTCAAATCACACGGTAAAGGGACGTTCTATCAGACATCGCCCCGGGCGCCTCGCGACGGTCCTGCCCTTACCACATAGAAAGACGAAAATGAACTGCTTAAACTCCAGTGAGGCGCTTATAAATAAACACATGCTAACTGCAGACTGAGAGGCAACTTAGCTGTTTTACATGACTAACTAGCTGCCCACAAATCAATATGATTCTACGACATTTAAAAATTATAAATATTAATTCAAAAGTATAAGAATTAGGTTTATTGAAAAGCATTTTAGGGCTTCTGTCATTAAATCCACTTAAAATTATATAAACACTTGAAGTTGTTTGTTTATGTTTCTTTTTTAGTTTTATGTTATTATTTTCTAATCTATCGAGTGCAGGGCCGCCACATGGGGAGGGGGGCGGTCTGCCGGGTACAGTTCTCCCGGGCCCGGGCCGGGCTCGCTAATTGGAAAAAATGTACAGGTTATGAGCTTGTAAAAAGAATGGGGTTTAGAAATATAGACGGGCGTAGCCTATATTTATTGGAATGGGATCTATATTTTTTTATGTGTACATAAACGACAAAACAAGTGCAGTCCCAGAATAGTAGGTATATATATTTCATTAGGAGAAACTACAAGTACCGAAAGTGACCTTTGCTGCACCGATTGTCGGCTTTTTTTTGTGTCTGTGTTTAACGGGGTATCAACATTAGGGCTATTAACGCCGATTGTCGGCTTTTATTCTAATTTCGCCCAAAACTCAAGATGAGAATAATTTTAAAATGTTCAAAGTCCTATAGTAAAGTACTAGAATTTTTTGTCTGGCTCTGAGAAGTGGGGGCCCGTGATCTGGTTCTGGGCCCGGCTCTGAGATGTGGCGGCCCTGATCGAGTGGTGACACGTTCGTGGAATATTATTTTCTGTCGGCGGAAGTTGGCATTTAACTCAATGAGTGCCGATTGATTTAGTAGATAAACCCACTGATTTAGTAGATAGTGGAGGGAGTGTCATGGCAGTAGATATAAAAGGGGGTTACGAGGCCACTTTCAAAATTCCATCATTTCCCCAAAAAACCTGATCGTCGATATTTTACTAATTTTCAAATAATCGCTAAAAATACATAAAAACATAGATTTTTCTTATATTTTTTTAAAAAAATATATACATGAAAAATCTATGAAAAATAACTAAATTTTTTTGATCTATTTATCTAAAACCTATATAAAAATAAGGTTAAAACATTAAAACCCCCCTCAAAAAAGGCTCAGTGATTACCTCCCCCTCTTAAATATACAACCACACTCAAATCCCAAAGAAAATATTGATTCATTATATAATCATTTTTTTATATACCTATATAAATGAGTAAAAAATATAAAATTAAGATTTATCATAAAGATTTATCAAAAAATGAGAATATTTTCCCATATCCTTTAAGATGTATACTCGTCGGTTCGAGTGGTTCTGGGAAGACGACATTACTAGAAAATTTCATTTATAATAAAAATTGGATAAAATATGATTATTTGTATGTATGTAGTAAATCTTTAGAACAAGAAGTGTATCAAACAATGCAAGAATTATTCTCTAACGTTTCAGATGAACTCGATGAAGAAATTGCATTCTTTTATAGCGAAATCAAAGAAATACCTAATGTTGATGAATGTAAAGAAAATAGTTTAGTTATTTTCGATGATTGTATTTTGGAAAATCAAGATAAAATTAAAGAATATTTTGTGAGAGGTCGACACAAAAACGTTTCTATCTAAATCAATGTTATTCTAGATTAGATAGACAATTTATAAGGAATAATGTAAATTTCTTATGCATTTTTAAACAATCAGATCATTACATGGATTTATTATTTAAAGATTTGGTAAATGTCAAGGAGCGTGGTCTCCACGCCGATTCTTTTGAAACTTTGCACTATAACGTATTTTGATGCACTAAACACGAATCCGTTAAAAAAAAAGGTCGCTTTTCACTAGGAAAGAAGTTATGAAAGACTAAAGTTCACTGTTATGGAGGTTATAAAAGACGGGTTAACGGCGAATTTGTAAACACGCGCATGCGCAATAGTCCTTAATGACGAAGTGTAATTGAAATTTAGACTCACCTTGTGGTAGCTGACTTGGTCGTAAATTGTCGCTTTTGGGCATACGTGCTATGCGTTTCCGCTCGCTCCGCTACGCTCCGCTCGCTCAAGAAAACATCAAAACCCCTAGTCAATCCAACTCGCAGAAATGAAAAGAATTCTATGGCCCAAAAGTCGTCCAAGGCAGTCTTCCCTAACCTTCATAACAGTGAACTTAAATGTTTCATAACTTCTTTCCTAGTGAAAAGCGACCTTTTTTTTTTAACGGATTCGTGTTTAGTGCATCAAAATACGTAATAGTGCAAAGTTTCAAAAGAATCGGCGTGGAGACCACGCTCCTTGACATTTACCAAAGATTTTACTGGAACTGATTTTGAGACAAAACAAAAATTTAAAGAATTTTTTAATGATTGTTGGAATCATGATTTCGGATTTATATCTATAAAATTAAATAAAAAGAAGAGTAATGGTAAGTATATGTTTAAATTTGAGAAGACTTTAGAACATTAATCACTAGACCACTTTAACTGACTTTAACTCACTTTAACTTTTTAGCGCGGTTCCTCCCTCCCCCATAGGGAGGAACCCCGCTTATAAGGTTGATACAATGAAACAATCCGGAAGTGCCGACTAGAAAATTTTGCGTTTCAGAACCCCTAGAGACCGAAAATGATGGTGGTTCAAATTTGTATATATATATATATGTATATATTTATATATATATATATATATATATATATATATATATATATATATATATATATATTTGTCTGTTCGCTCTCTAGCTCGAAGACGAATGGTCCGATTTTGATGAAATTTGGTACAAAAATCCGTCGTCCAATTTGAAAGGTCAAGTTCGTTAACCAGCGAAATCCGCCTACCGGAAGATGGCGTTTGGGGCGAAATTCGCGCAAAAAAAATCGTAACGCTTACGTTTTTGAGTTCATAAGCTTCTAAGTACTCGTTTTATATGATTCCTGGGCTAGGAAAACGAATGAAACCATTTTCAAGGCAATAGCTTTAACCGTTTTTGAGAAAATTGGAAAAATATTTTTTGAATACCGTTTTTGGTTTGGGTACTTAGAATCATGGGATTCAGTTGAAACTTTATCTGCATGTTCTACTTTCATTAAAACTAATATGTTGAAAGTTTTGTTACGTTTGGAGTTAAGGAAGGGTTAGAATAAAATATTTTATGAACAGACATGAAAAGTTTTGGGAAGTTCGTATACTTTCATTAATATCTCGAACACGGTTGGGAAATCGTGGTAAGTGGATAGAAACTATTTGAAAGCTTACTAAATTCTATACAAAAATGATTCTAAAACTATTTTTGATTAGGTTATGTCAATCGGAGAAATAAGTGCTTAAAACTTCAAATACGTCTGTTTTGTTCTTATGAACGGGTTTTTGTCGTTCTTGTTGTAATTTTTGTCTCTTTCCCTTCGTTTTTTATTGCTTTTTAGTTTTGTAATTTCTTATGTTGCGAAAATTTTGTGTGTAAAACAGGATATGAAAAATGAGGCCAATTTTCTGTTGCTAGAAATAATATAAATTTTGGGAACTTTCTTTAATATCTCGAAAACTGTTGAGAATTTTGGTAAACGGAAGAATACCATTAGAAAGCTTATTAAATGCTCTACATAAAAGGTTCTAATGAAAGTTTTGATTAGGCGATGTCAATCGGAGAAATAAGAGCTTAAAGCTTTAAAGTAATTGATTTCGCTTATTCAAAGTGTTCTTTTCGCCTGTATTTTATTCCTTGTTATTTTTTAATTGCTTATAGTTGGATAATGTATTCGAAAATAAAACAGGTTAAGTAAAATAACAAAAACAATTTATTGTTAGAAATATAGATTTCCAAGATTCCAAGACCTTGCAACTAGCGGGACGGTTTCTTGTGTTGCCGACCCTTCCAGGTCAGATTGTAAATCCTACCTTTCAAGACTGGTGGAACCAAAATATAACTGTCAGGGTTCGGTCACTGCTACTTAATAAAACTACATTTTATCGTAAAAATGGTTTTATTGTGCCGACGTTTCGGCTTGAACTTCAAGCCTTCATCAGGGCTGTAAATACAAGTAGGACATATTTAACACTAATATATGCACATATCTATGTAAATATATATATATATATATATATATATATATATATATATATATATACATATATAATATATATATATTTATATATATGCATATACACATACACATATACACGCACACATATGTACATATATATGCCCACATACCTACACATATGGGGTATGTATTATTAAGTAGCAGTGACCTAACCCGGACAATCCCTACCTTGCATCATCAACGGTCAACGATCTCCTCTCAACAAAATAATAACTGCTTCTATTTTAATCTTTCGAAATTAGACTAGGGATAAGAACGGAACCGCGCTAAGATGAGGCAGTTCCTGCGAGTCGGACTTTTTAAACTTTATAAATGGAGAGTAATATATCATTTGAAAAAGCGAAAGAAATTAAAAAAATAGAAAATGATTTAATTAAAAAATTTAAAAATGCACGACAGCAAAGAATAATCGAAGAAAATTCTAAAACTAAAGAATATGCTCCAATAACTGGAGCTATCGAAAAGCTTAGTGAAACCATGATTCATGTAGATCAAGGAATACAACATGTATTAGAACAAAATAAAACTTTAATTACAGATGTTATTCCATTTACTAAAAGTATTGCAGAAACAGAAATTCCTCCTTCAGAAGAAGAAACATCATTTGAACGAGAATTATTCCATGTTTCGAAAGATACTCCAACAGCTAAAAGCACTCCTTTTCCCCACAAAAAAGTAAAATTTGTTCCAATGGAAAAAGTTACAGAAGATTCATCGGAGCCGGATTTAAGTGAAGATAGTTTAAATGAATCAAAAAGTTCTAGAAAATCAGATTCTCCATTGGATATTTCATCATCTAATATTAGTCAAATTATAGGTCCTATTGGAGCATCATATTTACCAAAACTAACTGATAGACATTATGGAATTACTTACGATGAAAAACAATCATTTTTTAAAATCGGAAAGAATTAAGTTGATATAGATGGAAATGATTTAATTATTGCTGGGAAAAAATATATTGGAACAAAAGGATTGTGGGTTTTATTAACACAAAATTATGAACACTTATTCAATAAAGAAGGTAAAGAATTATATTCGCCAGAAGAATTTAATTCGTATAAAGAAATTCTAATTAATAGTAGGGCTTTATATGAAAAAAATAACTCATCAACAAAGAGACCAAAAGTTCCGCAATCAAAAAAATATAAATATTTATTAAAACCAGTATATGAAGAAATGAAATCTTCTGTTACAGGAAAAGGGATTGTTAATTATAATCAACATTCTGTTACATATATAAATAATTTAAATGAATTAATTTCAAGATTGAATTTAATATTATCATCTGAATTAGCAGGAGATAATAATTTCCATAATGAAAAAGTTGGAATTATCAGATCAGACCTTCTAGAAAAACATATTGATGATAAAAAAGGAACTGAATACCTCATAAGAATCGTTAATGCTCTTCCACATAAGATAATTAAAGATGAAACTATCGGATCTGGATTATTTAACAAAATTTTAAATAATATACCAATGCCTGAAATGCATCTTCCAGGTGGTTATAATTATTGTGGACCTTTTACAAAATTAGATGAAAGATTGGCCAGAGGTGATCAACCGATTAATAAATTAGATGCATCTTGTCAAGATCACGATATACATTATAGGGATCATGAAGGAGTTCCAGAAAGACATATCGCAGATAAAATTTTAGAAAACAAAGCATGGGAAAGAGTAATTTCAAAAGATGCAGGTTTAAAAGAAAGAGCAGATGCTTTATTTGTTACAAATGCAATGAAAATTAAAAGAAAATTAGGAATGGGTTTAGGTGAAAATAATGAATATGACATATTTCAGTAATATATCATTTTTTATCTTAATAAATACAGAAAAAATCATGACTTCTTATAAACCATATAAAATTTCTCTTACAGATAATCAAAAATCTAAAATCGCTAATGCTATAAAAAAGAAAAGGAGTGTAATAATTCAAACAACGAAAGGTACATATAAAATTTTACTAACTCAAAGAAAAATTAGTAATATTGAGAAAAACTCAAAAGATGGAAGAATGTAAGAATCACTTTGACTTACAAACAGCCAACGGCCATAGCCACGTTGAGTGCACCGGTTCCCGTAGATCACCGAAGTTAAGCAACGTCGGGCGTGGTCAGTACCTGAATGGGTGACCGACCACGTGCTGTTGGCATTATAAAAGGGTGGCAACCTACAGACAGCCCGGCGCTAATGGCCAAGTTGTAGATGCGCCGTAAAAAAAAAAAAAAAAAAAAAAAAAAAAAAAACTTACAAACAGTTGAAAGAAAATCATAAAGATGGTGGAATACTACCATTAATATTTGCGGGAATTGGTGCTCTAAGCGCATTACTAGGAGGAGGAGCAGCTGTTGCAAATTCAGTTATTGATGCAAAACATAAAAAGGCTGAAGAAGCAGAAAAAAATCGTCATAATATTGAAATGGAAAAAATAACAGAAAAGGCAAAAAGTTTAAAAATAGGAGCTGGGATTAAAAGATCTAAATTAAAAAAAAAAAATAATAATAATAATTCCATTATCTAATTTTGACATTGAAGAATTGGTTAAGAAGCTTAAAATAAAATATTTTAGAGGAGTTTTTATGAGAGATGAACTTCCAAAAAATCCTAGAAATATTGAATGTGGAATAGTTAAAATAGATAATTCATTTGGTAATGGGACATACTGGATTTCATATTATAAAAATGGAAATAGAAAGTATTATTTTAATTCTTATGGAAATCTTCAACCATCCAAAGAACTAGTTGAATATTTGGGAAAAGATAATTTAATATATAATGAAGACCAAATACAAAATATCGATGATCCTCCAATATGTGGTCATTTATGTTTATTAGTTCTTAAATTCTTTTCTAAAGGTATGGATTTTAATGAAATTTTAAACTTAATAAATAGACAGAAATGGAATCTTATTCAAGAGTTATTTTAAAATTTGATGTTTTAGGAAATCAAATTATTTTCCCAGAATCTAATTCTATTGATAAAACAGAAATAAAAAACGATATTGTAAATGATCTTAAAAATTCTTTCAGAACAGAAATCTCAACATTCCGAGCGAAAATAGAAGATGATGAAAATAAAATAAAGAATGAATTAAATAATAAACTAATGAAGAATTAATTAAAAGCAAAAGTTGATGAAATTATTGGTTCAATGTTTACAATTACTAAAAGTTATATTGGTTTTAATAAAAAAAGACTTGTTAGTGTTTCAGAAGGAAAAGATAATAATGATGTTGTGATTTTGAAGCAAGCAAAAAAGATGATAGAAAATGCAATTAATGAAAATATAAGAGATAAAAGAATGATTGATACAAAAGAATTTGAAGAACATAAAGCATTATTAAGAGAAGAATATCAAAAAGAAGTAGAACAATTTATGAATAAAGTGAACGTTTTAATAGTAGACGAAATTCATAGAATTATAATGGAAGAAATAGAAAAACATGGATTCCACATGGAAGGTTAAATTAAAGTAATATTTTTATACTTAATAAATGGTACTTGTATATTGTGTAAAGTGTAAGAGAAAAACAGAAACTAAGGATATGATTGAAGAAATTTCTAAAAATGGAAAACTTATGGGTAAAGGAATTTGTAAAGATTGTGGAAGTAAGAAGAATACTTTTTTAGGACAAAAAATGAAAAAATAAATGTAAAAGAAGGAATAATCGAAGAAATTCATAAACCGGTTAGAAGAAATTTTGAAAGAACAAAAATCATTACTCTCGGAATAAACGATCTTTGGCAAGTTGATTTAGTTGAAATGGATACCGGAAGTTTAAAAGGAATATCTAAAATTAATAAAGGATTTAAATATATTTTAACTTTAATAGATACATTTTCTAAAGTATCTTGGGCAATTCCTGTTAAAGATAAAACTGGTAAATTAGTCACTGAAGCATTTAAAATGAAGAAAATAAACCAAAACATTTACAAACCGATAATGGTAAAGAATTTTATAATAAAGAATTTCAAAATTTAATGAATGAATATAATATTAATCATTATTCCAGTTATAGCGAAATAAAAGCAGGTATTGTTGAAAGATTTAATAGAACATTAAAAGAAAAAATGTGGAAAGAATTTTCAAAGAAAGGAAATTATAAATGGATTGATATTTTAGAGAAATTAATTAAAGAATATAATAATTCTTATCACAGAACTATAAAGATGAAACCGATAGAAGTTAATAAGAAGAACGAAGAAAAAATATTAATGAATATTTATAATGATAACAATGTAAAAAATGAAAAACTGAAATTTAAATTAAACGATTATGTAAGGATAAGTAAATATAAAGGAATATTTGAAAAAGGATATACACAAAAGGATATAACTGGTCTACTGAAGTTTTCAAAATAAATAAAATAATAAATTCCATTCCTATTACTTATAAAATTAAAGATTTAAATGAAGAAGAAATTGAAGGAAGATTTTATAAAGAAGAATTAATGAAAACAAAATATCCATATGATTATTTAGTTGAAAAAGTTTTAAAGAAGAAAGGAGATAAAGTATATGTTAAATGGATAGGATTTGATAGTTCACATAATAGTTGGATAAATAAAGCGTCAGCAGAGCAGACTTTGCGACAAACAAATGTTGCAAATTAAGAATATAAACCAGATGAACTTTTTTAAATCCTACAAACATTTCAAACGATTAAATTTGTATAATATTATTATAAAATTTTTCACTTCTAGAAAATATGCATTTATTAAAACATATAAAAAACATTTCTCTTATTAATGTAAAAATTTGAATAACGATTCCCAATAAATTTAAAAAATATAACAATATTAATGTATATCTATAATAATTGGATAATGTTGCCGAACAAAATGTATCTTTTGTTTCTAAAGAACCAGACGAACCGAATATGTAATATTTACATTTTACAACTTGTGGAAATATTAATGTTAATGTTTTGTGATTAAATACAATTTTTTCTGAATTGAATAACTTGTCATAAATTATTGACAATACATTAACTTCAAATAATATATTTAAAAAATAAAAAAACTCCTATAAAAATTAATATAGAAAATACTGTCAAAATCATATAACTAATATAATATTTTTTATGATTTATTATTGGAAAGTCATTTTTTAAATCAATATGTGATAAACTTATATTATTAAATCTTTTCCAAATAAAATCTGGTAATAATAAAAATAATCCTATAAAAAATATATTACATGCATCCATGGATAATATCTTATATATTTCAAATCATTTTTATTTTAATTCATAATACCTTTATAAGGTACTCGTAGAATATCTTTGTTTGATTTAGCAGTAAAATTATTTAATACTATAAAAATTTCTCCAGATTCACATAAACTATTTGAAAATGGACTTAACTGATTTGAAATACATTCTAAACTTTGCTTTCTTAAAATTAATGGAAATCCTGATACAATAATAAATGTCAATCCTATTATATTAATGTATCCAAAATAATTTCCTTTTAAACTTTTTTTCAAATTTTGTTTAAAAATGTTTGTAATGCTTATCAAAAATTGATTGCATTTATTAAGAAAGAATTTTGATCAAATTGATAAACAGAGATTTAAAATAAGAATAACTAAATTTGAAAAGATATTAACTAATAAATGGAAAATCTAATAATCTAATTTAGCTTTTTAGATCTGAAACATGTTCAAGTAAATCATCTTCTGTAAATTCTTTATTTGTTATTCTAAAATAATTTCCATGAAATTTTAATACTTCTGTAAATTGTGTGTTAAATCTTTCTTTCATTCTATTATAAAAGTTAATACTGTTAGGATCGATAAATATTCTCAGTTCATAAAAATTTGGATGTTTTAATTTTATTTCGAACTTTATCTATATTTCGTACTTGACATCTAGAAACATAATAAGTATATTCACATTTGTCATCATGTAACTTGAATAATATAAAACAATTTTGATAATCTTTATTTTCAGTTTCATATACAATATAGGGCTTTAATTGTTCTCGTGAATTTTTGTAAATTAAAATTTCTTTATCTTTCTCATTTATAATTTTATCTTTGCTGTATAATTCATCTTTCAATTTATATTCTCCTGTTTTTCGAATTGTTTTAATAACATCATAAACCCAATCTTGAAATTTTTCAGCTAAAGGCATTTTTGATTTCATAATTAAGGAATATAAACCTAATTCGTTAATAAAAACCGTTTGAGGATGTATATTCAAAGGGGACAGATTTCGTCCTCTTAAATTTCCATAATTGATATGATGATTTTCTCTAACATAATCACGAATTGCTCTTCGAGGATTAGTATATTCTAAAATTTCTCCAACATCTTTAGCTTTAAACCATGGATTATTATTTTCATCTAGAATTATAAATATTTCTTTATTATTATAGTTAAGTTTGTTGTTGAGAATATTTAGCATGCTCTCCATTTATTAGTACTGAAATCTTTAAAATCCTGCACAAATTTCAGGGGTAACGATTCGTTACTCTTTAAATTTCTTTCTGATATATTTTGAAGAATTGGATATGAATAAAGATTTTTTAAATTAAAAATGAAGAAGTTAAGATTTAATGATCTTGTAACTATTTATGAAATACCTTATGAATGTAGAATTAATTTTAATTTAATTGATAATCAGAGGTTTAAAATGAGAATAATTGAGTTTGAAAAGATATTTAAAAAATGTGTTAATAAAAATAATTCTAATAAATGATGGAAGAACTGAAATGTAAGAACATTTCCGATTTGCGAAAAATCTGTAAAGAAAAAACTATCAAGGTTATTCTAAACTGAGAAAGCAGGCATTAATCGATTTAATATAACAAAACATTAATGATAATTATAATGAAGAAAAATTAAGTAATAAAAATATTGGTGAATTAAGACATTTAGGAAGTAAGTATAAAGTAAAAAATCATTACAGTATGAAGAAATCTGTTCTAATTAACTTAATAGAAGAAAAAATGAAAGAATCTCAAGAAAATAAAAAAGAAGAAAATTTAATTCAAGAAGATATGAATTTTGAAGAAGATATGGATTTTCATGATGAATTAAGTAATAAAAATATTAATGAATTTAGACGTTTAGGAAGTGAGTATAAAGTAAAAAATTATTACAATATGAAGAAATCTGTTCTAATTAACTTAATAAGAGAAAAAATGAAAGAATCTCAGAAAAATAAAATAGAAGAAAATTTAATTCAAGAAGATATAAATTTTGAAGAAGATATAGATTCATGTTACAAATGTGGAAATAAAAGTGTATTAAATGATAGATGTTATTTCTGTGAGCAGAAAATCAAAAGCAAACATAATAAAAGATCATACAGACTTAATAGATTTCGTAAAAAACTATTGAATTTAATAGAAGATGGTAATGATAGAGGTAAAATTGAACAAATATTTGAAATTTTTATTAATAGTTATACATGTAAATATATACCATATAAATATTTGATCAAAAAGATTGCAGATTATTTAAAAATAATGAATATTATCGAAATTAAGGAAACTAAGAGAGATGTAAAAATATGGAAAGAGTTTATTGATAAAATTGAAATGGAAAAACGATTTCGAGGGAATATTTTAAAACAGATGATCGTGTAAAATTTTGCAAGATTTTGTAAGATTTTAAAAACTTCATTCCTAATAAATGGAGGAATTAAACCCTTTTACATTTTGTCAAATCTGTTGTATGGAAAGTGTTTTTAATAACTGCTGTTATAATTGTTATCCACCAAAAAGAAATCCTCATAACAATTATAAATATAGAGGGAGATATTTTCATAAGTATATATTACAGTTAATAGATGATTATGAAGATTTAATTAAAATTGAAGATTTATTTGATGTTTTTAATGAAAATTATAAAGGAAAAGCTTTACCATATAAATTTTTTATTGCAAAGATAGCAGATTTATTAGAAATTGAACATAATATTCGTATACGTAACTCAGAGAGAAATAAGATGTTGTGGAAAGAATTTTTAGAGATGAAACCATTTGAGATAATTGAAAAGGAAAAACAATTTAAAAAATATATTTTAAGTCAATTTTAATATATTTTCTATGATGGAAACATTTGCAGGATTTTCAGGATTTTAAAGACTTCATTTGTAATAAATGGAGACTCAACTGAGAAACCAAAATCTTAAACAACTTCGAGATTATTGTAAATCTCATAATATTGTAGGATATTATAAATGTAATAAGAAAAATGATCTTATAAATCATATTCTTGAAGAGTTGGAAAAAAGGAAATTTATAAATGAATTCAACTTTGATTCTAGTTTGTTTTCTAAACCAAAACCTGTTAAGGATTTTAATTCACAGACTAATGAAGCAGTTGCAAGAATATTGTAGATTACATAATATTAAAGGATATGCTAAAAAAATCAATAAATCAATCCAAAAATGCATCAAAAAATGAATTCAATTTCCATCCAAGTTTATTTTCAAAACCTAAATCTCCTAGAGAGAAACTAATAAAATGTGAAGATTGTAATAAATATTATAAAAAATCATATAAAGAGAAGCATATTGAATCTTTAGCACATAAGAAATTATTAATTAATCATGAACAAGAAATTCAGGAAATTGAAACAGCTTTCGATTCAAGATTAAAAACATATCTGATTAAGAATACAAGAGATGATGTACTTCCAGAAGTGTTTTTAGAAGATAAAAGAAATATAGTAATCAATAAAATATCAGAAGTTTCAAGAAAAATGGACTTGAAAGTTAATCTTAAATTATTCCTTGCCTTTCAAAGAGAAAAATAATTTCAAGAATTTACATTCAAAACACAAAATGAAATCATATTACAATCTTCAGATTTAAATACATTTTATGATAATGCTATTCGGAAATTGATTAAAGAAATGGATGAAGTTTATGGCTAAAGGATCAGGATGGGCACTTGCAGGTATTGATTATTTAGAACTAAGAATTAACAAATATAGTCCATTAAGAGGTTCTTAATATATTGATTTACCAGAAAAAATAAAAGCAAAACAAGCAATTATTAATGTAAAAAATAATGATAATAAGTGTTTTATGTGGTCTATTTTATCGGCAATTTATCCAGTAGATGAACATCCTCAAAGAGTTACAAAATATAAAATGTATAAAGATGAATTAAATTTCGATGGAATAAACTTCCCAGTTTCCTTTACAGATATAAATAAATTTGAAAAACTAAACAATATATCAATAAATGTATGTGGATATGAAGAATCTGTTCACCCTCTAAGAATTACAAAAAACAAATTAGATAAACATGTAAATTTATTTTATAATAAGAATGAACAAAATGATCATTATTGTTGGATTAAAGATCTTTCCCGATTAGTCAAAGCACAAGTAATAAATAAGAAAGTTAAAATTTATCCATGTGAAAGATGTTTAACATATTATTATTCATCTGAAAAATTAGAGAAACATGAACTTGATTGTAAAATTAAAAAAGCTGTAAAAATTGAAATGCCGAGGAAAGGTGAATATTTAAGTTTTAAAAACTATAACAGATCGTTAAGAGTTCCTTTCGTAATATATGCGGATTTTGAATGTTTAACTAAGAAAATTGATACTTGTCAACCAGATTCATCAGGTTCTTATACTATGAAGTATCAAAAACATGAACCAAATAGTTTTTGTTATTATGTAAAATATGAAAATTATGATTACAAACAACCTGTAGTATATAGAGGATCTGATTGTACTGATAAATTTGTAGAAATGATTCATGAGGAAGTTAAAAATATTCAGAAGATTTATGAAGAAATTAAACCGTTGAAAATGACTTTTGAAGAAGAAAAGCATTTTCGAAAATCTGATATTTGTCATATATGTGAGAAACCTATAGAAGGAAAGAAAGTAAGAGATCATGATCATTTGACAGGAAAATATCGAGGTCCGGCTCATGAAACTTGTAATTTGAATTATAAAAATCCATCGTTTGTTCCAGTATTCATCCATAATTTATCCGGATATGATGCTCATCTATTTGTTAAAGCGATGGGAAAATTTAAAGAAAATATCGAGGTAATTACAAATACCGAAGAAAAATATATTTCATTCACTCAGAAAGTTGATAAATTACAAATTAGATTTGTAGACACATTCAGATTTATGGCTACGAGTATAGATTCATTATCCATGAACTTAAGAAAAATTCCTGAAGAATTGAAAGATAAAAAGTTAGAAGAATATAAATTCTTGAAATCTATGTTTAGAGAAACCTCTAAATATTATAAAGATGAAAAATTAGATTTAATTACCAAAAAAGGTGTGTATCCTTATGATTACATGGATTCGGAAGAAAAATTTGAATAGATGAAATTCAATTTACTAAAAAATCGAAGAATTTTATAGTAAATTGAATGATTGTAATATTTCCGAACGCGATTATAAACATGCAAAAAAAGTATGGGAAACATTTGAAATTAAAAATTTAGGAGATTTATATGTTAAATCAGATGTTTTAATATTAGCTGATATCTTTGAAAATTTTAGAGATGTTTGTCTAAAAACGTATAAACTGGATCCAGCTTGGTATTTCACAGCCCCTGGATTATCTTGGGATGCAATGTTAAAAACGACAGAAATCGAGTTGGAATTATTAAATGATTATGATATGATTTTGATGTTGGAAAAAGGAACCCATGGGGGAATTTCACAATGTTGTAATAGATATGCAAAAGCAAATAATAAATATATGAAAAAATATGATAAAAATCAACCATCAAGTTATTTAATGTATTTGGATGCTAATAATTTATATGGTTGGGCTATGAGTCAATGTTTACCGTATGGTGGATTTAAATGGTTAGATACAGAGATAGATGTAATGAATATACCAGATGATTCAGAGAAAGGATATATTCTAGAGGTTGATCTCGAATATCCGAAAGAATTACATGATGTTCATTCTGATTTACCTTTAGCTCCGGAAAATTGAATTCCAGGTAATTCAAAATATGGAAAGCTATTAATAACATTATATGATAAAGAAAGGTATGTTATTCATTATTTAAATTTTAACGTCCATTTATTATTAACTACGAATTTTAGGACGGGTTATCTATAGGTTACCACCCTTTTCTAGCCAGGATAGGGGGGATGCCTTTTCTTTTTTTCGAAAGAAAAGCCACCACCCCTAGTGGGAAACGAACCCAGGACCTTTGGCACGGAGTGTTAAGTGCTCACGCCTTAACCCTCACGGCCATCGGGTCTCCTGTTATTCATTATAGAAATTTAAAGCAATGCTTGAATATGGGATTGAAATTAAAAAAGATTCATAGAGTATTGGAATTTAAACAATCGGCGTGGTTACAAAAATATATTGATCTCAACACTAAAATGAGAACTCGAGCTGTAAATGATTTTGAAAAAGATTTCTATAAATTAATGAATAACTCAGTGTTTGGAAAAACTATGGAAAATATAAGAAAACGAATTGATGTAAAATTATGTAATGATTATGTAAAAGTTGAGAAATTAATAGCTAAACCGAATTTTAAAGGAAGAACTATTTTTGATGAAAATTTAACTGCTATTCATATGAATAAAATAAAAGTTAAATTTAATAAACCAATCTACGTTGGGATGAGTATATTAGATTTATCAAAACATTTAATGTATGATTTCCATTATAATATTATGAAACCGAAATATGAAAATAATCTTAAATTAATGTATATGGACACAGACAGTCTTATATATCATATTAAAAAAGTCCGTCACGCAGGAGCTGCATAACTAAGCAATTTCCTCAGAATTTGGGTAGTGTAGATTGTTTTCCAGAACAATTTGCTTAAAATATCCTACATAAATAAAATAAAAACATGAACAGTTCTCTTTTAAATTTGTAATGAATAACTGATCAATTAATAATTTGCTTCCAGAGTTATGTTTACACATGGTACCTATTACACTACGTAATAAATACAAAAAACCTCATATTATCGTATTTTGATCTAACGCAGGAACAGGATACAGTCACTCTAGTGGTAGAAAGCGCTCCTTGCGGCGGCTTTGTGAACCTACGTCTGACGGGCTTTTCTATTGAAATATATTACAAATTAAACCCCCGCTTTCCGATTGACCGATTCAGCTCATTTTTACAACACTTCTTTCTCATGAGTTACCCACGACGTATACCGCGTTTCGTTACAATACAGCAGAAATTACGACCGGTATGAGTATATTAAGAATTTGGGTCAAGAGTAAACCCCCCCTTCTAATGAACCGATTTAGTTTATTTTTACAACACATATTTACCTGTAGATTACCATTACGAATACCGAGTTTCGTCGAAATATACCAAAAATCACGGCTGGTAGTGGCGAATTGGTATTGTGGGTCCGGAGTAAACCCCCCCTTCTAATGAACCGATTTAGTTCATTTTTATATCTCACTTTTCTCTCTATATTACCACTACGAATACCAAGTTTCGTTGAAATATAACAAATATTACGGCTGACATAGTCAAATTAGTGTTTTGGGTTCGGGGTAAACCCCCCCTTCCGGTGGACCGACTTTGGTGGTTAACGAACTCGTTCAATCGTTTGCTAATTGAATGATATATACCAAGTTTCGTGACGAAAAAACAAAAACTCTGGCAGCTATCGTGTTAACAGACACACACACACACACACACATATATATATATATATATATATATATATATATATATATATATATATATAAATTTTAACGGGGGTCATTTTCGGTGTCTACTAGGTAGGATCGATAAAGATTTGAAGAAATTTTTCAAAAATTCCGTCATGAGTCCAACCTCAATAGCTACTTTCCTTCGGAGGAAAGTGCTAACAGAGGATTTTTATGATGATATGAAAAATATGATTGATCTGTTCGATACTTCAGATTATCCTGTTGATAATAAATTTAATATCCCAAGAATAAATAAGAAAGTTTTAGGAAAAATGAAAGATGAAAATAATGGAATAATTATGGAAGAATTTATTGGATTAAGATCTAAAATGTATGCTCATAAAAATGAGATATCAATTTGTAAGAAATCAAAAGGTACAAAGAAATCTGTTGTGAAAAATAAAATTTCATTCGATGATTATAAAGATTGTTTATTCAATAAAAAAGTTCATTATAGAACAATGAATCAGATCAGGAGTTATAAGCATGAGATATATTCAATTCAGGTTAATAAAAAAGCTTTTTCACCATAGATGATAAACGATATATTATAGAAGATGGAATTAATACTAGAGCATTAGGACATTATAAAAATGTTTAAATTAATTGGATATATTAATTTTATTTGTAATAAATATATAAAATGAAACTCTTTTAGATTGTTGGATCAACTTCAAAATTATCATTAACTTAGCTCATCCTATATTCTTGGATGAAAATATTAATTATAAAATTGTTCTCGTCGGATTTTATTCAGACAATAACGTTTCTAATATTTCTGAGGGAGCATCTATAACATTTACATTCAACAAACCTGATGAAAAAGAGATGGAATTATATGATATAAATATTCCTAGTGGTTATTGGACTATAAAAGATTTAAATAATTACATAAATACGGAATTAAAAAGACATCCTGCGCACGGTGATAGTTCGTTTATCATTAAAGGTAATGAGGAAAACAAAATTGAGATAAATTCACCTTATCTTTTTAATTAAATAATACTCTGAGAAAAATTTTAGGTTTTGAAATCGATGGACATGGATATTTTTACAATACTGATATTGTTCATAAAGGTGAAGATATACCAAAACTAAGACCATTTGATGTAATAGAAATTTATTGTGATTTAGTGGAACCAAGTTTTGTAAACCATAGTGCTGATGAACATTTACATGAGGAAACAGACATCTTATATTCATTTTTCTCTAATGTTTCCAACGGTTCTAAAATATCAGAAAGACCTCCGGAAATATTTTATGTTCCAAGAAAGAAAGGAACTCAAAAAATCCAAAAAATAACTATTTCTATTAAAAATGAAAAACAAGAACTTTTGAATAATAAAAATGTAAATAATATCGTATATTTAAGTTTAATTCAATCCTAATTCGTTAATATTTTGGGGGTTAATATATAGAATCGCTACCTTTGAAAGATAACGAGAAATCAACTATTTTTATTAATGAATTAGGTTTATATTCTTTAATTATGAAATCAATATAGAAATTTAGGAGGACGAAATCCGTCCTCCTCGAATATATAACAACATACTATTTTTCTTTACTTTTTATCTCTAATAAATGGAATATACAAAGTATTATGCTAATATAGAAAAACAACAATATAAGCATTTTTTACCATCAAATAATACTGAACTGAATTTAAATAAAGAGAATCAAAGAATAGAATTCTTAATTGATGTTGGTGATAATTTTATTACTTCACAATTTCAGTTTGTAATTTCTGGTTCTTTCAATGAAGCAGATGGTGAGCATTATGGTATGAATTCAGCAACTAAATTAATAGATAACTTTATTCCTTATTTGTTTAAAAGTATAGAAGTAATGAAACATAATAAATTAATTGATAGAATTGAAGATCCTGGAATTATAAGCACTGTTAAACATACAATTTCATTGTCTCAAGATGAAACTCAAGCTAAAAAGAATGGTGCAGTAGTATGTAATCATAAATATGGGAAATTTAATTATTGTGGAAACTTAAACGATTTAGGATTAGGATTTTTCGGAGGTGTTACAATACTGATATACAAAGCAGGATTTTTAATATCATTTATTAGAAATTCTGATGATGATGCAATATTATTATCAGTACAAGCAGATGGAACAAGTTTTGCACCTCAGGGTAAAAAACAATAACCGATTTCTATTTACGAATACCTATTATGGAATTTTCAACGCCTTCTAAAATTGAGTTAATTAATGAAATGGATAAGTTTGGTGGAACACAAGATTTTGGGTTTAAAACTTGGGAATGTATTGAGAAAACTGGTATTGTAGGATCCAATTTCAGTTATGATATAACAAATATCTATAGAAATATTGATAAACCGAAATTTATAATTGTTGGATTCCAAACTGGAAGAAGAAATGATCAAAAGAAAGATCCTTCGAAATTCGATCATGTTGATGTTAGAAATATTCGCGTTAAAATTAATGAAACATATTATCCAGATGAAATGATTAATTTAGATATTAAAGAGAACAAATATGCTTTGTTATATGAGATGTATATAGATTATAAAAGAGCTTTTGTTGGAAATGTTAATATGCTATACAATCCTGACGATTTTATAAAATATAGACCTTTGTATGTAATAGATGTTAGAAAAGGACCAATTAATATTTCACAGAGTAAAAATAATATTATTCTGAATGTTGATTTTCAGAATGTAGTGCCTGGAGGTACAAATATATATGTGATTATTGTTTCTGAGAAAAAGTTGAAATATGATTTTATTAAGAATGATTTAATAGAAATTTAGATTTAGACTATGTTCTGCTAACATAGTCTAAATTGATTGTAATAAAGGTTTTATAAAATTGATTAAATTTATTTGATAAATTTTATTTGTAATAAATGGAAGCATTGAAAAAGATTCAGCAAGTTGGTCAATGTCAAAATATTCCAATAAAGAAACTATCAGATTTGAAATGTGATCAATCTTATCCAATTAAAGAATTAAAAGAAATTTCAACAAGATATGGAAAAAGAATAGTTGTTACTTTAAAGTTTAAAGAAGATAAATTTCAAGTTTATCTACCAGATAGATTTACTGATAAATTAAATAAAAAAGATATTCAACAATTAAATTCTCAAAATCTAACATTTGTTTACGATGGTTTAAAAGATATAAGTGATGGTAAATCAATGCATATTATTAACTTTCGAGAAAACCAAGATTTAGTCAAAAAGAATAAGATTAAATCCAAGAAAAATGAAAGTGATAGTGATGATTAAATATATTAGATACATTTTATTATTTTAAGGTTTTAACCTTATTTTTATATAGGTTTTAGATAAATAGATCAAAAAATTTTAGTTATTTTTCATAGATTTTTCATGTATATATTTTTTAAAAAATTATAAGAAAAATCTATGTTTTTATGTATTTTTAGCGATTATTTGAAAATTAGTAAAATATCGACGATCAGGTTTTTTGGGGAAATGATGGAATTTTGAAAGTGGCCTCGTAACCCCCTTTTATATCTACTCATGGCTGCAGCCCCCACCCCGAAATTTTGGTTTGATCGGTGAAAATGTGCCATAAACCCTTAAAAATAAATTACATAAGATCACTTAGTTCATAAAAAATACATTTTTTTGGTATAATAGCGTTTTAGTTGGTTAAAACTATTCCAAGTTCTAAATTGTTAGTATTCCATACCCCGGAAATGGTCTCAGCCCCCCCCCCTCAATTTTTCCAGCCCCTCCTAAAGTTTTCTATATACGCCCATGGGGAGTGTTATCTATCTTCCATAGCTAAAAAAGTGTAGGTCTAAGACATGCCAGTGTGACTAGTGACGCGCAAAAATTTGAATCTGAATATGATTGTAAACAAACAATGAACTTAATCGAATATACATATCATATTCGTATTGATTTATATTCACACACACACAAATATATATATACATAAATTAATTAATTAATACGAATACGATATATATATTCGATTAATTTCATTGTTTGTTTACAATCATATTCAAAAATTTACCTTTTCGCGTGCCTCTGGTCACACTAAAATGGCCGATTTAACTCTACAACTTAGGTGAGATAATTATCTCACCTAAGTTTTAGAGATGGTATTCCTACGAATTGGAAATTGTGTTTGTTTGTGAACTGACTAATAAACAGAACCGTACATATAATTTTTTGTTTATTTATTATCTGCTAAATACTATACTGCTAAAATCTATATTCATAACTCGTGATCACTTTTGATCATTATTATTCCATGTAATTAATTTATTTGTTTTATATGATATTTTATTACTATGACAAAACCTGACTGAGATAATAACCTAATTTAGAAAAAAGAAAAGGCATCTGTTGTATCCTTGCTAGAAAGGGTGACAACCTGCCTGAATAATCTGCATTATGTATAATAGGACATTACAATTTAAATAAATATAACAGGTCTTGCATAAACTGTTTCAAACAATTTCCTTAAAAATCTTAGTTAGAAAAATAAGTTTTTCTAATAATAATAATAAAAGTGGAATGTTGACTCAGATCCATGATATATTTTATTATCATTTTAGAAATTACTTTGTTTGATTTTTATCCCTGATATATCACCTTCATTGTATAACTAAACTTTATATACTACTGACATCATATGTTAGCTTAAAAAATGTATTCATTTTATGGAGCCTAAGTTCAAATATATGATAAAGCTTTCTATTTATTTAAGTTAGGTATTACTGAATAAATTTGAAAATTGAGTCTCTGACGGCCTAAAATTTCCTTTGTCTTATACCGTGGTTAAATAAATCTACTCGGATCCTTATATTACTATAAAATTGTCTGGCTTCAGAAAAATATGATGTCTGTCGGATGCTGTAGGTCCAATATGTCAAATTCACTTGCATGATAGTGTAATTGGAAACAAACCTGTTGTAAAACCACAGATACTGGGTTTGAATTCCAGCAAGGGTGGCAACCTGTAGATAGCCCGGCACTAATAGCCAAATAGTTGATGCGCCGTTACAAGCAAAAAAAATCCAGCCTGGGTTGTTAATTTTTCTAAAAGTTACAGTTATCAAAAATAAATAATTAGCTTTGTTGAAACTGTAATGTTTTACCAAAAAAATACCTTATATTTTTTATTATTATTAATGTTTTTTTTTTCATTTTTTGTTTATTTTTGTAGGATTATGCTCTCAAAACATACTATTCAGAATACCATGAACAAATGAGGACCATTTTAGTAGTATGTATTCCTTTCTTTTTGTTGTTTATCCATGAAGTATTATGAAATACTTTTAATCTGCATTTGCGTAAAGTTGAAATATTTTTAGCCTATCAATAATTTTGGATACAACCAGAATATTATGCAATGGCTTTTGTTGCAAATAGACAGAAAAGTGTGTGGTAATAAGAGTTTTGGGACACACACATGCTCATGCAAACTCCTTTCATTATACTACGTTACTCACACATCCGTACATTCATATATATATATATATATATATATATATATATATATATATATATATATATATATATATATATATATATATATTACTGTATTTATTAAACTTACAATTATTTACAAAATTACTGTGTTGTTTTTACGTGGTCAGAGGACAACTAAATGTTGTACCTATGAGCACTGTACGATTATTTTTTTAAAAATTAATAAAAAATATTAAATGTAAAGCTCGAATCTTGAAAAAATTAAATAGGATCAACAATAGAATACTAATTACAATGAAATAAAAAAAATAAAAATGAATTTAGCCTTAAAATTCAAGCTAAGAAAAATTAAATTAAAGTTTAAAGTCGGGGTCCTAGACCGTCCCTAGGCCAACTGAGCATTTAATATATACCTGCCAAAGGGAAAATCAGAGTACTGTACTGACAACACTTCCTCCCTTGCATATCTTATGACTAAGAATCAGCTACTTTTAATAATAATAATATTTGTATTTAGGACGAAAACTTCCACTATAAAGGCTACTTCTAGAATGATGATCATTCTAGAAGTGGCCGTACTGGTGGAAGGTTATCCTCCTCAGATTGAGGCTGTAAGTTTTATATATGTAATTTTTCCCCTGAAGAGGCACCAAAAAAGGTATGAAACATGTAGGGATGGAATAAAGTTGGTGATACTGTATGGTGAAGTTTTTATTAATTGACCTTCCGCCGACCATGGGGAGACCCTTTCATTGTACTGTTCAACAAACATTTGTGTCATGAATGCTGTATACTGGGTTTCAGCCCCTGTCATCTTATCAGACACACATATCATTTATATATATAAATCATCAATAAAGATTGTCATTTGAAATACTTTAATCATGGGGAAAATTCAAAATTGTCTATATTTTATGCATATGTTTGCACACACGTATTTAAAAATTAAAATAAAAGCAAAAATAATGAATATTATATATATGTAAGTGATATGCTGTTTATTGCATGAGACTTGCAGACAAAAAATAAACTTCCTTCTTGCAGGGTTACTGTAAGGAGGAAACAAATAAAAAAAAATATATATATATACATATATATATATATATATATATATATATATATATATATATATATATATATATATATAGATCGGATATTGGCCTGTTGCAGAAAAAATATTATTTTTTAGGTGTGAGAGGGCTTTACTAAAATATGCTGAACATATTTATACAAAAATGGGATACTGGAAAAATCATTATAGGTGATAAAAAAAAAAAAAAAAAATCCCATGTGTTTCTTTTTTTTATCCTTCGATATCGTACTGTTGTTTGTATTCTAATTCCTTTTTTTTCTCTTTCTTTTATTTTGTTTCATTTATTCTCCTTTATGTTCTACATTTAGAATGTAATCATAAAGAATATAAATATTAATATGTAATCAATTACATGCTATGTACATTTGTCATGTACGGCACATGTAGAAAATAAAAATAAACTCCCTTCCTTAAGGGTTACTTAGGGAAGGAAATAAATATATATATATATATATATATATATATATATATATATATATATATATATATATATATTTAAAAAAATATATAATACATATATATATGTATATATATTTTTTTTTATTAATATTTGACATTTCCAAAGTGTGCTCCTTTAATTGATGTAGTGTTGACTCGTGAATGTTTTACCAAACGCCATTGTTCACTTTCAAGTAATTGTATGTTTGTTTCCTCATCCATTTCCGAGCTATAAGTAAAGGAGTCTCGCCAGCCCAAGATAGAAGATTTACTCTTGCACCTCCAGAAACAAGAAGTTGAACAGAATGGTAGTCTCCATTGACTGCAGCCCAGTGCAAAGCAGTCCACCCAAAAGCCTTATCTTGCACATCCAAATCTGCTTTATGTAATATAAGTGATAATGTTGTTAGGAAGTAGTCGTTTCGATTGCTAGATATTTTGGAAATAAAATCTGAAATTTCAAGGAAAGAAAATCTTTCTGCAGAAGACAAATCAGAATTGATATCAGAGAGGCGTTTGAAAAATTTCCTGTGATCGTAAATTTGGGTTAGAAGAAGCGGAGTAAAACCATGTTTATCTTTCTTATTTATAGACATTTTATCCAAGTGGAGTATTTTATTTACAGCCTGAGAATATCCATTTAGAGCAGCTTAATCATATCTCCAGAGTCTGTGATTATAATTGTAATAATATCTCGAAAGCTTATAATTATAATCGTAATCGTAATTATGATTACGATTATGCCCAACTCTGTATGTATAAAAAAAAAAAAAAAAAAGTATGAATGTTTATGGGTTTTGGGTTTATTATTTTAATTTAAAATTGTGTATAACATTCAACATTTATAATAGGCATAGATAAGTATTTTAGGTCATGAAATATTCTTGTCAATGTGGGGGATAGTATAGAAAATGGTGGAATGCTGTACTTCGGGCCTGGATTTATGCCTGTAAAATAAATTTAAGGTTTTAAGTATGGCATTAATGTAGAATTGGAATAATTGAACAATAATATATATAATAATAATTATTTTAACATTTAATGTTTATTTGTTGACAAATGTGCCAGGATGACAAGGCCTAGAATATAGAGTGTAATAAAGAGGCTGCTGGTTTTAAGGTAAAATAAGTTTTTAAATTATATACATATAAATATTGACATAGGGTAGTTATATTAATATAGTTATATTACTTGTGTAAAGAGTTGAAATAAATAAATGAAAAATTTATGGTTTGATGTAATGATCATAATAAGGTGCTTTAATTAGTGAATAATGTTTTGAACTAAACACCTATGAGCTGATAGTCTTATAAGTCAATAGAGCATAAAAAAATAATTTGAGAAAAAGGATAAACAAAGATTTTTATAGTTTACTTTCTGTAGTGTTCCTACAGAAAAGTCGTTTATTTAAAACTTCCACTAATTTCACACAATTTATTTATTTATTTTTTAATGAATATAGTAGTGCATGGATTTGTAATATTTATTTATTTAAATATTAACATCCATTGTTATTAACAATGAATTTTAGGAGGGGTTATCTATAGGTTAGGTTAGGCTATAGGACTGATGCCTTTTCTTTTTTCTAAAGAAAAGCCACCTCCCCAAAGTGGGAATCGAACCCACGACCCTTGCACGGAGTGTTAAGTGCTCACGCCTTAACACTCACAGCCTCCGGATTTGTAATGTATTATATTGGAAAGTAGATCTGGGAGATCTTTACATGGTGGAAGAATCTTAAATCATAATAAAATTAAATAAAATCACCATAGAGTATGTTTAATAATAGTGAAGCTAAATCAAGAAATACTTTTCCTCTGATAGAGGGGAAAAAAAAGATTACATAGTAACTCTATAAAATCTACATAATATATGAGGGAGAAGGTAAAAAAATAATACATTAACTAATAAGTATGATTTTTTAATTACTGCTCTACTATAGGTCTGTTACAAACAAAAGAACAAGGCAGTGCGCAGGCGCTGCAGCCAGCCCATGTGTGGGAAGGCCTAGCTCCCCTCCAGCCACGCCCCTTCTTGTTCTTTTGTTTGTGGGCGGACTATAGTTTCACACCTTTACTGCCTCATCAAGAGTGCTACTTAATTTGATTTAAAACCTAGGTAGCAAGTATCCTTCGCTATTAGGAACCCTTAATGATTGAAACTTAAAAATAATGGCGCCTACTAATCAAATGATTTTAATCGATAAAATAAAATCTTGCTCAATAAGAGAGTAAATGTGTGCAATGGTGACAATAAAATAGCTTTGGTATATCATGAAAATAAATAAACAAATTTGATCCTGACCTAATAAGGTTAGGATTAAAGATCAAGAAAATGTTCTGATTAAATGCAAAATCCAATAAAATATACATATAATAAAAACCGGGAAGGAGTGAATAAAAAAAAAAAAAAAAAAAAAAAAAAAGAAAAGAAAAGAAATAAACCATCTAAACAAAATATATTTCAACTTAATTAATAATCACTAACCCTTTTCATATCAAGAGAGGCACACGATGAAAAGTTTTCCTGTACGGGCTCGCACCCATCCTCGGGCCCCCTGTTCGGGCTACTCGCACCCAGCCTCGGGCCCCCTGTACAGGCTACTCGCACCCAGCCTCGGGCCCCCTGTTCGGGCTACTCTGGCCCCCTGTACGGGCTACTCGCACCCAGCCTCGGGCACCCTGTTCGGGCTACTCGCACCCAGCCTCGGGCCCCCTGTACGGGCTACTCGCACCCAGCCTCGGGCCCCATGCACAGGGTACTTTTACCACTCTCACTTATAGTGCCTTAACTTTGAGTGATCTCCTCTCCAAATTAAAACTCGTCTTAATAATTTTTATTTCTTTTCTATAAATTTTAATTTTTATTCATTTTGAATTAATCTTTAGTTAGATTTTTTTTTTTTTAATTTGAATAACTTTGTTTATTTTATTTTAGTTTTTCATATTTTTCTTTAATCAATTAGAAATAAAATTCTTTTGGTTATGTTTCAAAAGCCAATTATTTTCTGTTTTTGATGTTATGAGTCACTAAAGGTGCGAAACTAGTTGGGCAGTAAGTAATAAATCAAATTTATATTGTATTATAAATCAAGCTAAACATAAATTAAGAGTTTATTGAAAATTTCTCACCAAAAATAAACTTCTAAATAATTAATTATAATTATAAATTAATGAATAGTTATATATTATAAAGCCGTGATTTTGTTGGGTTTGGTGTTATAGACAACAGGAATTTGGACAGTTTTTTTTTTAAAACTTACATTCTAAACTTTTTCAGTGATCTATTAACATTGCTTGGGTACGATAATTCTAAATGATATGCTGCATTCCTCCGCAAATATTGAATGGAAGAATCTGGTCATAAAAAGACAAGGTACTTCCATATACATTTTTATCCCAAACCCAACAAAATATTGTGCTCACACTATTCAAGCTCTTAACAGTATTATAAAATTAAATTGCTTATTTAAGAACATTATTCATTCTAAAGTAATTAACGAAAACTTTGCCCATGAATAAAAAATGCAGTAACGTATAGCTAACCTTATCAAGTATCACAGTGATGAAATTATCACAGACATTTTCGTTATTTAATTTTTTGAACTTTTGTTCTAATTAACTTTTCTTTGGTATTATAAAGTAAATTGATATGTCAAATTCTAAAGTAAATTTGGACAGATTGTGTCTAAATAGAGAGGTCTGGCACATGACCCCAGCACCATGTCATTTTATTGAAATCATGCTCTTCAAGGAATTTGGAAATTTTATGAATATTGGTCAAATTATGAGCAAAATATGTGGCAAAAATTTTAGAGGTTCATAGAATATTTTCATGGCAGCTCTTTAATAGAGAAAACACAATGAAACACTATTTTATGATGTGCACAGAAACCCCCCCCCCATAAGTCGGAAAACGACCAAGGCTGTGAGTTAGTTACTTCTTAACACTATCCATGAGTCTTAGGAGATAATCATAGTACTACTTAGTTTTACTTAAATCATATTGCTCATTATCTATGATCATCGATATATTAGACGAGCAGTTTTGGACTCGTAAATATTAAATGTTTCTATTCTAAGCATTCAAAATCAGGCCAGGGCTAAGCATTATATGGAAGCACCCAATGTTCCTATGAGTCTATCTAAATAAACAGTGATACATGAAATGTCTTCATTTTAATAATCACAATAATTATCTTCTGATGGTCAAAATAAATATTATAATGCCATGTATCAGTATTACCCATAGCCTTAAATTTATAGAATAACTTGAAAAAATAAAACAATATAAAATGAAAAATTCAAAAGAACATTCAGTATTTTTACATAGACATATTCTAAAATACATTTTTCATCTAAACAAAAGGAATGCTTTCAGTTGAACAAGCCACCATCTTCGGAGCTTTGACAGCATAAAAAATACTATGACAGTTTTTTCGAACATAAATAGCATGGATGGTGTAAGCACTCTCTCAGACACGACCCAATTTACAGACAAATAAATGACAGTTGCCAGGCAAAATAAGAGAAGCCTTTTGGTGTATGCTCTCTTTGCCTCCCCTTTGGTAGCCTGCTCTGGGTACCTCACCCCCCCCCCCAATTTATTACCGTATTGCTGATTTTTATCTCTTGCTGACTTCAAAATAGATAAAGTGAAACCTCCCTTAACGGATACCTCCCTACAGCGGACACCTCTATTAACGGACATTTTCTCAGAGTCCCGAATTTTTCTATAGATAAAATAAACCTCTATATTGCGGACACCTCTGTACAATGGACACGGACAGAAAAACCTGATTTCTTACCTCCTTACTACGGACAATTATAGCTAATGTTATTTATAGAAGCGTTCCCATCGGTGTAGGTTTCCAGGAAAATGCGTTAACAATAACAAACTCTTTGCAAGAATAAGATATATACAGAATAGTGACTAGTAATATCTTCCTAGTCATTTCACAACAGGAACCTCTTCCTTTTCAGCAGAAGCATATGATTTCCCCGCTGGCAGATTACTATTGTTTTGCCTACGCGGTATCACGGCCCCTGGGAATATTCCATAAGTCTGTTCGGTTCACATTCCTTCCGCAGAACTTCACTCTCTTCACTTTTCAGTTGGTTTTTAGCTCTTGTTGAGTAAGTATCGTGCTTTCTCTTCAATATGTTTAATCGGAAATCTCTGACACTTAAAGAAAAAATTGACGTGATAACATTTTCCAATCGCGAAAAATGTGGTGTGCGTAAAGTTGCCGAGTTTTTTAAGATAGGGAAAACACAAGCAGCAGAAATATTGAAAAAGAAAGATGAAATTTTGAAGAAATGGACGGAAAATTGTGACAAAAATGTTGTCCAAGAACTAAGAACTTCTTTATGCTTTAAACTTTTTAGAATAAAAACTTTTTTTAAGTTTATACTTATTGAACTTCTTTCTATATACTTAAAAAACTTGCTATGGGTAATTATTAAATGGTTAATTAAAACGAATTCAATGTACAAATTCGGTACGTATCCATCTCTACCAACCCCTCTGTATAGCGGACACCTCTCTATAGTGGACAACTTTGGTTCCCCAAGAGGTGTCCGCTATAGAGAGGTTTCACTGTACAACTCCAACAAATATAGCAGACATCATTATTTTAAAACTATAATAATCTACTAGCCTTAATTATCTCAAAGGTTGACATCTCTATCCCCCCAAAAGTTTTATTGGCCTAATTTAATTTAGAAGTAACTAAACAAGTTCATTTTATTAAAATGTTTAACTTAAAAAAAAAAAAAAAAATTATTCGCCAGGCTAGATTTGAGCATCTCTGATCTCTGAGCAGGTGCTTTACTCAAATAGGCTATCCGGCTTCATATCATATCAACATGGCTATGTTAAGAAATCTAATTATCCACCAGCATAATAAACATTGTCTTTCACTACCAGCGAGCGTGCCCTTTTAAAAGGAATGTATCATTAATCCTATACAATTTTTTAAACGACTTCAAATATTAACAAGTCTGATGCTCATAATGCCTGCCATGCATCCATATTGCAACTTTCCTTTGTCTCTAATTGAGGCCAAGTGAGAGCTCTTAAAATAAGAACTCTATTAACCCCTCGACATACAAATAAAATGAGTGTCGACTGATCAAAACGTCAAAATATAAATAAAACAAGATTAAAGTGTAGTCAGGCAACGTTTGTTGCGGATGCATCAAAGTTAACAATGGCACTTGAAATGAATGGCGTCTCCCAGACATCATTCTATGTCAAGGGGTTTGTTTATTAAGTCAATGGGCTGTTGGTTTTGAATTATGTTTTTCTCGAGTTAAAAACAATCACTCAGCTAGAGACAATGCTAGATAACGATTGTTTACTTTGCTATTGATGTCACTAACAATTAACATAGTGAATGTGATAAATATTTACAAAACGAATATCTCTGAAATAGAGAAGTTCCCTAGCCCAAAAAATTTAAATTGTCTCATCACAAAATATATCTTGAGCAACATAAAAAATTATAGAAATAAAATAAATTACTTTTTATAACGAACTTCTTAGACAGTTATAATTAATCGAACATATATTCATTACATAACTAAATATAAATACATAAAAACAGAAAAATTATACAGTTGTTTCGATGGTTTTCCTTTTATGCCTACCAAAACAGTACATGAGCTTATTCAAGTGCTTCTGGTTTATGCTAAAACTACTGTTTTTACTAAGCAAATTTAAGTATATCCCTAAAACTACTAATGCACCGGCCCACAGGTACCTGAAAAATAAACAAATTATTTTGATGACATAGAAATATAGAACAGTTCAAAAAATATAATAATGAACTTATTATGGACATAACAGATTCCCAATCTTATCCATCCTTCCTTTTTAACAGGGAGTCCTTAACCCTTTTCTTACTGAAGACTTCTGTAGATGTTGAGGCATGCCGTGCCCTGGAACAAAGGACTTGTCTAGTAGTCGAAAGCTGCAGGGGCATGAAGGACTTTTACAGCAGTCCAACCCTTCTCTCTTGTTTAATGGCTCCCTACGGCTGACTTTCCAGGAGTTCGACCTTGGGGCTATTAAGCAAGGACTGAGGTAAGCTTTAACTATTTCTTTCATTAGTAGTTGTCGGTGGAATTAATGCTTTGTGGGGGAGCTACGGATTATGGATACCTGGGTCGTGCTTGAAAAAATTAACACCGCCAGTGTTAAATCCAAATCGAAAGGGAGGATGGGATTTTCTTTGTTTTAATAAAAAAAGAGGCTATTTATTTATTTAACTTCATTGATAAGTACCTATATCATAAAAAAAAAAAAATTGTACTAAAAAATATAACTATAAAAAACATTATTCAAGCATCTAATTACATAATTCAACCTAAATATTTAGAGCTAATAAATAATAAAATAAAGTAAATAAATAATAAAATAAAGTTTTCCAACGCAAATAAATAATAAAATAAAGTTTTCCAACGCAAATAAATAATGAAATAAAGAAAGAAAGAAAGAAATTTTAAGGGAGGAAATTATATAAACGTTTTCTTGCATGTAGAGGCGAGGGCGAGAATTGCTTTGTAACTAGGGCCTGTCCAGATAGAGATATCGCCATACTACAGGGTCGGACAGCCCGCACTACTCGCCTTAAGCTAAGGGTATTTATTTTATTTTAACCCTGCACTGTAACTTTGGCTATTTGCAGTCAGCGTGTACAAAAATTAGCCACTACAAAAACTAACACTATAAAATTAAATAGACAAGAACATACGTTTTTAGTTTTTATACTTGAATTTAGCAATAAAATCAATTTGCTAGTAAAACAAGATACTTATAATGAGATTGAAGTTTTGATTGCTTTCAATGCACCTTTACAAACAGAAGTCAAAGAGACCGAGTGAGTAACCTTTGCTAAGGTATGTTTTCTGTACATTATGGCGCCTAAATCTCACTTGTCTTCAAGATTTCATGAGAGTAGGTGTTTAATGTTTTAAAAAAATATTAAATACACTTTTTCCAAGCTTTCCAAATGACACCTGGGGATTAGAAGTTATTGAAACAAATAAAGGTGAATCGGACTTTTGTGCATATAATTTCAATATTTGAGGAGCTGTTAATTTTATAATTTTACAGCCTTTTCCTGATTCCTTGAGCATAAAAACTCAAGGGATTTTTTCAAAACTCGAACACCCTGGTTTACTTAAATTATTATATTTAATTTTATTTATAATAAAATATATCCAATGTTAGAATAATATATTTTCTATAATAAATTATATGAAATAAGAACGTGTGGGGTAATAAGTAAATAATCTGCCACACTTCAGTTTTACTGGGGTATGGAACTAAATAAATAAAAAAATAGGTGAAAGGTGCAAAAGATTGGATACAAAAATAAAATGTAAAAGCTGACTAAAAACGAATTATAGATATTTGGAAACAAAATTTACTCACTGGGAGGAATATGGCTTTGCAAAGAAAATGAAAGACACAACAATTGAAACAGCCTTTCGGGAAGTAGTTACTGTGACTGCAGTCAACGCTCCGCACGTTCTTACCAAGCTGAGGACAACTTGGACTCCAAGGTAGCCTGTAGCTGAGAAGAGAAGGGCATAACCATAAATATGAGGCCTCTGGAAAATAAACACTTGCGTCAGTGATATTTTAGTTACAACAGCCTTTTGAATTAATGTACATCTGGCTATACACCAATTAATCGTTCCCTGTAGAGAGAAAAACCTGCAAATGACATTGAACCAATAATGCAATCGAGATTTCTTTATACTTATGTATATGTATGTACGTATGTGTATATACATATCAAGGTTAGAAAAAAAAACTTTTTTTTTTTCAAAATACTTAAATCTTTTACCTAAATTGGTGGGTTATAAATATGATCAATTTATAATGAAATTTATAAATTCATCAATTTATAATAAAAAGGGTGGTAACCTATACATAACCCGTCCAAAAATTTGTAGTTAATAATAAATGGACGTTAAAATTTAAATAAATAAATATGATCATAGGAAAATACTTAAGTATAATTTAAAAGTTCATAGCTATTGACCACTTATATTATTGCATATACTAATACTATGCAACAAATACAATTAGATTTCCTTGAAATAATAAAAAAAGGTGTTATAATTAGTTATTAAATCCATTATTAATAAAAAAAATAGTCAGTCGAGTTTTGATGGAAATGCACTGTTTTGTCATAAATTATGATACACTTTTAAAAGTTTTATTGTTCTGTCAATCCCTACACGATTGTGTAGATTACTCCAAACTAGTCCAAAAGTAGAGAAACATCTTTCAATGGATGTAGATGAATGAATATAGAAAAAAAAAACTTTTAACTTAAAGTTTAATAATGAGACACACACACAATTCATATCTATATATATATATATATATACAAATATACACGATTTACAATTCTAAAAAATGCCCTAAATATATTATGTTTAGCCTAAAAATATATTTATGAAATGATCTAAAAGTGCAAAATTGTTCTAAAAGAACAATGTCTTGAAAATTCAGCATGTGGTCCTGTAATGAAATTATTATAATTTTACAATAATTATTATAAGATTATAATAATTTATAAACTCTGTGCCTCAGGTCATGGGTTCGATTTCCACTAGGGTTGGTGGCTTTTCTTTCGAAAAAAGAAAAAGCGTCAGCTCTATCCTGGCTAGAAAAGGGTGGTAACCAACAGATAACTTGTGCCAATATTCATTTTCAATAATAAACGCACTTTAACATTTAAATAAATAAATGTAATAAAGATATATATTGAGTTTTGTTTTGATGAAGCATAAATAACAGCTGGTAAGACAAATTAATAATGGATCAATTTCGCTGTTTAATGGTCTCATTTAATCATTGAGTTTAAAATATGGTGAGGAAAAACAAAACAAAATTGTTTCCCCTATGGTGTTTACAAATTAATAATGATAAAGGGGTCTCCCGTGGTCTAGTGGCTAGCACGCTGGATTCATTAGCGGGAGATGGTGGGTTCGATCCCCACCGGCAACAGGAATTTTCTCATCTCAGGGCTCGCTGAGAAAATTCCTGGTTGCACCCTGGAGGCCCGGCGCTAATGGCCAAGATTTGTCGATGCGCCGTAAAAAAAAAAAAAAAAAAAAAAAAAAAAAAGAGATAAAGGAACGTACCTGAGCACAGAATGCGATTCCAGACCACAAAGAACCAGTAACCAGCATTATTATAGTCAAATACAGATGGCCTAAAGAATAGGAGTACAGAATCACCTCCCGATTGGATGCACCAGAGCTTTTCATTGATTTTTCTTGAACATTCCCAATCAGAGCATCGCAGACAAGGGCTGAGGAAATCATTAGTACTCCTGAAACAATGGAATACAACCGTTGATTAAAAGTATAAAATTTATAGTTTTGTTTTGTTACATTTTCCTATTTTCAGTTAAAAAATGTGTTTTAATACTATTTTTTTTTTTCATTCTAGAACTAAACGTTAACCTTTTTAATAATAACCATTGGATACTATTTACTTAAAAACAATTATAATAGCTTTTAGAAGGGCAAAAGGTATGAGGTGATCACCGCTGTTGATATCCAAAAGGATGCAACTGCTGCAGGGTTAATTAAATTGATTATCTTTTTTTTTTTAATTTATTTATTTTTAATAATTGGTACTTATACATTTTTTAACAATTCTAAGATGAGTTCTGACCACTTAAAAACAACACAGCAGTGCAGAAAAAAAATTGTATTGAGTAATATTATAATTAATTGTAAGTTTAATAAATACAGGACATGGATGTAATAAAAAGCTATTATTGAAATTAATTTATGCTTAATATGCTGAAAAATCCAGTCAAAACGATAATCGTTTTAACTGTCAAGCAGATCCACTAGCAATAGTAGGGTATGGAAGTTAAGCCACAATGTCTTCAACATCAATATCATACAAATTTTCATCTTCTCTCGTAAACTTGTCACTTAAAGTTTGTTTTTTCAAATATTGGATCTTAAACATTGGACATTTAATGCCACAGATCTCTGCGACTAAATAAGTAATAGTCTTTTTACTTTTATTTTTAACAAGTATAAAATTTCCTTTTTCCAAATCATATTTTTCAAATTGTTGCTGGTTAAGTCGATAACTCACGACATTTATCACACAGATCAACGGCACTTTCGCCTGAAGAAATTTCAGTGCCAGTATCGGAATCTGAACTGTCATTAGAATAATTTTCTTTTTATTTACCACTTTTTTAGGAAGGGGTTTTATTTGTATGTGGTGTCTTACGTTTAGGGTGTTGCTTTGGTTTTTATTTTACCTTCAATAATTAGCTTTTCAGGAATATCCGTCAGGATACGTGGTTTCCCTTTAGGTCGGCCCCTATTTGACATTTTCCTTGCCTCCGCTTTTCGATGAGGTCTTACAACTTCAAGTGGAACGATAAGGGGGCGATAGGTTCGAACAGCTACACTGAGGATTAATAAAGTCAGTTTGAACTTATTTAATTTATTATTTTTAAAATTCTTTGAACAATTGGAGCAACCACTATTAATTTTTAAAAAAATGTAGCAGAACATAAAAGTTGAATTATGTAAAAATTACTCGCGTGTGTTTTACCTTTGACCAGGTCAAAGGTACAAAAACTAGTCGTGGTCAGAGGTACAACACCCTGGTAGTGCAAATTATAAAAAGCATGCTAAAAGTTTCAGGGTTAAGATAAATCAATTTCAGAAGCTACACCATGTTTCTTATTGTAATAGCTACTTTGTCAAATGATTTCCATCTAAAAAGACTAAATACAAAAAATATTATGAGGCAAAACGTCATCAATAAATAACTTACTTGAATAATCCAAAGTAGGTTACACAAGCCCTCTAGTGAGGGAA
The DNA here is from genome assembly GCA_946811695.1 of Gonocerus acuteangulatus. Classification (NCBI taxonomy): domain Eukaryota; kingdom Metazoa; phylum Arthropoda; class Insecta; order Hemiptera; family Coreidae; genus Gonocerus; species Gonocerus acuteangulatus. The sequence goes on along the minus strand of OX328130.1, from coordinate 42,940,770 downwards.
CTAAACACTGATTACAACAAAATTTATAAAATGTTTCTACATGCCGCGACAGCCTCGGTGGTCAAAGGTACAACACCTTCCCCTATATATATATATATATATATATATATATATATATATATATATATATATATATATATATATAGTAATGATAATTATATAAAATAGGAATGCGCCACGTTGGGTCGCCATTTAATGTTAAGATAATTATTATAAAAGGGATTTGATTATTTGAATAACATTTATTATAATGTGAAATTAATCTCAGGGAGAAAAAGTTCCGAGTGAATGAATATTAAACAAATATTTATTTCTAAACAATACTGAAATACAAACACCAATACCAATGCACTATCAAACAATAAAAAGAAAATTCAATATAATTATAAATTATAATTTTTACCTCTGAACAAATATTCTTCAAATAAAATTTCAAATATGATGCACTTCAATAAGTACCCAGAGAATTGCTTCTTCAGCATGAAACACCTTCACCGTCAGTTCTCATGTTGAGGATGGACATAGACTGCAGAGACTCCTTATTCCGCTGGACTTAAACATAGACCGCAGAGACTTCTTACTCCGTGGTGGATGTAGATAAACTGTAACTCTGACTCCGTACTCCGTGATGTGTGATCTTAAGACTGTATGTACTTGAGACTCCGTGCTCCGTTTTTGCGAGGCTTGAGACTCTGACTCCGTACTCCGCGGGGACATAGATAGACTGACTGAGTGTACTTGAGACTCCGTACTCCTTGGTGTGCTAGACTGGACTGACTCTGTACTCCATGGTGGCTAGCGATAGACTGAGACTGAGTGTACTTGAGACTCTTTACTCCGGGGTGGCTAGGCTTAGACTCTGACTCCGTACTCCGCGGAGGACATAGATAGACTGAGACTGAGTGTACTTGAGACTCCGTACTCCGTGGTGGCAAGGCTTAGACTCTGACTCCGTACTCCGCGGAGGACATAGATAGACTGAGACTGCAAAGACTAAAAGAGTGTGTTATATGCCTCACCCGGTCAGACGAGACTATACGGACACTTGTCTTTGACAAGCAGTTCAATGTTGTTATACCTAGTCGACAGAACTGGGAAGAAAGACAGGTAAGTTTACAAAGAGAGTCGTCAGTATGGTATACTGATGGTTCTCTTAAGGATGAGAGGGCTGGGGCAGGGGTATTTGGTCCCAAAACAAAAATAGCCAAAGCTCTTGGATCCTTTGCTACTGTTTTCCAATCAGAAGTTCATGCAATTGAAATTGCAGCCCGAGAAAATCTCAGGAAAGGTGTTAAAGGGCAGAAAATACGCATTAATAGCGATAGCCAAGCTGCATTAAAGGCACTTGCATCGCATAGTGTCTCTTCTAAATTAGTTCTTGATTGCCACAATGCCTTAAATGATCTGGGCAGACATAACAGGGTTACGCTTGTGTGGGTGCCGGGACATGAGGGCAACGAGAAGGCTGATGAGCTGGCAAGGAAGGGATCGGAGGAGATACTCCATGGTCCTGAGCCGTTCTTCGGTGTATCTAAAAGCCTTGTCAGAAAGGTGGTAAATGCCTGGGAACAAGAAGAAATTCTCAGGAATTGGCAGGCCAAGCCAGGCATGAGGCAGGCAAAGCTGCTTGTCCAGATTTTGAAGGACAGGGCAGGGTATTTCCTCCAACTGGAAAGGACAGAATTAAGGAGGATAGTCGGACTTCTCACAGGACATGGTCCGCTAAGAAAACACCTGTGCACGATGGGACTAATAGAGGACCCTACATGTCGCTGGTGTCTCGAGGAAGAGGAAACCTCACAGCATGTCCTCTGCGAATGTGAGGCGTTGGCCTACTACAGGGTAGTGCATATAGGGAAGGCAATTGCTACACCCAAGGACATAGCCGAGGCTACTCCCAAGGAGCTCAAGCTATTCGTGAGGAGCTGCAAGTTGGAAAGGGAGTGAGTTAGGGACGCAAATCACAATAGATCCAATAGGGTCGCAGTGAGCAAGGGTAAATCTGGCCCAGGTCCCTTTATATTGTATTGTATTGTAGACTGAGACTGAGTGTACTTGAGACTCCGTACTCCGAGGTGTGCTAGACTGGACTGACTCTGTACTCCATGGTAGAGATAGACTGAGTGCTGTTAGCGGGTAAAAATTAGCGTCTTCTCCCACCAACTTCCGTATTTTGTCAGTTTATAAATCAGATAATAATTATAATTTTGTAACTCTAAATGAATTATCAGGTGGTTGTCTGTCTGTTTGTTCCTTATACAAACCCACACCGTTTGGCTGATTTTGATCAAACTTGGCACCCAGGTAGGATTTGATCTGGAGAGTGTCATAGGCTAGCTCAAAAATGTCTACCAGCTGTCTGTTTATTTGTTTGCCCCTTATAAAAATCCACACCGTTTGACAGATTTTGACCAAACTTGGCACACATGTAGTTCTTGATCCGGGGGGAGTCATAGGCTAGGTCAAAATCATCTATGACTCACAGTTCGGAGGTCAAGGATTCGAAACTGGAAAACCCGAACAGTTACAGATTTACATTATTAGATTCTAATATTACTTATTTGGTTTCAAATCTATTTTTGCTTTTCTAGATGCAGAAAGTAGATGTAGCATGCCACGCCGGGTAGCAGCTAGTAGGTGATGAAATTCAATTTGATGCAGGCGGGTCTCGAATCCATCTCTCCTTCTTAGGTAGGATTCAAGCAGGCTATCCACCTTACCACAGGTAGACCCTCTGTCTGATATTATTATTCTTATGGTTTTCTTTAATTTTTTTGACTATTTTTTTTTCAAGGGATTAACAAGTGAAAGAATTATTGTTTTTTTTTATTTTTAATTTACTTAATTATTTTTCATTAACCCTTTCCATATGAACAGTGGCACACGGTGAAGGGTTCTTCTGTACGGGATACTTGAGCCCAGCCTCGGGCCCCCTGTACGGGATAGTTTTGACACTCTTTCTCTTGCTTTGACTTTGAGCAATCTCCTCGCCGAATTAAAGCACGTCTTTTGTAATTCTGATTTTCGTTTTTTTTGCTATCATTATTATTCTTTATTTATCTTTAATTAATTTTGAGTATTGAATTATATTTAAGTTGAATTATTTAAAGAAAGTTATATTGTATACATGTAAAAAAAAAATCGATTTACCATTTGTCTTATAAGTTGTGAATATAAAACAAATGAAATATATACTCAATATCTCAGTAAACATGATGTTGGAGATGGACAGAGGTAAAAAAATGTAAGGCAATTTGACAAGGGCTGAGAAAACTTTATTTGAATACCCTCTTGTTACATGCAGTAATACTAGAAGCATGTTAGTCACACTAGATAGCTCTAAAGTCAAGAAATAGTAGAGAAAGATGGTGAAAAGCTCTCGACTGCTGGTAGAGAATAATTGTCATATTTATGTAAAACATTTGATTTTTATGAAAGTTCATGGAGCTAGTTTTGAGTACCTGCTGAAGGCGGGATAGGAACTCATAACCCCTTAGGAATCAGATAAGCTATCCACACTACCACAGGGACTCTGATTGGTATTATTATTATTAAGGACTATTTGCACTAATCAGTTAGGCCACAGTTCAGTCACCGTTCCGAATTAGAAACGCTGTTAGCCAGCCTCAGGCAAAATAATGCTTACATTCAGGTTATTTTGACTGTATTTCGTCATTTTTTTTTCTTTCAAATATTTGGTGTGCTTTCTAGTCTACTTATATTTTTTAACTATATTTTTAGGATGATGTTTTCTTCATCCATTTGATTAGTTCTCAAAGAATTAGACGATAAAACAAATACAATAATCAAATAAACATCTAAAAAAATATATTTTTACCTATGAAATTAAAATTTGGAGATAGCCGACTGTCTGCCAAAGTGAAGAAAGACAGTCCGATGCACATGCAAAGAGCTGCACAGAAATCGATGAACTTATACTTCTTTTGCTGAATCAAAATGGAACCGATCATCACAGGAATTAGTTTGCAGCATTTGAAGATTACTTGAGTCGGGTAGTTCAAGTAATTCAACGAAGAATTAGAAAATCCCATTGTTCCAAGAGTTAAAACAGCGAGAAAAATGTACACTTTCATGGAAATCCTGGAAAATATGATGTCAAATGTATATAATTTTGTTCGTAACGCACAAAGGCAAAAGCAATGTTATAACTCTATAATGTGAGATTCACAATTTTAAAATTCGGATTGACTTTAGAGATAATTAGCTACCTGAGCTCCAATTAAGGTTTATTGTTTGTGTTATCTGTAATAAGTTCTTTTAGTTTTCTAGTTTTGATATTTACAAATCCTTTCCAAATAAAAATGTTTTATTACCTTAGCATTTCTCTCCTTGGAATTTATTTAGTCAAAACGTAACATTTTCGCATAATTTTGTTTTACAAGCTTAAATTTGGTCAAAGTGGGGCACAAATAGTCAGAAACATTAATGAAGTATGGGTCAAAGGCTCAACTTTTTACGATGGTTTAAGAAATTTGGAGAAGACTTCAGCCTTGGAGACAAAGATTTTAATGGCAGGTGGTTTTCCCTTGATGATGCGAGGTCTGGCAGAAGAAATCCCCGGAACAACCATTCGAGAACTTGCAGAGAAACTCTCAAATAGCAAATATTTGTCACTGACCACTGCCAGGCACATTGGAAATGTGAAAAAAATCCCTCATGCATCAAGCGACCACAAAAAAAAAATCATCATTATGAAGTTTCACTGCCACTTCATTAAAACGTTTGCTACACTTCTTTGCCATGACAGAAAAAACTTTTGTTGGACGAATTGTTTCATTTGGTGATGAAAAGTGGATTCACTAAAACTCTAAACATTTTGTATAGTGGCTCGACTTAGGAAAAGCAGAGGAAAAAAAAATTGTTTTCAATGGTTTTTGGTTTGTTCCTTGTGGATAAGCATGTTTTAGATGTACTGCATCGAGTAAGAATTTATGACTCTTATTATAATGTGCTAGGTAGAGAAATAAGCAGTTTTGAGGGGAACTCTAATTGGTTGGTTTATTTGGTTAGATGAATATTAACCCTTAATTAGTGGCGTCGGGTCATATTGACCCGAATGTATTTGTTTATTCCACCTTTGTCCTTTGAAATCTTTGTATTTCAATAAATATTATTATTTATTTAAATTACTTTACTCAAAAAAAATCAATTTAAAGTTTGTTTCACTGGGGCCCCGACACCATTAGTTATGGAAGAAAAAGCACGCCACTAATTAAGGGTTAAAGAACCACCAAATCCAAGAAAACAGAAGAATATAAATAATTTATTGTTCTGACATTTAGAATTTACCCTGAACAAGTAAAAATATGTCCATAACAATTAACTAAATTGCATTTAAGTCATGACCAACATTTTTATACCTCGCATGCCAAAAATGTTTAATATAAACAAGTAGAAGAATACATACTTATCACCAAGATAAGAAAAATTGAATGCAAAACATTCAGAATAACAGAATAATTATCAATAAATAGTGCCATTAGACAGCTATAATTTTCAATAAATATTGAGAATAGGGTAAACCTGAAGGAGATTGTCCTCAACACCGATTTTCTTCAAACTTTGCACTATAACTATCTGCTTGTATTTTTTTTTTTTTTTTTTTGTTTTTAACGGCGCATCAACTATATGGCTAACCTATCTGCTTGTAATTTAAATAATTAAAAGGAATTTGTCCATGGAATTTTAACTTACCTTCGCTTTGTCTTAGTAATAAGACACTCAATAAATGCAAATAAAGAATAAAAAGTAAACTGCACTAAAGTCAGGTACCACCCATAAGATTTAAATCCTTCTTGTGTAAATATAAGCTCCTAAAACAGAATTTACAAATAAGTGCCAAGAAGAAAATCATTAAGAAAAGGATCAATTAATTATCCCTTACTTGCAAATATCCATACAAAATATATAGAACAAATACGGCACAGCATGAAATAATAAATTGGGCCCGAGGAGAGCAGTGGGTGATGTCAATGTACAAAACTTCAACATTCTGTTTCTCCTGGATGGAATTTCTATCATCTTTTAAGTTAGGATGAACTTGGCTGACATCAATTCTAGTTTCCATCAATGAGTTGTAACCTAATAGTTATCGGCATAACCTTCCTGCTGCAACGAGATATTAACAATCACCAGCTACTTCACTTGAATGAGACAACGGAAATACACTGGTGGGGTGCGGTTCATTAATGAACTAATTTTGGTAATTCTGAAGGAGAGTGTCCTCAGCACCGATTTTCTTCAAAATTTGCACTATACCGTATTTTGATGCACTAAACACGAATCCGCTGAAAAAAAAAGTTGCTCGCAACTAGGAAAGAAATTATTAAGCACTAAAGTTCACTGTTATGGAGGTTATAAAAGACGGGGTAAACAGGTTATATGTAAACACGCGCATGCGCAATAGTCCTTAATGACGAAGTCTAATTGAAATTTAGACTCACCTGGGGTAGCTGACTTGGTCGTAAACTGTCGCTTTTGGGTATACGTGCTATGCGTTTCCGCTCGCTCAAGAAGATATCAAAACCCCTAGTCAATCCAACTCGCAGAAATGAAAAGAATTCTATGCCCAAAAGTCGTCCAAGGCATTCTTCTAATCCTCCTAGACATCTCCAGACGCGATGTTCGGTGGATATAAGTCCGCAATCGCATCGAAAAAAGCATTTATGCGCATTATCACTTCATTTTTATTGAACACTTTCTACAAAAAACTGTAATAACGATAACAATAACAAGCTAAATACAGCTTAGAGGGAATTAGAGAAGCTTAGAAGGAACAAATCATAAAGGCATTAGCTAATTATTAAGGGATTTCTGTTATATAATACTTTTCAGGAGCGAAACAAGAAATTTGAAGAATGTTTCATTATTTAAAAAAATGTTTCTGAATAAATAAGTGTTGGTAATTTTTAATAATTTCAATTACACTTCTTCATTAAGGACTATTGCGCATGCGCGAGTTTACAAGTACGTTGTTTATGCGATCGTAACCTTCATAACAGTGAACTTTTTTTTAAATAACTTCTTTCCTAGTTGCGAGCAACTTTTTTTTTCCCAACGGATTCGTGTTTAGTGCATCAAAATACGTTATAATGCAAACATTGAAGAAAATCGGTGCTGAGGACACTCTCCTTCAGTTTTACCCCAATTTTTAAGGAGTAGACAATTATAAACAAAATTACGTCACCCAGGAGCCGCATAACTAAGCACATATCTCAGGAAGGTAGCTAGTAACGCCACATGTCTGAGGAATGTGATTAAACTTACCGACAAAATAAATTCATAAAGTTCAGCTCTTAATTTTTTTTAACGAGCCGACATAAAAAATGTATTTCTAGTAAATACATGCTTTTATTTATTATTAAAAGCATACAATTAAAAAAGCTCGCTCCATTGAACGACGAACAAAATTTTATTAACAGGTGACTTAATTATTTAAAAAAAATAAAATCTGAATTCATTGGTAGGGCCTCCGAGAAGAACTACGTGCCCCTCTCCAAATAACTTCAAGGGGCCCTTTACCCACCCCCCTCTTCTATTAACATCACCAAATAGACTATGCCGGCCTATATTTCTAAAATATATTATTTTTTCAAGCTCATTATCTATAAATGGCTTCCAATTAGTGGCCCGGGACAACTGTACCCAACCGCCCCCCCCCCCCCCATGTGGTGACCCTGATCTTAATCATTAGTTGGGCACGATGCATACGGAGATTCGCTCCAAGAAAGCAAAACTAAAACTTATGGTCGGTATGGGAAAATTAATAATTTCTTTACAAAGTAAATCCACGTAAAATTACATATAAGCAGTATACCTCGAAGCCTATAATCGCAAAGCCGTAAGCGCTAGGATTTTTTAGATAGAATAATGAGAATAGTTTATATATATATATAAGGGTCCTCTATCACCCGTCACAATATGACTAGACATTTACGGGACACCCTGTGTATATATATATATATATATATATATATATATATATATATATATATATATATATATATATACAGGGTGTCCCGTAAATGTCTAGTCATATTGTGACGGGTGATAGAGGACCCTTAGGGGAACAAAAAATGTTCTATGACGATTTCCCGAATTCTCGCCCATAAGTGAGAAAACGTCGTTTTGTCGATTTTTCGAGACAAACGTGGTTTTTAAGAGAATAATCTTTGTAACTCCGTCCCAGGTGGTACTACTAGAAAGGGAGTGAAATCAATCGAAAGCTGAGTAAATTTACTATAAGACTAGTTGGGAGTAAACGTAAAAATAAATAAATGTATGTATGTATATCTTACGAAAAGAAAGCTATTCTAAATTTCCTGATATTTTATTGATATTTCTTTCCAGCGTTACTCCTCAATGGGCAAGATCTGAGATTTCCGGGTTTCGGAAAAACTTCTTCATTTAACCAGCTTTCCATTCATGTATCACAACCCTGTGTTATTGAAGTATTTGAACGATTTAAGAACAAAAGTTTAAAAAAAAAACATGGATCTGTGAAAAGAAAATTATATTTTTTTCTTCAGTTTATTCAAAAAGCTAAAGAGAAATATTTATTTTTATAAATGTTTACATAAATATTAGGTAAATATTTACTTAAAACAATAAAAAAAATTACTTCCACGAATATAAAAACAATTTCTAAAACATTAAATGAATAAAATACACATTTATTTTGAATTTATTAATTCAGGTAACTAATACTGGGTCCAGGAGGCGGCCATTAAGGAACCCCAACCATACATTAACCTCAAAAATTATTATTTTTACCTATATCAGGCGTTTGAACACATTTTTACAGGACTATGTACATCTTATTTATGAGGGATAGAATTTTTAATTACCACAACACGGGAATCCCAGTGAGTTTCACAAGCATAGCCATCAGTATCAGTTCAAGGTAAAGCATTTGTTTTCTAAATAAATACCTATAAAAATATGTTCAATTGCTTGATCTAGGTAAAAATAGTAATTTTTGAAGTTAATGTATGGTTGGGGTTCATTAATGGCCACCCCCTGGACCCATTATTAGTTACTGTAATTAACAAATTGTGTATTTTATTTATTTACTGTTGTAGGAATTTTTTTTATATTCGTGGAAGTAATTTTTTATGTTTTTTAAGTAAATATTTACTTAATATTTATGTAAACATTTATAAAAATAAATATTTCTCTTCAGCTTTTTGAATAAACTGAAGAAAAAAATATAATTTTATTTTCACAGATCCATTTTTTTTTTAAACTTTTGTTCTTAAATCGTTCAAATACTTCAATAACACAGGATTGTGATACATGAATGGAAAGCTGGTTAAATGAAGAAGTTTTTCCGAAACCCGGAAATCTCAGATCTTGCCCATTGAGGAGTAACGCTGGAAAGAAATATCAATAAAATATCAGGAAATTTAGAATAGCTTTCTTTTGGTAAGATATACATACATACATTCATTTATTTTAACGTTTACTCTCAACTAGTCTTATAGTAAATTTACTCAGCTTTCGATTGATTCCACTCCCTTTCTAGTAGTACCACATGGGACGGAGCTACAAAGATTATTCTCTTAAAAACCACGTTTGTCTCGAAAAAACGACTAAACGACGTTTTCTCCCTTATGGGCGAGAATTCGGGAAATCGTCATAGAAAATTTTTTGTTCCCCTAAGGGTCCTCTATAACCCCTCACAATATGACTAGACATTTACGGGACACCCTGTGTATATATATATATATATATATATATATATATATATATATATATATATATATATATGTCAATTATACAATACATAGAGCATTTTTTATAATTCTTTTGTTCATGAAATAAAGTCATGAGTTATCGATAGGGGAAAAAAGCCCATTGGCCAAAACCTATTAGCATGAAATTTTAACAGATGTTTACAGAGAATAGTTAACACTGAGATTCAGTTATAGCATTGATCAAAATGAAGATGGGTGAAACACATTTTCACCCTGTTTTCATTGTGGAATAGTGTTAAAAAAGGTAAGTATTTATAGGAATAAGCACTTTATTATGCAGATGAATACAGATCACGTATGGTTCAGGACACCGCACAAGTAGGGAGCTTACAGGTAAGAAAAAAAGGGGTGGGGAGCGCCTGACCACACCTAGCAATATAGTATCGATACACACAGAAATATAAATAATATTTACATTCAACACTCCTCCTTAAATATTATTCCTATCAAAGATACAAAACTGATCGAAAATATATATATATAAATACACAATTAAATAATACACACAAAAACAAAAAATAGTACATACATACATATTTCTCAACATAAATTGTTTAGTCCTAACATTTCTCTAAATTTAACAAATTTTACTTGCACAAGACGCTTTGTGAATATATCAGCAATTTGTTGATCCGAAGATACATGTTGTAATGAAAAATTATTTACTATATTATCAATTACATAATGATACTTAACTCTAACATGTTTAGTATGGTTCAATATTTTCCCATTATCTCTGTTAATTATGTGAATAGCACTCTTGTTATCAACATACAATGGTGTTGAGTTATGACACATCTTAAGTTATAAAAGCATATGATTAATCCACAATGTTTCTTTAATACCTTCACAAGCCGAAACAAACTCTGAGTCAGCAGTAGACAGAGCTATCTGGCTTTGCCTTCTAGAACCCCAAGCTACAGCAGCTCCTGATAACATTACTACATAACCACTTGTAGACTTACTGGTTTCCCTTTCTCCTGCAAAATCTGCATCAGTGAAAACTTCCAAATCACCATTCTTACAATAAGACAACCCTAAATTCTTAGTACCTTTCAAATATCTAAAGATTCTTTTTAACTGATTCCAATGTTTAATTAGTGGTTTTCCCATGAATCTACTTAGGTAATTTACAGAATAAGCTATGTCCGGCCTAGTTACATTTGATAGATACAAAAGACTACCAATAGCTTCCCTAAAAGGTTTGTTCACTGCACTGTCAGTTGCAGTATCATCATAATTAGGAATCATAGGAGTTTTAACAGGAATACAATCCTTCATTTTAAATTTAGCAAGTACTTTATCAATATAACTAATCTGATTTAATATAATATTATTATTTTCAATTTTAATGTTTATACCTAAATATATTTTTGCTAACCCATATGTGACTTTAAATTTTTTATTTAATTTTATTAGTAAATAATCAATTTCAGATTTTGAAGCACCCACAATCAAACCATCATTACATATAATGTCACAATTAGTAAATTTGGATTAAATTTAACAAACACACAGGGATCTGCTTCAAGAGAGCTGAACCCTTCTTCTTTTAGAAAACTAGTAAATTTAATGTTACAATTTTTCGGAGCTTGTTTAAGTCCATATAGACTTTTTAATAATTTACAAACGCGGGCAGTACCATCATGAAAACCCTCAGGCTGTTCCATGTAGAGCTCCTCTGATAAGTCCCCATTCAAAAAAGCAGTTTTTACATCAAATTGAAAAACATTTAAGTTTTCTTTTGCAGCAATAGCCCAATATCAGACGGATACTAATATAACTAGCAACAGGACTAAAAGTTTCTTTGAAGTCAACCCCTGGCTTCTGTTCAAAGCCCCTGACAACTAATCGAGCCTTTTCTTTCTCACCTTTATCAGTGGTTTTCTTCCTGTATACCCATTTGCAAGTAAGAGGTTTCTTATTATCTGGTAGCTCAACCAAGGACCAAGTCTTGTTATCCATTAGAGCGTCCATTTCTTCTTCCATAGCTTTCCTCCAGTTAGTATCAGCAAAAGCATCTTCAAAAATTATGTCTTCAACATCACAGAAATTTCATAATTATCAAGCCGAGAAGGTTTCTGTAAGTCTATTCTTTTCCTTAAAAAATATCTTTCTTCATTTGTTTCTTCTTCGGGTGGTGTATTCTCCTCCTTTTCTGTTACTAACTCATCCTTGTCCTCTTCAAGTTCTTCATTAAGACAATAATTCGGAAATAGGTTTTTATAGGAAAACTTAGTGTGGTCTGGATCCATCGCTGGTCTAAAGACTACATTTCTCACTACTTCAATTTTGTTCTGTTTGGGAAAATAGACTCTATAGGCTTTCGAATCCTCTTCATATCCAACGAAAAAGCCTAGTTTTCCTTTTGGATCCCATTTCTGATGTTTTTGATTTGGGATATGAGCATAAACCTGACTGCCAAATATTTCAAGTCCTTTAAAATATTTAAATTTATTTCCAAACCATAGCTCCCAGGGAGTTTTACCTTCTACAGAACTAGTTCCCGAACAATTAAGTATATACACTGCTGTGTTTGTGGCCTCAGCCCAAAGACTTTTATCTAACTTTTTCGCATTTAACATAGTCCTAGCACATTCAACAACAGTACGCATTTCACGTTCTATACAGCCATTTTGAGGTGGACAATAAGGAGTTGATTTTTGATGTCTAATTCCAAAATCCCTCAACACATTCTGAACATCCTTATTCATAAATTCAGTACCACGATCGGATCGGAAAAATTTTACCTCTTTTCCTGTATCACGTTTTGCAAGAGTAAAGAATTCTTTCAATTTTGAGGAAATGTTATCTTTATTTTTAAGGAAATATATTTTTCTAAATTTACTATAGTGATCCTTTAGTAGCAAAAAATACCTAGATCCCCCTAAACTATTTATTTCCATGGGACCACACAAATCTGCACTAATTACTTCACACACATCCTTAATCTGAGATTTGCTGATATGATAAGGAAGGGTATGTTGTTTACCGAGACAGCAGGCATCACAAAATAAAGAATTTTTATCCGTAATATAATTTATATCAGAATTTTTAAGAATTTTCTCAACATGGTTAAAATTTTGATGACCTAATATACAATGCCACTCGTGCAAAGTTTTTGACTTGCAGGAACTAACAAAATCAGCACTACTATTATCCCTAGTCAAACAAAATTTATATAAATTACCATAACGTTTGCCTAAAATCCAACATACATTATCTTTATCTACAATCTTACACATATTACCTTCCATCAAAAATACATGACCCTTATCAATAGCTGAAGTTACAGAGAACAGATTAATTTTTAATTGAGGTACATAAAGAACATCCTTCAAAATAGATGACACCCATTGTTTACCATTGAATGTTTTGACAGAAACATCTCCAATACCTGTAGCTTTTAACAAGGTTCCATCACTAATTTTAACATTTTTAGATACATCATTTATAAAGTCAAAATTATTTAAATTAAATGACATGTGCTCAGTAGCACCACTGTCAACAACCCATAGATCCTTTGAATCATTAATCATTGGTCAGGGTGTCAACGATTTAAATCAATTGATTTAAATCAGTGATTTAAATCATGATTAAAATCATTTGATTTTTTTTAAAAAAAATCATTGATTTAAATCAATGATTTCATAAAAAAAAAAAAAAAAAAGATTTAAACCAATTGATTCTATTAAAAAAATTATTATTATATATTTTTTAACTTTAGTTTATTTTTATCTTAAATCTAACTAGTTCTGCCTTTTTTTCAGCCATTTCAACATTTTGTCTTTATTTTTGTCCCTAGAGCCTACCCTAACTTGACCGTTCTTATCTATTCAAAGTCTGTTTCTTTTATGACCCTTTCTATGTTTTTAATTCTGCAAATAAATCTCCTTTTAACGTTAAGATAAAACAGATTGGCAGGTAGTGGGCGAAGTGAATGCTTTAAATTGGTGGAAGTCTTCGTCGGCGTTACAATATTGTATTTCCTCAAAAGAACTGTTAATAAAAGAGCAGCTTATGATTGGAAAGGCAACTTCTGCAGGGGCTGACAGAATGTTTTCAACCCGTGGTTTTGTTCACAGTCAAACGAGAAACTACCTAATTAGATGTGAAAAGGCTGACAAACTGGCGTTTTTGTTCAAAGCTTTAAATAAATAATATTACTGTTATTATATGTGATTAATAGGGAACGGATGGTCATGTAATATAAAATTCAAAATATGTACATATATATTTAACTATTTATAATAAAATATGTAATAAAAAATTGAAAATATTTAGTAAACAAATACCTTAAACACTATAAAATATTGAAAAGAAAAGCATAAATAATAAGTAGGAACTCTGTTAATATTAATGGAAAGAACAAAATGACTAAAAACTGTTTAACATATTGAAAAATAAAGCAAAAGTCCGTCTCGCAGGAACTGCATCATCTTAGCGCGGTTCCGTTCATATCCCTAGTCTAATTTGGAAAGATTAAAATAGAAGCAGTTATTATTTTGGTTCCACCAGTCTTTTTTTTTTAATTAATTATTATTATGGCGTGTCAACCCTTACGGTCACTAACGCCATTCCTGTATGTAGTAAAGTCTTGAAAGGTCATGATATACGATCTTACCTGGAAGGGTCGGCTAACACTAGGTCCCGCTAGTTACAAGGTCTTGGAATCTTGGAAATCTATATTTCTAACAATAAATTGTTTTTGTTATTTTACTTAACCAGTTTTATTGTCAAATACATTATCCAAATATAAGCAATTAAAAAATAACAAGGAATAAAAAACAGACAAAAAGAACAGTTCAAATAAGCGAAATCAATTACTTTAAAGTTTTAAGCTCTTATTTCTCCGATTGACATCGCCTAATCAAAACTTTCATTGGAACCTTTTTTTTTAGAGCATTTAATAAGCTTTCCAATTGTACTCTTCCGTTTACCAAGATTCTCAACCTTTTTCGAGATATTAAGGAAAGTAAACAAAGTTACTAAAACTTTTTATGTCTGTTAATAAAATATTTTATTCTAACCCTTCCTTAACTCCAAACGTAACCAAAATTTCAACATATTATTTTTGATAAAAGTAGAACATGCAGAAAATGTTTCAACTGAATCCCATGATTCTAAGTACCCAAACCAAAAACGGTATTCAAAAACTATTTCTCCCATTTTCTCGAAAACGGTTAAAGCTATCGACTTGAAAATGGTTTCATTCGTTTTCCTAGCCCAGGAAGCATATAAAACGAGTACTTACAAGCTTATGAACTCAAAAACGTAAGCGTTACGATTTTTTTTGCGCGAATTTCACCCCAAACGCCATCTTCCAGTAGGCGGATTTTGCTGGTTAACGAACTTGACCTTTCAAATTAGACGAAAGATTTTTGTACCAAATTTCATCAAAATCGGACCATTCGTCTGGGAGCTACAGAGCGAACAGACAAAAATATATATATATATATATATATATATACACAAATTTGAACCACCGTTATTTTCGGTCTCTAGGCGTTCTGAAACGCGAAATTTTCTAGTCGGCACTTCCGGATTGTTTCATTGTATCAACCTTATAAGCGGGGTTCCTCCCTATGGGGGAGGGAGGAACCGCGCTAAAAATAAATATTAGGAATTCATTACAAAAAGGGGAAAAAGTTGAAAATTTCTACAGATGAACATTATTTTGAAATTTTCAAACGTGAAATGTTGCCGGTCTGATCTGAGTATACTTTTGAAGCGTCTGAATTATCCTTCAATATCTACTAAGTCACTGGTGTGTATTTTAAGACTACAATCAACTGCTCTGAAGAGTGGGATTCAACTAAACTGTTAATCGTTTTGCCGCTATGGATATATCCAATAATGTGGATATTTTTCCACCCAGGTTTTTTTTTTCTGGACTGTCTTTTCACTTTATTTTTAATCGATTCCCAGTATCTCCTTCTAAAACCTGGATTTTCTCTATTACTCTCGTATGATTCTAATGCTATCCACTAACAACATGCCTATTTCATCTAATATTAACATAGTATATATATAGCTACCTCCTTGGAATTAGAAAAGACACAGTCACCTAGACTCAATGTGTAAATTTATATTTCCTTTCTCGGTTTTCTTTTATTTCTTCAATTACAATTTTTTTTTTTTTTTTTAATTTATTTATTTTACTTTAAGAGCTGCACAGCAATGGTGATCTGCCCTAAACGAATTTATATAAAATATAATAAATAAAATAATAAATTATAATCATAGTGTTAGTAATCATAAGTGTTAGCCAGGTTGCGAATAGGGCATACAAGGCTTACACACTCTTACCTCATGTCTAAAGATGAACCACCCAACTGTATAAGCTGTGGAGTCCTCCTCACGGTGAAACACATACTTACAGAGTGCTTAGCATACCAATCTGAAAGGAATCGGTTCAAAATTGATGGCACCTTAGACGAAATTCTAGGGGATTATCCAGAAAAAATCATTAACCTGTTTAAATTCCTAGAGGCTACAAATTTAACAGACAAAATTTAACATAAAACTGTATTTTGCTGATACAGAATATTCTAACAAAATACAGTTAACGAAATAATATAGGCGTTCTTGTGTTTCGAAACTACTAATATAACCGCATCTAGAAATTAATGTTATTCTCAATAGCTATTTTTATTTTAACCTGTCACTCTATATAAAATCTTTTATTTATTTATTTATTTTATTTTATTTTTTAATGAATATTTAATATTTCGTTGTTTTCTTTTATTATTATTTAATTTTAATTCTAATATCAATTTATAGTAATTGTAAATGTCTCCATATTGCAACAAACAACAACATCAATAACTATTAAATGACAACTTTAATACGTTAAGTACCCTTTGGGTCTTACTTTCACAGGGTGACCATGACCCATTGTGGTTGATATTGCCCTTAATACAAAAAAAAAAAAAAAAAAAAAGGATCAGTAACAAAGTTAAAAAATAAAGGATATGGAGAATGAATAATAAAATAAAAATAAAGAAAAGAATAATATTAAAAAATAATAAAGAAATATATAAGGAATTAATAAAATAAATAAATACAGAATTAAACGTATAATTTTAATGGTAATAATAAATAGTAACCATAATGATATTTGTAGAGTTGAAATTTGAGGTATATTATCCTGAAATAAGAAACTTTAACTTGGGAGTTATGTGTGGCATAACTATATTTTATAAACATATTTTATTATATGTCTTTGTCGTCTTTAAGTATGGTATCAATATGTGGGCTCCTATCAGATAACAGTCCACTGCGGCTTTGAGGAATCTGTAAGTTGTCTCTTTTAAGGCAGTCTGTTAGTAAGTGTTTTATAGTTAAAGCTACGTTACATGCCTCACATAGTGGTTTGTCTTGTCTTGTGAAGAGGTCGAATGGGTGAGTCGTGTATGTCCAATCCTAAGTCGTGTTAGTGTGATGGAGATTCGGGGGCTCTGAATGAAAGGCAGCGTGTAAGTGGTAGCGTATATTGATAGGACAACTGGCCTGGACGGGAGGAGTGATAGAGAAGAGTGGAGTCTAGTAGAGAGTCGTGGAGAGTGAGGGGGGGGGGCTAGGATATGCCGCCTAAACAGGCAGGTAGGATTGGGGAATTATGGAGCAATGCAGGTCTCTAGCTGCTGATGTTCAATATTATATGTTCAATATTGCTAGTGTCTGGGTTCCTTTCTTTTCAATGATTTTCCTCACAGTTAGTATTACTTCGTCACGTCTCGTCCTTAGTTCTCCTGACGAATATGGCTGTATACTGCACTTTATTTTCCTACGGTGGTTATCTTGTGTGCAGTGCCACGTTGCTTGCCATCTATTCAGTATAGTGTGTGTTATTTTTGTTTGTAAGTCTTGTGATGTAAGTAAGTGCGGGCCATGCGGGCGACTAGTTGTAGCAAGTTTTGCTTGTTCGTCTGCTTTTGAAGTCTCTCCAAGGTTCTCATGATCAGGAACCTAAACCATTGTGTGTAAGTATTTTAGTCTTGATAGTTCTTGTAATATATTAACAAGGATCGGGTTGGTGGTGTAGATGTTCTTTAAGGAGAGTAAACAACTTAAGGAGTCTGTACCCAGTATTATGTGTGGTATTGTAGTCTGTACGTTGGATAGGCCCAAAAGTATGCCGTGCAGCTCTGCTGTATATATACTTACATCTACTGGGAGGCTGATGTATATACTTTCTCCTAAAACAGAAGCTGCACTCATGCCACTTGCAGTTTTGGACCCATCCGTGTATATTATTGGAGTATTTCCATTAGAACTTGTCAAGTTGTTAAATGAAGCCCTGTAGTAATTTTGAGATGATGCGTCGGCTTTTTTAAATTTTGTCATAGTCAAGTCGATTCTTAGGTTGTTTACTCTCAAGGTGGGATTGAGAGGTTTCTGTAAGGATATGTAGGTGTATTGATCAATGTAGCATTTTCTGTGTTTTCGTGGAATCGGATTAGGAGTGGTTTTTGCCTTGGTTGTTCCTGTATATATTTGTTCATGTAAGGGTTGTTTAAAAACGTGTTGACGGATCAGGTGTTTAAAGTTTTCGATCTCACGATAAATTTAAGACATATTATCCAGCGTCGATAATCCAATTACGGTTCTCCAGATTCTGAATAAAAGCTACTTATTGGACTCGACCTAAAAGCTCCTGTTGCAAGTCTTATACCTGTGTTGTGTATTGTGTCTAATGCTTTTAGTATTTTCGAACTGGCAGATGAATATGCTATGCACCCGTAATCCAGCAAAGGCCTGGTGAAGGCTCTTTAACACTTTAGCATGGTACATTTGTCAGCTCCCCATTTAGTATTGCAAAGAATTCTTAAGAAATTCAGCGATTTATTACATTTGTTAAGAATACTTGTGATATGGGGTCCCCATGTTGTTAGTTTTTGGTCTAATGTCATTCCAAGGAATTTTAATGTGTCACTGTGTTTAATGTTCGTGTTATTAAGCTTTAAATTTGGTGCTGGGAGGTTGCAAAATAAAAAAAATATTAAAATATGTAGCAGACATATATATTTATGGCAGAATATGTAAAAATATGGAGTTTTGAAGGATTACATAAATACTTACGATTTACAAATCAGAAAATGTAAATATAATAACATCTATTCCCTAGCGATTAATATTTCTGTAAAGCTTCATATCTAAAGTCTATGTTTTAAAATTTGAAAATTGCGTTAATTTGAATATATACAGGGGTCGAAATTGTCCTATATTTTGAGACCAGAGTTTCTGTACATTTAAATTTAATGTCTTTAATCGATGAAAATTAAAGATTTTCGTCGATTTAAGTCTTTAAATTTACAGAAATTCCGGTCTCAAAATATAGCACAACTTCAACCCCTGTATATATGATCCGTCAATACTACTGTGCTCCCGAAATTATCCACTTAAGACAAAAAACTTTAGAATAGTTATTTCATTATTTCCATTGTAAATAAACAAATATTTTAGTTACAGGTTTATATAATGAACAACTAGGTAATAACCAGCTCTCTATGTAGACTAGATACATTTACAAAGTTTGATTTCTTTTTTAAATCCATTTTTAGTAAAAAAAATCAAAACAATCCGATTTAAATCAAAAAAATCTGATTTAAATCAAATAAATCCGATTTTTTTGATTTTTTTACACCCTGTCATTGGTAACGTATTTGTCATAAAAGCATGTTTATAGCCTTTATCATCTAACTTTTTATTTCTACCTTCTTTTTCAGCAAGAACTTTACAATTTTTAATATAGTGACCTGGTTTCTTACAATAGAAACATAATGGTTTACTAACCTTGTTTTTCAAAATACAATTGGAAGCATAATGGCCTACCTTACCACACATTTTACACTTCACTTTGGTAACAAACGCACACACAGAAGCTTCACCTTTTTTCGAAACTAGACGTTCTTCTTCAATTAGAAGGCGGGATGTCAATTCGCTGAGCGTCTGCGTAGAGCTTGACTCCCAAGCTGACTGAAAGTATTTATACTCCTCTGGCAGAGACATAATAATTTTGGTTATGAGCATTTTCTCTGAAATTTCCTCCCCCAGATTCTTCATTTTAGTGGCTAAATCCTCTAGGTTTGATAGGTGACTAGATATTCCCTCATTTTTATACTTGTATGCAAAAATCTTTTGTTGTAATACATGCAAACTAACCTCTGAAGTCCGGTCATAGACTGTCAGTAGCTTTTTCCACATTTCATTCGCAGATTTACAAGACAGTAGTAGGCAAAGTGGCTTTTCTTCCATCCTAGAAGTAATGATTTCCTGGGCTTGGCGATCTTTAGTATTCCAGTCCTTCTTAGTTTTTTCATCAGAGTCGGCCGGTGGCTTAATGTCATCAGTGCACACATCATAGCAATTTTTGTTCTTTAAGACAATGACTAATCTGAACTTCCAAACTTCCCAGTTTTCTGATCCACTTAACAGGATTTGGTGATGTGAATCCATATTCCAACGAACGAACGAACGAACCACGTGCAACTGTTCGAAAACTAACCTGACGGTTGAACTTATTCCGGAGAAACTAAAATAACGAAAGTTCATAAAGATTGAACACACAACCGAGTACCGCTGGGCCCATAACCTGTTAAAAAAGGTAAGTATTTATAGGAATAAGCACTTTATTATGCAGATGAATACAGATCACGTATGGTTCAGGACACCGCACTAGTAGGGAGCTTACAGGTAAGAAAAAAAAGGGGTGGGGAGCGCCTGACCACACCTAGCAATATAGTATCGATACACACAGAAATATAAATAATATTTACATTCAACAAATAGTTATAACCTTCATAAGTATTTATCAGCCCATTCAAGAAACCTGTGTAGAAGGTTGCAAACGGCTAACATACTAGCGCTTTCGACCAATATGGACATACGGATTTGAACTCTGGGGATCTGCAAAACCATCAAACATCAACAGAATACAGGCATTCCAGTCAAAAGTTTTCGAAAAAACGTTTTCGGGGTTAATACCCCGTTCTACGTCTCCAACAAAACCCTTCACAATGACCTTATCATCCCATTTGTCCTCGACCTCGCTAAAACCCGTTTCCAAGTGTTCCATTCCAAATTGTCCCACCATCCTAATCCTGAAGGTCTATCCTTATCTTCCCAATCCCACCCAGACAATCCTCCCAGGCGGCTTAAGAGACAGTGGCCCCGAGATAATTTACTTTTCTGATCTTATAGGGATCATTAAAATATTTGTTTAGACAGCTCTCAAAGTGCCAACAATGGTTGGCTTCTTTCACATTTTGTATTGTTTTTATTTTTCTCAATTTGTACATACATATCTGTATCGACATACTTGATAATTGTACTTTTATAATTGTACAGATTTCAAATAAATAAATAAATAAATATATATATATATATATATATATATATATATATATATATATAAACATATAAACATACTAGCGCTGCGAATAAAGTTCGTTTTAAACTTCATGAATTAAATAAAAATGAAACAATTCGATGTTGGAATTATTTTGTATCACTGCTTAGTTTCTTTTCTACAGCTATTTTTTCTTTACAGAGTCCAATGTTGAAATCCTAATATTCAAAGCATCAATGGGCATAAAACAATAATACATTTTATGGCAATTATACGTTCATACAAAACCGTAACTCGGACGTTTCCACGGTCCTTAACCCTACTGATATTTTAAAATATGATTAATTGATAAATTGGGTGGCAAACGTATTGTGACAATTTTCTACCATTCTTCAAACTCTCCACGGTTGCTGGAAAAAAAGGTACAGTGTGTCTATGTAAAATACCTTGAATCTAACGGAAAATCGTGTAATTTCCAATCACTGTAGGGACAGTATGTCATTTTCTATACTAGTATCTTCAGAGAACTGTATGAAAAGAACAATTTAGGTATAACTTAATTTGTCACCATTGTCTTTTCCGGGCAGACGGAGTAAATTTACAGCACTGTATGTAATGAAAGTTGTAAAGTGATAACAAGCTCCAGAGAAAATTAAGCGTTTCTGAGCTCTGGCCTGAATTTAATTTGAAAGTTTAATTTGAAATTACCACCTGTTAATCCAAGAATTGTTTTGAAGTTGACAACTTGAACTTCCTACCAAACGCCGTTTTTCGACTTCAAGTAATTGTATGTCTGTTCCCTCATCCATTTCCGAGCTATCAGTAAAGGTGTCTCGCCAGTCCAAGATAGAAGATTTACTTTTGCACCTCCAGAAACAAGAAGTTGAACGGATTGATAATCTCCATTGACTGCAGCCCAGTGCAACGCAGTCCATCCAAAAGCTTTATCTTGCACATCCAAATCTGCTTTGAGTGCTATGAGAGATAACGTCGTTAGGAAGTAGTCATCATCATTGCTTTTTGAAATTTTAGAAATAAAATCTGAAATTTGAACTAAGGAAAATTTTTCTTTTGAGGGTAAATCAGACCTCTCATAAGATAGTCGTTTGAAAAATTTCCTGTGATAGTAGATTTGGGCTAAAAGAAGCGGAGTGAAACCATGTTTGTCTTTCTTATTTATTGACACTTTATCAAAGTGAAGTATTTTATTTACCGCCTGAGAGTGTCCATTTAGTGCAGCATAATGAAGAGGTGTCCGTCCAAAATTATCTGCTTTATTTAGATCAACACCGTAATAATGCAGAAATCCAATTGCTTGAGAATTGCCAAACCAAGCAGCTTTATGTGCTGCAGTCCATCCAAAATCATTAGTACTTTCATTGAGTACATTCTTGCACCTATTTAACAAGTACAACAAAACATCTGTGGTGCTATCATTCAAAAGCTTACTATTTGCCATTAAGGCGTAGTCAAGTGGTGTCCATGTTTTAGCTTTATAATTTATTGATTTTTCATCTAGGTGTAGGATTTGAATAATTGTTTTTACCACTGGCAAATTTTGATGGAAGAACAACGCGATGTCAAGAGGACTTAACCGCTCTTCGTTTGAGGGAGTATTTTCTTCATTTTCTTTCATATCATTTATTACAGTATCGAAATCATTCATTAATTCTTTCATAAGATTTGGAAAGCTGCGTTTCCTTATCTTAACAGAAGAAGACAAGAGAGTTTCGATACTAGTTATGTCTCCTTTTGCCGCTGCAAGAAAAATTGGATGCTTCCGCAAACTACTTTTGGCTACCAAGTCAAAGAGAATTTGTCTGTCAAATGAAGCATTCTTCCTAGCCAAGAGGATTCCCATTGCATTGTCTATATTATCAGTTACGTTGAATAGTTTCGATTTTAGAACCGCATTTCCTACTTTTGCAGCAATTTTTATCGCATCTTCTCCATAAATGTTCTTAATGTGCGGATCTGCATTGTTGTTCAGCAAGAATTCAACAGCACGAAGTTTGTCGTGATAGACTGCATTCATTAGCGGTGTAAATCCTTCCACATCCCTGGAATTGATATCGGCAGTTGATTTATTGAGAACGGTTTCAATAATCTTTTTATCTCCACCTTGTGCAGCAAAGTGCAACATGGTTTGTCCGTAATAACTAACATCATCAATTCTTGCACCTTTAGAGATTAGCACTTCGAACGCTTCTCTTCGTCCCCTCGCAGCAGCTTCCATCGCTGGAGTGTGTCCATTTGCTGTTTTTTCTACTACAGATAAACTCGTCTTGTTTAAAATAAAGTCAATTATTTTTTTATTGCCACCAAGTGCTGCTGGTATTAGAATGTTGTGATAAGAAGCGTAACTGGAATCGTTCCAGACTGCTCCTTCATTCCAAAGAAATTCAAAAACTTCCCAATTTCCATTGAAAGCAGAAAATTGTAAAGAAGTTATATCTAAGAAATTCCGCCTGTTAATAAACTGAATTAATTCATTTTTACTCACTATTTCTTTCGCTCTTTGCCATATTGAATTTATACTTGACCGACTGCATCCTTCCGCAGCGTAATGAAGGACGCATTGTCCAAAATTGTCCGTTGCCGAAGGATTTGCTCCTTGTTTAAGAAGATAATCTATAACTGCTTCATTTGATCCCATTGCAGCATAATGCAATGCTGTATGTCCGTATCGATCCGGATAGTCAATATTTGTTTTGAATTTCTCTATGATCATGGCGACAATGTCTAAGTTTCCTTGCCACGATGCAATGTGCAGTACGTTCAGCCCAAACCAATTATATGACAAAAGGTTATCTAGTCCTTCCGATAGAAGCTCGAAGATTTGGAAATTGTTTTCACTTACTGCTATTTCAATTGGAGATTTCATATAATCACGCGGAAATTCGGAAACAGCACCTTTTTCTAAAAGATACTTAACCATGTTATAATTGTTCCGTGCCGTCGCTATGCTCAGAGGTGTTTCACCTAATAGAGTTACGTCATCGATGCCTGACGAGTTTTTATTAAGAATTTCCGAAATCATGTTTTCTCTTCCATGAAATACTGAATAGTGAAGAAATGTCCATCCACGTCGATCTTTTCGCTTGACATCGGCTCCTTTCCATATCAGGACATGAGCAATGCCATCTGCTAAAGCTATGTGTAATGGTGTTTGTCCGTCATCATTCTGAGCATCAATGTTGGTTTTCGGGTCATCCATTATGTATCTAACAATATTTAGATGTTCATATTTAACTGCAACATGCAAAGGAGTCCAACCGTAGAGATTATCCGCGATATTTGTATCAGCGCCATATTTGAGAAGGAAATAGGTTGCTCCCGAAGATGTGAATGCTGCATAATGTAGAGCAGTAAAACCAAAAGAGTCTTGCATATTGACTCCTGAGTTGTTCGAAGCTAATATTTTAATCAACAACCCCAGATCTTGAAAAGCGGTCGATTTATTGGAGTAACTAGCAACAAGAGCATGTACAGATGTGTGTCCCTCATTATCGACAATGTATGGATCTGCTCCAAGATCGATAAGGATCTGTAAGTCGAGGCTGGAATAAAGGGCTGCTGAGAAAAGTGCCGTATAGCCTTGATCATTTTTTAGGTTAATTCCTGACGGATCGCACCTCAAAAGCATTTCAGTTACGGAGTGGTCTTCAAAATATGGTGAATATAAATGACACATTGTTTTGTTACATGAAGACGAATCAAATATTTGGAAACATACTTGTCTTCGATGGGGTTCATCATAACCAGCCTTCATTAGGTCAGTAATCTGCCCAAAAACCTCAAAGGGATCATTATATAAAGTTAGTTGTACTTTTTCTATGACTGCAGCATGAAGTGCCGTGTTCCCTCCATTATCTGCTTCATATGGATCTGCGCCATGATCTATAAGCAACTTACACAGCTCTTTCACCTTCCTTGCACGAGCTGTACTCAACGAAAGAGCTGTTAAGCCGATATTATCTTTTAAATTTATGCCATCTTTGGATGTGTTCAATATTGACTTCATAATTTCGAGGTTATGCATTTCTGCAGCGGCATGTAGAGCTGTTCGACCTCTATCATCAGATAAATAAGGATCAACGCCACTTTCTAAAAGGTATTTTGATATCTTGAATGCACTTTTTCTTATTGCAGTGTGTAGGTATGTTTCCCCCTTATTATTTTTAGCAGTTATCCCTGAATATTTTACAAAATACCCAAAGACATCTAAATCGTCGTTTTCTACTATATTTTGGAAAACTGTATCTGTTTCGACGTTGGTTCTGCCGTAATCGGCGTGCTTGTTTATCAGAAAAGTCACAATTTCAGCTCTTTTGGAAGAAAATTCACCATCATGCTTTGGAATGCATGAATCAGATTTTCCAAATAGCCCACAAACTAGAGCTTTATTATTTTCAACAAACTCGAATGAGGAATAACTGCTTATTTTAGGAGCTACATAAAACTCATTAGCTTTGTAAGTGATTATCTCTTTTTTAATAATTTTATATGCACTTTGAAGTAATCTCTTCATTTTCGATTCAGGAAACAAAGAAAGTCCAAATTCTCTCAATTCAAGGACTGACATCGTCGTTCTGTTCTTGCTTCCGTAATAAACACCCTCAATCAATATGCCAACTGGAACAAAGCTCTGCACATTATCCTCTGCAATGTAGGAAGTAGTTCTGCCATCGGGAAACATCATATAAGGGAATGATATTGCATAGCAAAGTGCAGTGTTACCCCTTATGTCCTCCATATTCACACCAGAATTGTTTTTGGCCAAAATTTCGGAAATTAACGTCATTGCCCCACGACCCGCAGCTAAATGTAATGACGTCCTTCCATAATTGTCCTGTATGTAAGGATTCGCGAAATTTTCTAATAAGACAATAGCCACATTTATGTTTTTATTGAATATTGCCAAATTTAGTGCAGTCATTCCGGCAGAATTCTGAATATTTATCCCCCTTGTGGAATGTTCCAATATCATTGAGACTATTTCCACGCTCCCAATCTCAGCTGCAACATGAAGAGTTGTGGTATGTTTCAGATCGGAAATGTAGGGATCTGATCCAAACCTCAAAAGATTACTAATAATCTGCAACCAAATCTTCAAAGGCTCAGGAGTATCTGTTGAATTTTTCTTATTTCGAATTACCTCGGCAGCAGATCTCAAAGCATTGAAACCAGAAGAGTCAACGGCATTCGGATTTGCTCGGAACTTCAAAAGTGTCTCAACTACCAATGATTGTCCAAAGAATACTGATAAATGTAAAGCTGTTTGCCCAAGATGATCTGGAACATCAAGAACTGATATGCTTGCATTCAATAATACTACCGAAATATCTTGATCACCTAATATAGCTGCAGTATGTAGTGACGTACGATTATTGTTGTTGGCAACTTTAGGATCTGCACCCATCTCTAACAAAACAGAGACCATTTGAATGTGCTGCATATTAACTGCATAATGAAGTGTTGTATTGCCTTTTTCGTCCTGTAAATTTGGATCAGGTTTGCTCTCGATAAAAATACTCTTGAGAATCCCAGCATTTCCAATTGTGCTAGCGGCATGAAGTGGTGAAACACCAAGAAAGTTTGCAATATTGGGATCAGCTTCGTATATCAGAAGTATCTTGACGATTGACAAGAGCCCTCTAAATACTGCACATAAAAGAGGTGTTTCTCCATTCTTATTTCTTAAGTTAATTCCACTTCTATTTTCCTTCAATAATGCACTTACAATTAGTTCACTTTTCACTTTTACTGCCAAGTGTAGCGACGTCAGGCCTTCAAAATTCTGAATGTACGGATCAGTACCAGCTTTCACGAGTACTTCAGCCAAAATGTGATCGTTTTCCATGGCAGCTAAGGACAGAGCTGTATCTCCCTTATAATCTACCTCGTCAATCCCTCTTATAGATTTAGAAAGTATAAACTGGACGATTTCTCTGTTTTTGTTCATTACCGCT
Organism: Gonocerus acuteangulatus; assembly: GCA_946811695.1. Classification (NCBI taxonomy): domain Eukaryota; kingdom Metazoa; phylum Arthropoda; class Insecta; order Hemiptera; family Coreidae; genus Gonocerus; species Gonocerus acuteangulatus. The sequence continues at coordinate 42,913,669 of OX328130.1, read as the reverse complement.
TCATGTAGGGAAGTCAAACCATCCGCATTTGGAATGTAAGGGTCTGCATCCCTATCCAGTAATATTCGACAAATCTTAGTGTTATTTCTTGATGTAGCAATTATGAATGCGGTTTCTCTAAAATCATTCTGATTATTAATGCCACTAGCGTCTTTCTCACAAATATCAAATGCAAGTACTGAATTATCGTTCATTGCGGCATAATGGAGAGCAGTGTTTCCCTTCTTATCCGCAAAATATACATCTACAACATTTTGTAGAATAAGTTCAGCAATTAAAGAGTTGTTTTCAGCCGAAAGAAGCGGAAAGAGCAGTTCGTTATATTTTGGTGATGTAGAGTATTTTCTATTGAGGTGCTTCAATAACCTCAGAGCCTCTGATGTATTTTGGATTCCGTTCGAAATTATGGCCATTTCTGCTACCTTTTGGAGTGTAAACGGATCATCTGGGATTATAGATGCTTCTAAAAAAAGATTTCCCTCTAACAGTTGACTTTCTTCTTCTTGTCTAACGACGACATCTTCAGACATTTCTTTGTAATCCGTATTATCATTTTCTGAATCAGTTTTTATGAATTCTTCTGTTTTTCCGTCAATTACGCCGTCTATTTCATAACTTGCTGTAACTGGAACTAAACGTCTTCCAGTGTGAATGTGTGTTTCGCCTTCTGTGCGGATTCCTCTTCTCAGCTGCAAAAATATAAAATTTAATAAAACACTTAATTAATTCATCCCAAGAGAAAATTATTTTCCAAGTGGTTAAGAATAACTATAATTTGTCCCTAATAAGCCAGATACTTTTCAAAATGTGATTTTAAAAGACAGTGTCTGATGTTACGGAACGATTTTATGTCACATGCGTCTTACCTCCATAAATAAAACTACTTTGAGTGCAAGCTGACTTAGATGTCGGCCCGGATGAAGTAATCCAGAAACATTGGTGACGTTTCACAACCCATTGGTCCCGAAAAGATCGCTTTAGAATCTAAACAAGCGAATATCTTTTTGCAAAAAAAAAAAATAATAAAAGGAGGCCCGGTAGCCGTGAGTGTTAAGACGTGAGCACTTAACACTCCGTGCCTAGGGTTGTGGGTTCGATTCCCACTATCAGATGGAGGCTTTTCTTTCGAAAAAAGTCCGTCACGCAGGAGCTGCATAACTAAGCACTTTCCTCAGAATTTGGGTTGTGTAGACTGGTTTCCAGAACAATTTGCTTAAAATATCCTACATAAATAAAATAAAAACATGAATAGTTCTCTTTTAATTTTGTAATGAGTAACAGTTCAATTATTAATTTGCTTCCAGAGTTATGTTTACACATGGTACCTACTACACTACTTAATAAATACAAAAAACTTCATATTTTCGTCTTTTGATCTGACGCAGGAACAGGATACAGTCCCTCTAGTGGTAAAAAGCGCTCCTTGCGGCTGCCTTGCGAACCTAGTTCTGGCAAGCTAATTATATTGAAATATATTACAAAGTAAACCCCCCTTTCCGATTGACCGATTTAGCTCATTTTTACAACACTTCTTTCCAATGAGTTACCCACGACGTATACCGCGTTTCGTTACAATATAGCAGAAATTACGACCGGTATGAGTATATTAATAATTTGGGTCCGGAGTAAACCCCCCCCCCCCTCCTAATGAACCGATTTAGTTTATTTTTACAACACATTTGTACCTGTAGATTACCACTACAAATACCGAGTTTCGTTGAAATATACCAAAAATCACGGCTGGTAGTGGAGAATTGGTATTGTGGGTCCGAAGTAAACCCCCCTTCTAATGAACCGATTTAGTTTATTTTTACATCTCACTTTTCTCTCTAGATTACCACTACGAATACCAAGTTTCGTCGAAATATAACAAAAATCACGGCTGTTAGTGGCAAATTGGTATTGTGTGTCCGAAGTAAACCCCCTCTTCTAATGAACCGATTTAGTTTATTTTTACTTCTCACTTTGCTCTCTAGATCACCACTGCGAATACCAAGTTTCGTTGAAATATAACAAATATTACGGCTGTTAGTGGCAAATTGGTATTGTGTGTCCGAAGTAAACCCCCTCTTCTAATGAACCGATTTAGTTTATTTTTACTTCTCACTTTGCTCTCTAGATCACCACTGCGAATACCAAGCTTCGTTGAAATATAACAAATATTACGGCTGGCATGGTCAAATTAGTGTTTTGGGTTCGGGGTAAACCCCCCCTTCCGGTGGACCGATTTTGGTGGTTAACGAACTCGTTCAATCGTTTGCTAATTGAATGCTATATACCAAGTTTCGTGACAAAAAAACAAAAACTCTGGCCGCTATCGTGTTAACAGACATATATATATATATATATATATATATATATATATATATATATATATATATATATATATACATATATTTTAACGGGGGTCATTTTCGGTGTCTACTAGGTAGGATCGATAAAGATTTGAAGAAATTTTCCAAAATTTCCGTCATGAGTGCAACCTCAATAGCTACTTTCCTTCGGAGGAAAGTGCTAAAAGGAAAGGCGTCAGCCCTAATCTGGATAGAAAATGGTTGCTAACCTATAGATAACCCGTCCTAAAATTCATAGTTAATAATAATGGACGTTAACATTTAAATAAATAATAATTTCTTCTGTAGAATCATAAATAAAACATTAATGCTAATAATAAACTCGCCGGAGCACGTTTTCATAACATTTTTATCCCTAGTATCATTTGGAAAGCCTGAAATTGATATAGCGAAGATTTTGTGAACAATAACAGCACTTTATCCAACAAAATTTGAAGAAAGTTACATTTTTGGCGCCACTAACTTACAGTACCGGGAATTGGTCGTTCGGCCTCTTCGACTTCCACTCGGAAAGATCAATGACAAACAACCACAAATTGTTTCTCATTTTAATTATCTCATTTTCAGTAAATTAATATTACTGATAAATTCAATTAAAAAAAAACGACAAGAAATTTAAAAAAAAAAAACCTGAGAAAATCAAACACAAATAATAGTTCGAAACTAACAATTTCGAAGTTTTAAGCTCTTATTTCTCCGCTTGTGATCGTCCCATTGAATATTACTTCGGAACCTATTTTGTAGAGAATTTAGTGAGCTTTCGAATGGTTAACGTACTCTTTCCACGATTTCTCCCCGTTTTCGAAATATTTAAGAAAATATAAGAAGATCTCAAATATTTTCATCTCTGGCAATAAATGATTTTATTGTAACGCTTCCTTAACTCCAAACACAACGAGCATGTAAATATCTTAGTTTGGGCAAATGTGAAAAGTCTGGAACAACTTTCAGCTGAATCAATCGTTACTGAATACCCAAACCGAAAATTAGTTAGAAAAACTAGTTGTTTCAAGGTTTATCGGGCACAGATAAACCTTGATTTTGATCGACCATTTCGCGTTAAAAATGGTTTCATTCATTTTCTTAGGTACGTTAGAAGATCTATAAAAAGTGTACCTGCAAGCATATTAACGCGAAAATGTAAGCGTTACGATTTGTTTCGCGCAAATTTCTCTCCAAAAGCTATGTTCTGGGGGAGGGATTCTGCAAGTTAACAAACTTGAACTTTCAAATCAGACGAAAGATTTTTGTAATTTCATCAACATCGCGCCATTTCAATACGCTAATTTCGCCCCAAAGCCCATGTTGTGACATTTCTCATTGGTACCTCTGGTTCGCGTCTTAAGGTTAACCTCTTTGAAAAAAAAAATGTCTACTTACCAGATAGAAAATGAGAAGGATGCTCGTAAATATTGCTTTCACCATAACTTTATCCTCTCACATTAAATTAAAAGGAAAAATCACTATAAAGCACATATTTATTTAAAATATTAATGAAACAAATCAAATTTAATAATAAACACAAACAAGCAGATTGTCTGACCATGAAATCTGGGATCCCGTATATTTAAAATATCGATGCGAATCAAGGAGAGGTCACTGATAGCTCTTATCAATCTTAGTGTGAAAAATTCACGCAATTAATAGATCTGAATATATTTACAATTATTTAACCTTATATGTATATATATATATATATATATATATATATATATATATATATATATATATATATATATATATTATTTCTTGTTAAGGACGACCCAAAACATTTCTAAATTGTTTTGAATTTTTTGGAGGCTTGGGGTCAGCGAAGCAGTAACTTTTTGTTTACAATTAATTTATTTATTACATAAATTAGTTGTCAGCCTGGCATGTTTTGTGACTTTTTTTTGTCCCTCTTCAAGCGTCCAGTTTGAGTTTTCATTGTTAAGCACTATGTTGTTGTTGTTTTTTTTTTTTTTTTTTTTTTTTTTTTTTTTTTTTTTTTACGGTGCATCTACAACTTGGCCATTAGCGCCAACTGTGTTATTAACGTGAACTAACATTTCAAAATAGATTCAGTCTAAAGAATATTGCATTTATATTTATCAAGGAAAATATATACATATAAAGTGTTATAATCTTTTTTATACGCTTTTGTTCCGTAAATGATCTAATATCTTGTCTAAGTCTGGGCTACCTTCAGTCAGTCTGTTCTTGCAGCATGTCTAAGTCTGGGCTACCTTCAGTCAGTCTGTTCTTGCAGCATGTCTAAGTCTGGGCTACCTTCAGTCAGTCTGTTCTTGCAGCATGTCTAAGTCTGGGCTACCTTCAGTCAGTCTGTTCTTGCAGCATGTTAGTATTTATTTATTTATTTTTAGTTGCTTATTACAAGTCCTACATATTTATTTTAGAAATCTCGTAATTAAATGAGAGTGAGTAAGTACAGAAGCCTCGCAATCAAAACTTCTTCTTGTCGTTCGAATACACTACATTGTGGGGTCATATTTTGATTCCACACGAAATTTTCTATACACCTATCAACTAACGCAAAAAATAATAGATGCTGAAACTCTATACAAGATTATCTAAGAAATTAGAATCAACCTTTTATAACACAGCCACACACAAAAAAAAAAACTTCAGACCCAGCTAATAGACCATGTTTACTATATAGTATACATTAGGTTTTTCTCACCCCGGATTCAGCGACCCCAAAAACATATGCATGATTTGGGGGTCGCTGAATCTGGGATCAGAAAAACCCCTGACCATTTTTATTTATATTTTTAGGCCTAGCCTCCCAAAACTCAATAATTTAGGATATTTTACACTATTTTCTTCTTATACAAGTCGGTAACCAAAATAAACGACTAATTCTTCATCGAAGTCGATTGGTCTATTTGGAGACAAGTTACAGGCCTTTAAATATATGACTTTTATCTAATTTTGCGTTTTTGCTTACAATTTAGTATTTATTATGTTTTCTAATGCAAAAAATCGTTGAGTTCTTATAAAAAAAAAAAATGAGCCAAGGCCTTCGGAGGTGATTCTTGAACTGTTGCAATCCTTAAAATGCCAAAATTCAACCCTTAAAAAATCTCCCTCATTCGAGTAATGTATCGATTGAAGTAAATTTAATAAACGTCCTAAAACAAATCGATTAAGCTTTCATTTTCGAACTATTTTTTTTTTTTTTATAAATATGCATAATGTTAATTAAAGTTTGAGAAAAGTCATATATTTAAAGGGTTGTAACTTGGCTACAAATGGACCAATAGACTTCGCTGAGGTCTCAAAAAATTTGTATTTTTGAGCTCTGAGGAGCTTTTGAGGAAATAGTCGTTTATTTTGGTTAACGACTTGAATAAAAAGATAATATTTTGTTGAGAGGAGATCGTTGACCGTAGATGATGCAAGGTAGGGATTGTCGGGGTTCGGTCACTGCTATTTAATAAAACTACATTTTATCATAAAAATGGTTTTATTGTGCCGACGTTTCGGCTTGAACTTCAAGCCTCCATCAGGGCTGTAAAAAACAAGTAGGACGGATGTAATACTGAAATATACATATATATATATATATATATATATATATATATATATATATATATATGCCTACATACACAAATACACATACATATATATATATATATGGAAAAAGACAAAACATAAAATGCTAGAACATAATATATAGAAGAACAATGTGCTCTAGGATACCAATGTGTTTCGATTATTAGGAAAACAGATATAAGAATAACAGATTACATATTAGATCAGATATAAGAATAACAATATGGGCTTACCGATGGGAAGATAGAGAACTATTCCTCACAAATGCGGGATCATTTCTGACAGTTAATACAGGGAAACATAGGAAGAAAGGAGTTGGTGAGGGGGGGGGGGGGTTCTCTAAAAAGATAATAGTGTAAAATATCCTAAATTATGAGTTTTGGGGGGTTAGGCCTAAACGAAAAGTGCAGGGTTTTTTTTCTGATCCCTGATTCAGTGACCCCAAAACACATAGTAAACATGGTCTGCTCTCTGCACTCTGGGTATGAACTTTTTTTTTGTGGCTGTGTAATCAATAAGTAATTAAAATGCAATAAATAAGTTCTTTACACATATAAATCAGTATGCATTGAGAATATGAATTCATATCATCCGCCCAAAATTCCGAAAACTCCTAGAGATGAAATGTTGCGTCGTCCTGCGTGATAAGAACTATCAGTGACCTAACCTTGATTCTAAGTATCCACAATGCATTAGGTCTCCTCTGCTTTTATGTTCATAACGTCTTTTTCTGTTGAATGTTAAATTAGGCAAGCATTTAATTTATTTCATGAATATTTAAAATTACGAAAATATCTCTTTTATAGTGTTTTTCTCATTAATTTATTGTGAATTTATTAGGTTATGGCGAAAGAAATATTTTCATCAATCCTTTTTATATTCTTTTTGGTAAGTAAAAATGTTTTATTTTAGCGCTTTCCGAAGAAATGTAGCTAACTTTCTTCAAATTATCATCGAGCCTTAACCACTAGTTCCTAATTTTCTTGGCTTCGTTTACTAAAATACTAATTTTACTGCATGGGCGTATATAGAAAATAATTTCGGGGGTGGGCTGCGACCATTTCCGGGGTACGGAATGCTAAAAATTTAGAACTTGAAATAGTTTTAGGCAATTAAAACGCTATTACACGTAAAATAAAATATTTTTTACGAACTATGTGATCTTATTTAATTTATTTTTAAGGGTTTTACGACAAATTTTTACCATCAAATCAAAATTTCGGGGGGGGGGGGGGCTGCAGCCCCCCCTTATAGACGCCCATGTTTTACTGATAAATGCAATTTAAAACGAAAAAAGTTAATTATATAGTTTAAAGAGACAAAAACCCGTTAAAAAAAGTCCGTCACGCAGGAGCTGCATAACTAAGCACTTTCCTCATAATTTGGGTAGTGTAGACTGCTTTCCAGAATAATTTGCTTAAAATATCCTATATAAATAAAATAAAAACATGAATAGTTCTTTTTTAATTTTGTAATGAGTAACTGTTCAATTATTAAATTTGTAATTAATTTACTTCCAGAGTTAAGTTTATACATACATGAAAACTTCGTATTTTCATCTTTTGATCTGACGCAGGAACAGGATACAGTCCCACTAGTGGTAGAAAGCGCTCCATGTAGCGCCCTTGCGAACCTACGCCTGGGTCCGAAGTAAACCCCCCCTTCTAATGAACCGATTTAGTTTATTTTTACATCTCACTTTTCTCTCTAGATTACCACTACGAATACGAAGTTTCGTGGAAATATAACAAAAATCACGGCTGTTAGTGGCAAATTGGTAATATGGGTCCGCAGTAAACCCCTCCTTCTAATGAACCGATTTAGTTTATATTTACAACCCATTTTTCTCGTTAGATTACGACTACCAATACTATGTTTCGTTGAAATATATCAAAAACTACGGGGTGCATGGTCAAATTAGTGTTTTGGCTCCGGGGTAAGCCCCCCCCCCCCTTCCGTTAATGTACCTCAATGTGTACCTCCGTTTATGTTAATGTGTACCTCAATAGCTACTTTCCTTCGGTGGAGACTGCTAAAACATAACTAACATTTTCGATGTTTCAAGCACTTCTTTCTCCGATTGACATCGCCCCATCGAAAATACCTTAGTAAGAATTAAGTAAGCTTTCGAATGGTCATCTTCCACTTACCACGATTTCCCAACCGTTTTCGAGTTATTCACAAAAATATAGGAAGATCCCAAAACTTTTCATGTCATTTAATATATATATTTTTTAAATACTTCCTTAACTCCAAATGTAACAAAAATTTAAAGATTTTAGTTCAGACGAATTCCTAACATGTAGAAAATATTTCATTTGAATCTCCCGATTCTAATTTCGACTTTTCTCAAAAACGGTTAAAGATATCGCATAAAAAATGGTTTCATTCGTATTCCTTTGTTAAGGAACCTATAAAAAGAGTACAAGCAACAGTCGAGTCAACGACTCATAGATATAGATCGAAATTTTTGACACACAATTTTGAATTTCGTAACTTTGTTTGGGCTAGATAGGAGGTGAACATATCAAAAGTCCTCACCCGTAGCCATTGTGCCGGGGGAGAGGGGGGGGGGTTTAGAAGGTCCCATTTTTCGGGTTTTCACTTATATCTCGGAAACCCTGCCTCCTAGCGACATGACTATTCTATAACAAATCGAAGCTGATTAAATTTCCTACAAGTTCTATTCTATAAAGTTTTTCGAGATATCTTTCGTTTTCGAAATATCCGCTCTTGAAGTCTGTAATTTTGGGGAAAAAACTCACTTTCTTCTATTCTCGACCGGATAACTCTTCAACGATGAGCCCAAAAAATAAATTTCGGCTATGGGGTTGTAGAGCATTCCATTCGCTTCAATAATATGTATAACTTTACTTATTTTCTTTCAAACGTTATATACGCACTCACATGGTCTTAACAAAACCATTGCCAATATAATGCACAATATCTTATCTAATTGAGTGTGAATAACTGGTCAGTGGACCCAAAATTATATATTTTGTGCTATTTATACGTCCAGTGCTCACTATATTTACAAAATGGAGTATATTTTGGACAATACATTGACTGGAAATGGTGAGAAATTGAAAGGTTCATCAGTCGACAGTTGTGGCCAGATATCACTGTGAACACTAAAACTGTTTTCACGTTTGAAGGAAAATACATAAAATAGTAAAATTATATATATTCTTGAAGGGAATGTAATGATCTGCAACCCTACAGACGGCATTTATTTTTCGGGTTTATCGTTAAAGAGTTATCCGATCAAAAAGAGCAAAAAGTGTGTTTTTTCCCAAAATGACAGACATTCAAGAGCGGTTATTTCGAAAACTAAAGATATCTCAAAACACTTTATTGGTTTGAACTTGTAGCATATTTAATCAGCTTTCATTTGTTATAAAATGGTCATGTCGCTAGGACGCAGGGTTTCCGAGATATAAGTGAAAACCTCCTATCTAGCCCAAACAAAGTCACGAAGTCCAAAATTGTGTTCCAAAACTTTCCACTTATAGCTGTTTTTAAGCATTCGTTGCTTGGACAGCAAGTATATGAACTCGAAAACGTAAGCGTTACGATTTGTTTCGCGCAAATTTCGCTCCAAAAACTATGTTTTGGGGGACGGATTCTGCCTTTTGCCGTAAAATATTATAAAACCGGTCTCGATGTTCTAAACCAATATCGTTTGAGATGAATTAGTGAAACTTTTTTTTTGTAGTTTGGGCTTTAAAAATCGTACAAAAATATACATATCCCATATTGTTATGAACAATATCTAAGCACATGCGCAAAAAAGATCCTGAGGCTTCATAATGAAATACGTCAAGTTGCACACCATATTTTAGCATTTTTTCCGCTGAATACATTAGTTTTTAAATACTATCCTATTCATTATAAATCCTCTTTTTTTGCTTTTAGGTATTGTTCATAAAAATACGGAATACCCATCTTTTTGTAGGATTTTTATAACCCTACTTACAGAAAAAAGCGTCACTAATTTATCTCAAACGGTTGCAGAGACATTAGCCTGGAACAATGAGTCTGATGGTGCATTATTGTAGATCGTATTGAAGAAGGATTTTACTATTATATTTATCAGAAAAAATGCTAAAATATGGTGTGAAACTTTACATAAAGATATTGTTCATAAAGGTACGGGATATGCATCTTTTTATAGAATTTGTAAAGCCCAACCTACAGAAAAATGTTTCAGTAATTTATCTCAACCGGTTGCAAGGATATTAGTCAGGATCATTGAGGCGGGTTTTTGGCATTTTACGGCTAAAGGATGCGTAAATTCGAAGAAATTCACCAATATAAACTCGTTTTAGAATTTGATTTTCTACAAGAATCGGTCATAAAGAGTATAGCATTCTATTGAAAATTCCAAAGTTATGTTAGCTGGAGAAGTACTGGAGGAGTTTAAGAGGCTGAATATGGACTGAAAAGATTCAACCTCTTTGGATCATCAATGAGTTCCACTCAAGAATGTAGTTCTTTGCTGCCAACGCCATGCGCCTACAAATAATATTTTACGGAGTTTTACCTTCGTTCTCAAAGCATAGTCGGTATCATGTGATGCTGCTTAGTCCCATGCAATAAATATCTCGATGCAGTTCGGGGTGTCCTACAAGGACAACTGTTATTCTTATCTTAATTTTTTTTTTACGGCGTATCTACAACTTGGCCATTAGCGCCGGGCTATCTACACGTTGCCACCCTTTAATAATGCCAACTGCACCTGGTCGGTCACCCATTCAGGTACTGGCCACGCTCGACGTTGCTTAACTTCGGTGATCTACGGGAACCGGTATATTCAACGTGGCTATGACCGTTGGCTCTTACCTTAATGTTGCAAAGATTAAGAAGAGTTTTCTTCTTCTTCTTATCAATGAAAAGCATAAATTGCTTCGCCTTTCACTGGATGTTAATGTAGCGTCACTTCCTCCTATGTTCAGTTTTGGCCCATCTTAGCATGATTTGTCTAGCAACTGTTCATAGGGGTTCTGGTGAAACATGTACTGTAGATACCCCAATATTAGGCAGCTCCGCATTTTCCGATCCCTCGGCTGCCAAAGTGTCCCAGAACCTACTCTAGCTTGCCCATGTTTTGGAGGCCCCGGTGATGAAAGCTTTCCTTGCAATCCAAGTTCGTCTTTATTCGTGGTTGAAGAATCTCTTATTGTAGCTTGACTGCTCGAGAATATGGTGAATGCTAGTCCCTCCCATGAAGTCTGCACAAGTATTTATAAAGAATTTTGGAAATGAATTGGAATTTCTTAAGTGGTTTACTTTTTTTCAGCTGAGAAGAGGACTCGGCATGGAGAGAGAAAACGTCATTTACTACCTCGAAAGATATTCTTCAAACGAATTCGATATCACGGAATTGAAGGACAGCGATATTCTCTCGCGCTTTAATGAACATTTTAAGCGCGAACGATTTACGATAACTTACGAGGAACTTGTGGAAATTTCAAGGCCAGAGGAATACGATATCATTGAAGCAAGAGAAGTATTCACCGAAGACATTTATGATGAGAATGACCATTATAAAGATTCTGATTCAATTTGGTTTGAAGATGAACATAAAGTGAAGAATAAAAAGCCACATCATTCAGACACATATACAGTTCGAAATGATTTTGACATATTCAAAAATCTTGCAGAAATAGCCTTAATTTTGAACGGAATACAAAATATAACGGAGGCACTGAAGTTATTGAAATACATCAATAGAATCAACTCAACAGCAACAAATTACAACGAACAACTCCTTCCGCTTCTTTCGGCTGAAAACAACACTTTAATGGTTGAACTCATTCTTCAAAATGTTGTAGATGTATATTTTGCGGATAACAAGGGAAACAGTGCACTTCATTATGCCGCAATGAACGATAATTCAGTACTTGCATTTGATATTTGTGAGAAAGACGCTAGTGGCATTAATAATCAGAATGATTTTAGAGAAACCGCATTCATAATTGCTACATCAAGAAATAACACTAAGATTTGTCGAATGCTACTGGATAGGGATGCAGACCCTTACATTCCAAATGCGGATGGTTTCACTTCCCTACATGAAGCGGTAATGAACAAAAACAGAGAAATCGTCCAGTTTATACTTTCTAAATCTATAAGAGGGATTGACGAGGTAGATTATAAGGGAGATACAGCTCTGTCCTTAGCTGTCATTGAAAATGATCACATTTTGGCTGAAATAATCGTGAAGGCTGGTGCTGATCCGTACATTCAGAATTTTGAAGGTCAGACGTCGCTACATTTGGCAGTAAAAGTGAAAAGTGAACTAATTGTAAGTGTATTATTGAAGGAGAATAGAAGTGGAATTAACATAAAAAATAGAAATGGGATGACAGCATTTTTGTGGGCAGCATTCAGTGGTATTTTATCAATTATAAAGATACTTCTGATAAATGGGGCTGATCCCAATATTGTTGACAATCATGGTGTTTCGCCACTTCATGCTGCTAGCACAATTGGAAATGTTGAAATTCTCAAATGCATGTTTAATGAAAGCCATCCCGATCCCAATTTACAAGACGAAGAAGGCAATACTGCTCTTCATTATGCAGTTAATATGCAACACATTCAAATGGTCTCTGTTTTCCTGGAGATGGGTGCAGATCCTAAAGTTGTCAACAACAATAATCGTACAGCTCTGCATACTGCAGCTATATTAGGTGATCAAGATATTTCAGTAGTATTATTGAACGCCAGCAAGTCAATTCTTGAGATTCCAGATCGTCGTGGGCATACAGCTCTACATTTAGCAGTTTTCTTTCGACAAACGGCGATTATCGAGACTCTTTTGGAGTTTGGAGCAAATCCAAATGCCCTTGATTCAATTTGTTTCAATCCTTTGAGGCTTGCTGTCCAAGTCATTGGCAATAAAAGGAATACAAGTGATGTTCATGAGCATTTTGAGTGGATTAAGGTCATTAAAATACTTTTGAGGTTCGGTTCGGATCCCTACATTCTTGATCAGATTGGCAATACAGCTCTCCACGCTGCTGCTGAGATAGGAAGCGTGGATACAGCCTCAATGATATTGGAACATTCCAAAAGTGGAATAAATATTCAGAATTTTGAATCAATGACTGCACTAAATGTGGCAATATTTAATAAAAGCATAAATATCGCGGTTGTCTTATTAGAAAATTTCGCGGATCCTTACATTCAGGACCATTATGGAAGGACGTCATTACACATTGCAGTAGGTCATGGGGAAATAAAATTCATGTATGAAATTTTAGCCAGCAACAACACTGGTGTGAATAAGGGGGATATGAGTGGTAAAACTGCTCTTTACTATGCCATTTTATTTCCTTCTATGCAGTACCCAGAAATTGAAATCGCTTCCTACATCGAAAATGACGGAGAGTTTGTTCCATTTGGTGCATTGGTTGACAGTAGCTATTATGGCAGCAAGAATGAACCCACGTTGTCAGTGGTCGAACTAAGGGAACTTGGTTACTCAGTGGTTCCTGTATATAATCTTAAGAAATTTGATGAAGAAATAAACAAAATAATTGATATCGTGAGTTCTACATACAAATTCAATAAAGTACATTTTGATTCGAGTGAAAGCAGTCATCTGGGCTTACCTACATTTACAAGAAAATTAGAGGAAGAAATTTGTTTCGAATCTTTCCACGTTTCAGGCTTAAAACACAATGAATCGGCAAAAAGAGTTGAAATGGTCAACCTTCTGTTGAGCAATCATGCAGATTATAGAATAACCGATGAAAAAGGATATTCTGTTTTCCATAAGGCTGTTCAAGTAGACGATATTCAGGTTTTAAGGAGTTTTCTAAGGAAAATGAAACTTGCAGAAATTAATGAGATCAATAATAAGGGCGAAACACCGTTACACATTGCAATCAGAACACTTGCTGTCAATTCATCAAAATACCTTTTAGAAAATGGCGTTAATCCTTACGTATCTGATGATAATGGACGAACAGCTCTACATGCTGCTGCAGAGATGCACAACGTTGAAATTATGCAGTTAATATTGAATATATCAAAATATGGCATCAATTTAAAAGACAATAGTGGCCTAACAGCTCTTTCGTTGAGTACAACCCACGCAAATAAGGTAAAAGAACTCTGTAAGGTACTCTTAGAAAATGGCGCGGATCCTTATGTAGCAGATAACAGAGGGAACACTGCCCTTCATGCTGCTATCATAGAAACAGTACAAAAAACATTATACCGTGGATATTCTGATGTTCCAGTTTTTACAGATATAATGAAGATGGGTTATGAAGAAATCCATGATAGACAATTATGTTTGAATCGTTCTGATTCTTACTCTTGTCAAAGGACAATATGCCATTTATATTTACCGGATTTAAAAACATATTCTGTTGTTGAAATGATATTGAGATACAACTCTTCAGGCATTAACTTAAGAAATGATCAAGGCTACACCGCATTTTTCTTGGCAGCTTTTTATTCTAGCACCGATTTACAATTCCTGTTGGATGTAGGAGGAGATCCATATATTGTAGATAACGAAGGGCACTCGTCGCTACATGCTTTAATTGCCGGTTTTAGATATAGGCCGAACACTAAGCAAAACATCGGACTCTTGCGTAAAATAATGGCTACAAACAACTCAGGGATCAATATGCAGGACGTTCACGGATACACTGCTCTACATTTTGCTGCGTCCATTTCATCGAAAATCGTTTACGAGCTTATCAAGAATGGAGCTGATCCTGATATCGCAGAAAATCGGCACGGTTGGACTCCTCTACACATTGCGGTAGCTCTTGACGATAGGGACTCTGTTGAGGTTATAATGGGAAACCCGAAGACTGATGTTAATGTTCAAAATGTAGACGGACAAACACCCTTACATTTAGCTCTCAAAGAGGATATTGTGAAACTTATGATAAATAAAGGAGCCAATATCGCGCAAAGAGACCTTCGGGGGCGGACATTGTTTCATTATTTAGTGTTATATGACAAAGAAAATGTGATTTCAAAAATCCTTAGTGATAACTCTACATATATCGATGACCCAACTTTATTTGGTGAAACACCTCTGAGTATCGCAGTGTCTAGTGACAATCCTTATTTGGTTAAGTATCTTTTGAAAAAAGGTGCCGATTCTAAATCAACTCAAAACTATATGAAAAAGCCACTTGAAATAGCAATAACTGAAGATAATTATTCTGCTTTCCAAGCCTTATGGAAAAGCGTAGATAACATATTGACATATAATATGTTCGGTTCGAATGTATTACACTCTGCCTCAGTGTTAGGAGAGTCATACTATGTCGTTAAGATCGTAGAGAAATTCCACGCTTACTTAGACTTTCCTGACAGGTACGGCCGAACAGCGTTGCATTACGCTGCAATGGGATCGGAAGAAGAAGTTATGCAATACCTTCTTGAACAAGGAGCAAATCCATTTATCACTGATAATTTTGGCCAAAATGTTCTCCATTACGCTGCGGAAGGATGCAGTGCGTCCATTATCGAGTTTATATGTGTAATAGCAGAAAACATAGAGAACAAAAATGAGCTGAATCAGTTAATTAATAAGCGAAATTTGTTAGATATAACACCTTTAAAAATTTCATCATTCAAAGGAAATTTTGAGGCATTCGAATTCCTTTGGAAAAGAGCATCCAGGAGGAACGACTCTAGTTATTGCTGTTATGAGAGCATTCTATTTTCTGCCGCCCTTGGCGGAAACTTGAATATAATCAAGTTAATTTTAAACAACACGAACATACCAGGAATAGAAAAAAGAGCAAATGGACTCACTCCAGCGATGGGAGCTGCTGCGAGGGGACGAAGAGAGGCGTTTGATGTGCTAATCTCTAAAGGTGCAAGAATTGATGATGTTAGTTATTACGGACAAACCATGTTGCACTTTGCTGCACAAGGTGGAGATAAAGAAATCATTGAAACCGTTCTCAATAATTCAGAATCCTATATAAATTCCAGGGATGTGGAAGGATTTACACCGCTAATGAACGCAGTCTATCACGACAAACTTGATGCAGTTGAATTCTTGCTGAACAACAATGCAGATCCCCACATAAAGAACATTTATGGAGAAGATGCAATAAAAATTGCTGCAAAAGTAGGAAATGCGGTTCTAAAATCGAAACTGTTCAACGTAACTGATAATATAGACAATGTAATGGGAATCCTCTTGGCTAGGAAGAATGCTTCATTTGACAGACAAATTCTCTTTGACTTGGTAGCCAAAAGTAGTTTGCGGAAGCATCCAATTTTTCTTGCAGCGGCAAAACGAGACATAACTAGTATCGAAACTCTCTTGTCTTCTTCTGTTAAGATAAGGAAACGCAGCTTTCCAAATCTTATGAAAGAATTAATGAATGATTTCGATACTGTAATAAATGACATGAAAGAAAATGAAGAGAATGCTCCCTCAAAATTGGAGCGTTTAAGTCCACTTGACATCGCGTTGTTGTTCCATCAAAATTTGCCGGTGGTAAAAAAAATTATTCAAATCCTAAACCTAGACGAAAAATCAATAAATTATAAAGCTAAAACATGGACACCACTTGACTACGCCTTAATGACAAATAGTAACTTTTTGAATGATAATAACGCAAATACGTTGTTGTACTTGTTAAATAGATACAAGAATGGACTCAATGAAAGTACTAATGTTTTTGGCTGGACTGCAGCACATAAAGCTGCTTGGTTTGGCAATTCTCAAGCAATTGGATTCCTGCATTATTACGGTGTTGATCTAAATAAAGCAGATAATTTTGGGCGGACACCTCTTCATTATGCTGCTCTAAATGGATATTCTCAGGCTGTAAATAAAATACTTCACTTGGATAAAATGTCTATAAATAAGAAAGATAAACGTGGTTTTACTCCGCTTCTTTTAGCCCAAATCTACAATAACAGGAAATCTTTCAAACACACGTCTGATATAAATTCTGATTCGACTTATAAAGAAAGTGTTTCTATCTATGATATTTCCGATCTGATTTCTAAAATATCTATTAGTAATAGGCAGGACTTCTTCCTAACAACGTCATCGCTGATAGCCCACAAGGCAGATTTGGATGTGCGAGACAGAGCTTCTGGGTGGACTGCCTTGCATTGGGCTGCCATGGATGGAGACTACCAGTCTGTTCCGCTTCTTGTTTCTGGAGGTGCAAAAGTTAATCGTCTATCTTGGACTGGCGAGACTCCTTTACTTATAGCTCGGAAATGGATGAGGAGAAAGATATACAAATACTTGAAGTCGAATAACGGTGTTTGGTAAGGAGTTAAAATTGTCGACGCTGCAAGTCACCAGGGAGGGCTGACCTGCCATTCTGCTCCATAGCCTATATTGTTACTGACTGTTGTGTTATTATTTTTGACAAGAAGTGCATGTTATATATAGAAGCCGTTTTGATTGTCATTAGAAAGTAGTGCACTTCGCCGGACAAGAGATAATCTTATACTTTAACTTTTCATTATTGTCCTTGTGCATAGACGTTAAATACGTTGTTGTACTTGTTAAGTAGATGCAAGAATATACTCATTAAAAGTACTAATGTTTTTGGTTGGACCTCAGCACATAAAGCTGGTTGGTTTGGAAATTCTAAAGCAATTGTATTTATGCATGTGAAACCTGTAAATTCTATATAAAAGAAAGTAGCATCATTAAGCACTTTCCTCCAAATTTGGGTAGTGTAGACTGCATTCCTGAATAATTTGCTTAAAATAACCTGTATAAATAAAATAAAAACATGAATAGTTCTCTTCTTTCATATTTTTAATGAGCAGCTGTTTCAATTATTATTTTGTAATTAGTTTTCTTCCATAATTGTGTGTTTACGTGGAACTACTCTACTTAATAAATAGACAAAACTTAACATTTTCGTCTATTGATCGTTTTGAATAATAAAGCGTCTCCATAAAAGCAAATAAAGCAGGTATTGACAATAATGTTGAAAGAGAGTCAGAAAATACATTATTGTCAATAATGAATACATTATTGTCAATAATCAGAAAATACATTATTGTCAATACCTAAGCTGGCTTCCACACATCCATTCATAGTTGAACTTCGAACTACCCTTGATAATTTGCAGAAAAATAATACACAAGTTATATTCACATGGATACCAAGTCATTGCTGTATAACAGGGAACGAAATAGCAGACGTTCATGCAAAATTGGCTATTAAAGAAGGTTCGACCATAAATCATGTACCTAGGAAGGATTTAATTTGCTCGATGAAGAAGAAAGTTCGCTCTACCTGGGATAGGGAATGGCGGCAAATTAGAGAAAACAAGCTAAGAGAAATCAAAGCATCTACAGCTACCTGGGACACTTCAATACGTGCGGCTAGAAGGGAAGAGGTAGTTCTTACACGCCTCAGAATCGGACACACGAGGCTTACACACTCACACTTAATGACAAAAGATCCACCAACTTTGTGCATCACCTGTGGAACATTATTAAGTGTTAAGCATATACTGACAGAGTGTAGAAATTATGAACTTGAAAGAAGAACTCACGATATTTCAGGAACATTAGATGAAACATTGGGTGATACCAAAACTGCAATAACCAAATTAATCAATTTTATGAAGGAAACAGGACTATTTAATAAAATATAACAAATTTAAGTATTAATTTAGGAGGATTGTCCACAACATATGTAATTGTAACAAAGTATACGAGTAGTCTTGTGAAGCTGGGGTTGCCTTGCATCAGCTGAGAGTGGTAATTTTAGTCAATATAAAATACTAATTATTATTTTTTCTAAATTCTCTTAATCCATAATAAACGCATAGTTCAATAAACTCAATTCATACTATTAAAATAAAATCCAACCATAAAGTTTTTTTTTTTTTCTTTCTTTCTCCTTTAACGGTGACCATGACCCATGTGGTTGATTTCACCCAAAAAAAAAAAAAAAAAAAAAAAAAAAAAAAAAAGCAGGTATGAGATAGAGCGCACTCAGTGTCAGAAGTTAGAACCCTGCAATCCACAAAGTCATAACAAAATAGAGGCGCTCCTAGCGCACCTTTGCCAACCATAGTTTTTTGGGGCAAATACTATTCAAGCATAGTAAAAGGTAAACCCTCCCCCTTCCGATGGAGCGATTTAATTCATTTTTACAACACTTCTTTCTCATCAGATACACAAATGTATACCGCGTTTTATTACAATACAGCAGAACTGTACATTCACTGATGCTTCATTCGCCCCAAAAAACATTGATGCGCGGTTTAAGCCGCACATCGCCAAAAAAATCTTGCAACGCACGGTAGACCTAAAAAAAACAACAACTTTATTTTTAGAACTTTGCAAGGACTTGACTATTGCAATATTAATATTAATAACTACATGCGTGGAGTGAATGATTCGGAAGTAATGATCGTGGATTTGGGAAAAGAAGGGGATGGAGCAATATACTGTCGGTGGCGTATATACCCGAAGGTGGCGTCTAAACTCTGGGTTATAGGATGTAAATCCTTCACTTGGATCCTCTGATAATATCTTTACTTACTCTTAACTAAGCTCCATATATAACATAAGTAGTGATTAACTTGTTTAAAAAAAAAAAAAAAATTGTTCACTTAATACGCACTCAACAAAAATGTTTTATAACCCATTTTCATGATTTAGAATTTTGTTTACTTTTTTAATTATTCTCTTTTGTAATTGTGTTTATTTATTTTTTTGCTAACGAAGGACGCCAAAGAGCATGACAAAATGGTTCGAAATATAGATTTTTCTGAAATTTTTATGTGTTTCTCTTAGCCGGATACCAATCATTCCTTACCTTCTTAGTATTATTGAATGTTTTCAATATTCACTATGCTTAAGATAATCAAATGTGTGTTCAAAAGAATATAAGATGAATAATTTGTGATTTTGTTGAAGTATTTGAGTAGACTGGTTATAATAAATAATTTATCTGAATGTAATGTATTAAGGAAAACGATTACTTATTTATTTATTTATTTTTACTAAATACGTAATTTAAAGGAACCAAAATTTTAATATAATAGTTTTTAATCATGAGGAAAAAGTTTCAACACTTGCAGTAGCCGTAACTAGAATTGAATTGTTTCACACTTTACCTGCAAATGATTAAATATGTATACCACAATGAAGAGTGTACTTGGAAACCTGTTAATGCGAAACCATAAATGCTACGATTTTTTGGACGAATTTTGACGGAACAAAAAACAGTCTTCCCGTGGGGAGAATTTACTTTTTGGCTTATCATTTTAGACGAAGTATTTTTGTGATAAATTTCAAAACAGAGTATTTACAGCAGACACATAATTCTACTGCGGATTTCATTTCACTATTGCATGACTCCATGCTGAGAAAAGAAGCTGTTAAATAAATTGATATTGCAGGTTTTCATAGCCCTCCCCTCACTTTTACATTCCCTAACTAGTCAAACCTTTTTGTAAAATGATATTTAATTTTTTGAAATGCAAGGATATGCTGCTGTCAGATTTTAATTTATAAGTTAGTGAATCACCTTCGCTGCGGGTGCTCATAAATAAATTTAAAAAAATAATTTATTACTACAAGCATTTTAAATCCACAAACCTGCTTAGCTAATCAGTGCTACTCATGCGCATTGAGCCCCTTATCTATTATGTAGGTTCTGTCAAGGTTTGTGTTTTGTTGATATGTATGGGGGCACAATCGTTGACATTTACTTGAGTGGTGATAGTATATGTCTTGTTCGTCCGACATTAAATTGAAAATAAAAGAAAATCACACAGCAGATGAGAATAAATTCAAATGGTTGGGCTTAGAAATCAAATTAACAAGGAATCATATACAGGATAAAATGATTTACACAAATACCATTAGCACTATAACATCTTATAAACTGCCTTTTGCTCGTGTATAAATCCTTTGTATCATTAATCATTTGTGATATCATTTTTCCCCCCAAGAATGGATGTTAATTACACAGATCCCAAAACTTTCCTCTCGAGCTTAACAAGAGTCTGGAATCAGTGTAAGTTCATTATTTTTCTTGTCATTTATAAATGAAGTCATTATTAACTGAAATAGTATTTGTTTATTGTTTCTTTATTTTAATAATATTTCTCTAGTTTTTTTTTCTTTGTTTTGTTAAAACTGCCATTAGAATTGCTTTCAACACTGTTGTCCTAGCAAAGATATTCTATGACACTCTTTATCTTCGCCTAGTTCAAATAGTTAACTAACTCTTAGGTATCTTGGTCTTTGTTTCCTATTTCTGCCCGTTTTCCTTTAGTACTGAACCAAGCAGTTATCAATGTCATAAAATGTATTCCAATGCTGTCAGAATTTTCCATGATTTTCTTTCTTCCTAAATCATATTGTTTTACATTTGAATTGCCCTCTTTTTAGGTAACATATGTCTATTGGACTGTACTTCAATAGCTTTTATTTTCTTAGTTGCCTACGTCGAAAATAGTCATATTGGTGACAATCATAGAATAACTTCCTTAAGGTGTCAACATATTTTATATATCAGTCATTCAGCTGACACCATGATTCAGTCCATCTTGTGAAAAATGATATTGCATTTTTCTTAGGAACTGGACATTCAGGAGTATCCTTAAAAAAGTCAGAAGCTAATTCGATTATTGAAGCTTCTGTAATTTACATCGGTTGAAGTAATGCTTTTGAAAAATTCACTTAGTAGAAAATTAAATATTTTTTCATTGCCAGAGTGACTAAGTCCATTTGTATTATTACAATTGATATTTGCATTGTTCAATTAAACATTTATTTTAATCCATTACTGATATTATATCAGTGGGCTGATCATGTAGAATATCGGAACAGCATTTTAGATCTAGTATATTTTCATTTAATTCCAAAATGCCATTTGATATAAAACTTGTGGCAATTCAACTTGTTCTTGTAATTTCAGCAAAAATATTTTTGAACTGAAATGAAAAAGTTAATTGGTTGAAAATGTGGTGGATTAGAGTAGAAAATTAAAACCTTTTCTTATTCTCTACAAGATATCATATGATTAGTCATTTTTGTGAATGAGATATTAAAAAAAGACGAATTGATAGACCAAAAGGGTTTTATTGCTTTTAGTAGGATTATTTATAAGGAACTTTCCATCTTTTATAACTTTTGTCATATAGGCCTTCAGTTTTTCATGATTATTAGAAAAAATGTAAACATTGATCCACTATCAAAAGTAATCCTCAAGATATCATTTATGATTTGAAATATATAATTAAAAAACATTTTTATTCTAAATTCCCTGGCATTAATAACTCAAAACCACCAGTTTTGAATGGCTTATCTCCCATACTTTAGCTTATTAGCTTCCCACATTCAAATGTGCTTTTATCACAGTATCTTATATTTTCTATGATCTGTGTCCTCAGCCATTCTTCGGATACCTATGCGCAGTTGTCCCTTCCTCCACCTTTAAGAACTTTCTGAAAAAAAAATCGTAATGCTTATGTTTTCATAAGCTCTTTTTATAGGTTTTCTGAAGTGAAACCATTTTTTAGCTTACATTACAGACTTTTTACATTCATTTAAACTAGGATATTTAAATTTTGATTGCGTTTAGAGTTTAGGAAGCATTAGAAGAAGAAAAAATTATTAACAGTCCTGAAAAGTTTTGGGTTCTTTGCATATTTTCTAAAATATCTCTCAAACTGTTTGGGAATTGTGGAAGGTGATAATTGGAAAATAAAAAAAAAATATTTCGTTAAGAGCCTTCTGCTCAAATTATAACCTTGAGGTTGTTTGCGATACACCACTGTGCATGCGGGAACGCCAGCAAACACCTTTTGTGACACATACAGTCTCCCTTTTGTACATAGCCATGCCACTGCGCATGCACGAACGCCACTGCACATGCGCGAACGCCACCGCACATGTTCTAACGCCAGAGGACACTTTTTTCTGATACATACAGTCTTCTTTTTCGTACTTGGCCACTGCGCCTGGGCGAATGCCAGCGGACACTTTTTTGTAACGATTTTTTCCAGTTTAGTCACCGCTAAAGCATATTTATTCAGTCAGATTGAGTTATCTGATTCATGACTATACGACAGACTTGGGAGATAGTGTGGTCAGTACTATGCTCCGGTCGCCTGATTTTCCACTTAGCTGCTTCTATTGTTAGGGCCATTAGCACCAAGATAACCATTAATAAATTACTTATAGGCTGGGTTGGCCTAGGGACGGTCAGGGAGGTCAAATTCAACCCATAAACGAAAACACTAGAAGATAAAAATTGTTTGTGCTTGCTCGGGATTTGAACTCAGGTCCTCCAGCATATTAGTCCAGTGCTCTATCACTGAGCTAACCTCGTCCTGAATATTTGAAAGCTTACTAAATTCTTTACAAAATGGTTTCTGAAGTAATTTTCGGTGAGACGATGTCAATAGGAAAAATAAGTGCTTAAAATTTTGATTGTTTTAGATTCGTTAATTTAAACAGTTTTTGTTTTAGATTTCCGGAGTTTTTTGTTGCTTGTTGCTTTCTTAATTCATTTTAGCAGTATTATTAATTTGCCAGTAAAACAAGATAAACGTTGTAGAAACGTGCTAATATGACAGTTTTTGTTTGCAATTAATCCAAGTAAAACTTGATTAACTACTGCCTGACCAGGCATGTTTGATATATGTTCTACCTTTGTCTTCATGGTAATAACTGATAAGTTAACCCCTGGTATGTATAAAGTGTCTGATAGACATGAGGGAAATGTCGGTGAAGCCTGTTGGCAGCAGTGAGCATCTGGACTCTTGATGTTCACTGCTGCCAACATACTTCACAGAATTTCCCTCGTGTCTCTCAGAGACTTTATACACACCAGGGGTTAACCCTTTCATTGCTGGCGAATGAAGCGACTCGCAGCGCCTAATATGCTCGATGTTTTTCCGTCTAGCTTCCCCCGTATGCTCGCCAATCTCTCCTCTTCTTGACCTCTCTACCGTTCGACTCTTTCATATCTCTCAGCATCCTCTTGTTATATATTTGTAATTATTAACATATAAAGTCAAATGTCCTTTATATTTGTAATTTTATTCTAAACCGAAATAAATGTTCTATCACGGAAATGAATCTGAAGAAATACGCCAAAATCTTTGTCTATGTCCTCCTGGAGCATTTGTCTTATCTCTTCGTCAGACCTAAAACGAGAATCGCCCATCGTCACTCATATCTAAAGATGCTATTTATACCGACCTCACTAAGCAAGATCCAAATTGTGACTGAAAAATATAAACAGCAACAATAGGGCTGGAGAGACAAGTCTGAGTAGGATCCTGCTAATAGGCAGCGAGGCGCACCAGCTTCAACCTCCAACAATTAAATAAAACAATGAAGATTGTAGGACTTTACATTGTTTTTTTTTTATAGATATTAATATACTTGCACAATGCATAAATTCAATTAATATATGAATAAGATTTGATGAAATCAAAAATTATATATTTGAAGAACTGGGTGAAGATGTATTATATACTCTAAAAATGCAATGTATTATTTCATTATGAGAAGCTACGTATGAGGCTAGTATGGACCACGAGTTAACTCGTGTGGAGCGTGAGGGGGGGTACTGCAAGTCGAACACGAGTTAACTCGTTCAGAGCAACGAAAGGGTTAATATTCAGATTGGATAGTCATAAAATATTAGGTTCATATTGGTATTGTTTATATTCTGGATATTTGATAATAAATTAAGTAATCACAATGTTTAATCAAATATCCATTGATATTACTTTTATTATTTGTTACAGATAAAAAATGTGATGCTTTGAATCGAATGCTTCAGCACCATTTTGAAAGTGTCTCTAATCCATATGAAAGTGCTCTTATCTTAGTAAGGCTTTCGCCTGACTATAATCTACCTCGCCCAAATGGTCTTTCTTCTACTGGTTAGTTGATATTTTTAATATACTTTTGGCTTTATTTTTTACTAGCTGATGTACCCATTCTACAATGCCCATTCTTTGAGTTGCCATTCTACAATGCATTAAAATGTTTAGCTTCTTCGGCTACACTGACGATGATTTGACAGAAGCGAGAAGACAACGGAATTTTGCATGAACTGATTTTTTTGTGTATTTTACATTTTTTGTTTGTATTTTTATATGAGCTTCCTAAATTTAAAATGTGATAAAAAGCAAATATTGTTCATTTTACTTGAAAAATTGAGTTATTTATAGAAAGTGGTGCAATAAAGAGGCAGCTCCAAATCATTAAACCTTACACCATCACTCTAAAAAATGTAGAATAGGGGCCTTATGCACTTACTTTCATAAGTAGGTGGCTATGTTATGATAAGAAAAAGAAAATGGAAAAAAATATCAAGAGATTAAATTTTAAAACGTTTTTCCCAATTTGACAAAAATGTGAAAGAAGGAGCTGCCTCCTTATTGCTGCACACCCTTCAATTGTTAAGTAGATTATTTTTTGATTGATAAAAAAAAAATAAGTAAAGATGGAATGGTTGGGATTCGGCTAAAGAAACCTCAATATGATTTTTGTTAAAAAAAAATCTATATTTTGGACGTTTCGGCTACTCATTGGTAGCCTTCGTCAGCTAAAATGACAAGAAAAACAGAACTATAAATACACTTAACTTATTATAAAAGAACAATTTGGTCTAAAATTCTTAGAATGAGTAGAATGAAAATCAGAAGAAACATAACAAAAAAAAGAAGAAAAAAGGCTATTATATTGAAGTTTATATAAGTATATTGGTATATAGGTGCTAATAGTAACATAAATTAATTATAACAAACAAATAAGATACTACATACCTATGGAAATGCCTGGGGGCAGAGGAAGACCATTGTTGACAGTTAAGTAACCATTGTGGAAGTGTCTAAGAAAAAAGGAATCTACTGGGGTAAATGAAACGGAAACAAACCAGGTGGTGGAGGGTCGGTAGGGATCAAAGGCCTGTTTATGACATTTTATGACAGGAAAGGAGAGAAAGGTGTTAATGGAAGGATACACAAGGTGCATGGGAAAATACTAGGTGGGAGGTCGGGAGAGTTTTTGAAAAATATTAGCGTACATAGGAGAAATCCTTCCATTTACACCTTTCTCTCCTTTCCTGTCATAAAATTTCATAAACAGGCCTTTGATCCCTACCGACCTCCCACCACCTGGTTTGTTTCCGTTTCATTTACCCTAGTAGATTCCTTTTTTCTCAGACACTTCCACAATGGTTACTTAACTATCAACATTGGTCTTCCTCTGCCCCCAGGCGTTTCCATAGGTATGTAGTATCTTATTTGTTTGTTATAATTAATTTATGTTACTATAGCCTATATACCTATATACTTTTATAAACTTCAATATAATAGCCTTTTTTCTTCTTTTTTTTTGTTATGTTTCTTCTGATTTTCATTCTAAGAATTTTAGACCAAATTGTTCTAAACTTTTTTTGTATTAATTTCTGTTTTTCTTGTCATTTTAGCTGACGAAGGCTACCAATGAGTAGCCGAAACGTCCAAAATATAGATTTTTTTTAACAAAAATCATATTGAGGTTTCTTTAGCCGAATCCCAACCATTCCATCTTTACTTATCACCTCGACGGCATCACCACTACTTATCAACTGTCTAATCATCATGATAAAAAAAATGTAATAATAAGATATTAAAAACGGATTTGTTAAAAAGATCATTTTTTAACACATGGATCAAAATGGACAAATTTTTGGTTTCACACTCCGACCATCTTATTAGTACTTCAAGAAGCAGCTTCTCCAGGTAAATAACAACCAATAATTGTAGTAGAGTGTGTCGACTGGATACTTAAGTCTAGGATGTGTTTTCTATCCCCTCTCTTACAGTCACGGTCTACATCTGCTCCCTAGCGTCACGTCAAGTTTGTCATTTTAATTTACTCAAGCATTCATAACTTTGGTTCTAATAAATATTTTACTTTCATTTATTTTATTTTTTTAAGGGTGGATTTAGTGTCATTGGTGCGTGTAACATACATTCTATCCAATGTATCGATTTTTGGTCTTTTCAAATAGTTTCTTTTTTTTTTTTTTTTAGTGATTGAACAATTTTCGAATTGGATTAGATTTAGAAATATTAACTACCTCCATTGCCTGAAGGAAAACACCAAGCATGAAGCCTTTCAGGTTGCTTCGAGGCAACGGAGTAAAAACATCAGCAAGATAATTGTTGATGTTTATCAATTGAAAGAAGACAAACACCTGTTCATCAAACCCCTCTATGATATGCTCCAGCTTCATATGTACAAAGAAGTAAGTGCTCTACATCAGATTTATCTTAAAACTGCAATAAATTTATATATGCAATTTGTGTGTATTTGGTACAACAAATTTTTTGTCTCTAAGAAAAATTCAGGCGTGTTTGATTTTGACCTGGGGAATTGGATGACACTTTATTGAAGGATATATGTATGTTTAACCGTTTTGGAGAAAAGTAAAAAAAGCCTATGTATTTTTAACAATTATTTATTTACTGCTGGGCGGCTATGGAGGCGGTTAGCTTATTATTTAGTCTGTATGGAAACGTCAGATTTAAACAAAAAGGTTATATTAATGAATAGATTATAATAGATAATCATAACATAAATAAAATAAATAGAATTCAGGGAAAAATAGAAAATAAATTTAAATAACAAAAATAGAAAATAGAAAAAAAAGAGTATAATTTTTGTGATATATATGTATATATATATATATATATATATATATATATATATATGTGTGTGTGTGTGTGTGTGTGTATATATATATATATATATATATATATATATATATATATATGTGTGTGTGTGTGTGTGTGTGTGTGTAGTTTGTAAGTGTTTAGATATCTGTTAAAGTAATAGCTACCGTCCCTCTATTTTCTGTTATGTATATATTATTAATTTTTATTATATAAATATATTTTTAAAACTGTAAAATTTATTTATTTCTTTTTGTTATTGTATAGGTTTGCGAATGGGCTGACATGCTGGATTTAGAAGAAGAATTTGGTCTTTATGACTTCATTATTCCTCTGTTATTTCAAGACAAATTAAACGTTGTCGACGAGTTCTTGAAGAAAAGCCCGAGGCATCTTTTGGAATTGGTACAGTTTCTAGACAATATAATAGCTGAAAGGAGCATTTCAAATTTTATCGACAAGTTAATTATGTAAGATCTTATTTTACCCTTTTGTTTAATTTGATTGAAAATTATTTTAATTTATAATCTAAGCCATTTTAACTGTTTACCTGAAAAAGTCTTTAATTCCAATTCCTTCTGTACGATTATTTCTTAAAATGGAATGCTAATGAGTGGATAAAGCAAATAGATAATCGTGATTTTCTGGCTGATTTTGAATGGAATGTTGTTAGATAATGGGAGAGGGGAAGAGAGAGATAAACTCCAATGAACTTACCTCTCAATGAGGATTAGGTTGATGAGAATTGTTTATACTTTTAAAAATATTTTAAATATCTACTTACGGACATCTAATCATTAAACAAGATATACCAATATAAAGACAATGGAAAGAACTGCTAACTATGAGACATGTAATGTCTGACTTCTGAGGATGAGAACAATTTCATTACTTGTGACGATGTTAGCCATTACTTGGATTTGTACTAGATCTGGTAATGCACGTTTAATGAAGTGTTTTATGCACCTTGAAATTTTGCTATAGTGCATCTCTTGGTAGATAAGAAGGTAAATATGTGTTGGCCGTACATACCTTGGAACCTCTGAGTCACTCACATGATGTGTTCCATAAACGACACAATGTAATTCTATTCTAGTGATGTAGAGAGCACCACTTTGCTATAGCCTGTTCAGTTAGATGGATTAGCTCCAATCTCGCATGCGCGGAATTCTGAGGGAAATATTCCGGGCGGTTCCACAATTTGCATTTCCAATATACTGAACACGCTACTTTAAACTAAATAAAACTGATTATGTCTCATTTAGGACCAGGAAAGGCTTCGAGAGGTCAGGCAAGGGAGATAGTGTTTAATATTTATCAATACTTTGCAAAATGTGAAATTGAACTTCTCCACCTTTCTGAACAGGTTATTGCAATGATTTATCTGTTTTATGATGTTTGTATAAGTAACCGTAAACGTATTGTAAATTAAAAACTTTTAAGTGGAATTCTGCGTCTCTAAAATATTTTCTTATTATCTAATCCTTTTACTCCCATCCCTCTTAATCTGCTTACACTTTAATATATGAATAATCATTTTTATATTAGTTTACCATGGTGTGAATTGTCATAGTTTGGTCACAACATTTAATAAAAATACATTTTTGTATAAAGATGAGTTTTATTGCCAACTTTTTGCCTTGTATTTCTGTCAAGTGCTATGAGAACAGGAAAAATAATCCTGATGGATCAATCACTTTGTCACTAATAACTATTATGACTGAATGTCGACAATCTTCATTGGTCAAATATCTTTTCTCAACTACTTTAATGCAGTTTAGTTCAATTTTTATTTACATTTTTTCAGCGATCTAAATGTTGACGTCAAGCAGACATCCTTACCGAAGTTAACACAGGTGAAATCTATATGCAAACTAATAAAAAGGTTTGTTGCCCTGCACAACATTCCCCCCGACAAAACACCGAATCTTACACTAAGGAATGGGGTTAGCACTGTAAATTTCCTTGTTCGCAAGAGATATTACGATGGGACTTTGAGTAAGCATATTTTATTTATTTATTTTTTAACCCTTTCCTTACCAAAGACTTCTGTAGAAGTCAAAACTCGCCTTGCCACTGGAACAAAGGACTTGTACAGCAGTCCGACCCTCCTCTCTCATTTACCAGCTCCCTAAGGCTGAATTTTCCAGGATTTTGACCTTGGGGCTATTAAGCAAGGACTGAGGGAAGCTTTAGCTATTTCTTTCATCACTAGTTGTCGAGGGAATTAATTATTTCTGTCGAGAGAGCTATAGATTATGTATACCTGGGTCAGGTTCGAAAAAATTAACATCGCCAGTGTTAGATCCAACTCGATCCAAATCGAAAAGGAGGATGGATTTTTATTTGTTTTAATAAAAAAAAAGAAGGCTATTTATTCATTTAGCTTCATTGATTAGTACCTATATCATAAAAAAAAAATGTTTGTACTAAAAAATATATACTATAAAAAAAAGTTATTGGAGCATCTAATTATATAATTCAACTTAAATATTTAAAGCTAAAAAGAAAACATAAATAAATAATAAAATAAAGTTTTCCAACAATTAGAAATTTTAAGGGAGGAAATTATATGAAAGTTTTCACGCACGTTGAAAGGAGGACGAGAATAGCTTCGTAACTAGGGCCCGGCCAGGTTGATAGATTGCCGTACTACAGGATCGGCCAGCCCGCACTACCCGCCGTAAGCTAAGGGTTAATTTTATCTATTCTACCTGGTTGTCAATTAACCCATTCAAGGCTGATAGCCGCTTTTGGGTCAGAGGGCCGGCATGTCCTGTAGACTGATATCCACTTTTGTGCCAAGGCCATTTCTTCACTTTGGTACTGAAAGCCAGTGCTGTGACAGCTTTTTGCAATATCTGGCAGTAGTTTTGTAAGCTCTAATCACTCTTGTATCTGCTAGAGTTAATAAAAATGCTGTTTGAGCCTGTTAAATTGGGGTTTCCCTCTGCTATCTGGTCCCTTTGCATAGTTCAGGTCCCTCCGAATGGCCTTATTTGTATTTTAGCAGTTGTTGTGTTCATAGAGATAATGTTTTATAGATATTATACCAATACTGAGATATTTGATATTTAAAATTAAAAAAAAAAAATGATTTTAAAAAACTTTTTAAACTAACTGGGCCGAGTTTGGCACATAGGTACCATCCCTAGGCACTCCCATCCTTTACCTGCAACGCGGAAAATCAGGTAGGCAGAGCACAGTACTCGATGCACTACCTCTAGTGTGCCTTAACCCTTTAACACACATAAATTTTTATGTATAAAACAGTTTTTCCTAAAACCTACCAGTATGTATAAAAAACCTATTGGTGATTGCCTATCACTGCTTAACATCAAGAATTTGATACCTGATTTATACATTATATGCCGGACTGTGCTCTTGTGGCCTGTTACAGAACTACTTGTTACTGTACCCTGGAGGTAAAGGACACCATGTCACATATTTGTAATTATTCAGGGGAATCAACTTTCCATAAGTTTTAACTATTAAAATTTGTTTCTTCGGTACTTATAGAAACAGTTTAAAGACATTTTTTAACACTGTTATTGACATTGATAGGTAATTGGAAGTTTTGATCATAGTCAAACTAAACCGATTCTTCCACATGGTGTCTTTTACCTCTAAAGAAAACGGACATGATTTTATTTTTCACTGTCTTGTGTTTGTTATTTATGGGAGCAGGACTTAGTCCCCTATACCATTATATGGATCAAAATATCTACATTAGGAACATATTGTTAAGTCAATTTAATAAAAAAATGAACCTGGTGTCCTTTACCTCCGAAGTACAGATATATAGACACATTAAAAGAAAAATAAATAAGTATTATTTTTTCTTCTTTCTTTATATGCTTGTTAAATTGTAGGCAGAAGAATTGTAATTGTTTTTTAATTTTTTTATATATTAATTGAGTTAAGGTTATACTGATGCTCAAGATATTTTTTTACATTTTAAAGGCAAAGAAGCATTTAGAGAAATGATTTTTGAGGCATGTGGTTCGAAGAGAGAAGTGATGAACCATCTTGTTGATCGATTGGACGAGGAGAACGATCCTGGTGAAGCGTTGCACTGTGCTAGGTTCTTCTCCCTACCTGTTGCAGACATGCCTCCTCGGGTGAGGAAACTGTATGACGAGGGATGGAGGTAATGTGTACAGCTTAACATTTCCTTTCTTCACCCACTTTAAAACAGCTAAAGGTTGTATGATTGCAAATTGTACACAAGAGGTACAGAATACATTTATTTAAAAATGTTTGTTTTAAAGATGTTAAATGTATGATTACATTTATTTAAGATGTTTAACATATCACAAAACTTCCTGTGCTTGCAAGAACCAGTGACCATACAATGACTTTATACCCCCAAATTAAAATACAGTCCACTCAATTCCCAACAGTTTTAGTCAAGGTAATTTTTACGTTCATGCGAGAAATTCCTGAAATCAGTATATATCTAAGTGGTCAGGCACCAATTAGTTTAGGATCTGTTTGCCAGAAATGAATAGTCCTCACTATTTCATCTATATTAATTGCATATAAATTATTTATGTGTTTGAAGGGCTGAGCATACAAATAAAATTAAATCAAAAATGATAAGAGGTAATATTTATATATATGTTTCTGTTTCTGTGTGTGAGTGTGTATAGCTTTAATATTTGAATGTTTTAGGGAAGAAAAGAGTGAACCTGAGGTAGTTGGAGAGACTAGCAATAGTTCTCATCAGTACCACGCATTCCCTCTTCCTCTTTCTTCTATTTTTATGATTGACACAGAAGCTGCATTTGCATCTCTTATTGATTCAGAAATTGGTAAATATCATCTGTTTTATATTTTTCTTTATTTTCTCTTTCAAAGTATTTAAATTATGAAGAAATTTGATTTACACTCTTAATAAATTTGGAGGCTCGGTGGCTGTTTGTGCTTGGGTGTGACAACTGTGCGCCTTGGGTCATGGTTCAATTCGCTCTTGGGTTCGTGGATTTTCTTTTTCGAAAAAAGAAAAGGCATCAGCCTTATTAGATATTATAAACCGGCACTTCACCTTTAGTTAGAATTTATTATAAATAGAAATATTAGAACAAAATGACAACCATAAAAAATGTTTATAGAGATTTACAGACTGTAGTCTGTTCAATTAGATGAAGTAGTTGGAGGGGGAAATGGAGGGAATGGGTAGGCGGCAGGAAAAATAGTGGAAAAACTCTGGAAAATAGTTATTATTTTAACTTAGAAAATGTATTTAATTGCTGATATTGCATTGTTTTTTTAGAGGGTGCTAGCATCGTTGGTATTGACCTAGAATGGAAACCTACAATGGTTGTAGCTGCTGGAGACTTAGCACTTCTACAATTAGCATTAGAAAACAAAGTTTTCCTCATTGATGTTCTTGCTTTAGCAAATGCTCAGCAGCTATGGAGACAATTTGCTCGGATATTTTTAAGTAACCATAATATACTTAAAATTGGTAAGTCAACTTTCATTTATTAACTATATTCCTAAATCTTGATATGTCGAACCTCGATCAGTTGTCCGGAGTCATTACACGTTAATATCACCTCAATAAGTCGATTTATGGCCAAGAATGTGGAGTATTATACTATATTATATTACTCTAAGGAACTCTTAGACGTCATCACCTCTATAACTCCAACTGCTATCTTCAGACCGGCCTATTTAATTTTCAGTTTCCTATGTTTGTTTACCTTTTTCCTTTACACATACAACAGTTGTTGCTTATTCAGTGGAGAGGTTGTTAAAGAAGCCAAAAATGCGATTAATACACTTGAGACCTTCCTGGAAACCTGTAGCAAAGTCGAACATCATATTTCAAAAGAGATTATGAAAAAAAGGGAAAAAATGTTCAAGAAAAGCCTGGAGATTACTCTACAGTAGCCAAAAATGAGATGCACAAGTGTATGTACAAACTCAATGTTAGTTTAATTAACTATTTCTTGCCAATTGGCTTTATATGTATATACAGGGTGTTCAAAACTCAATTGACACCCTCCTTTTTTCCCACAATTTTTGAAATATAAAAACGAAACTTGGTGGGTCTTAACGTACTCGAATGAACTTCTGTTGGACCTACTGCACGACCCCTGAACTTTCTCCAGTTCAGAGAAATTCCAGAGTTTAGGGTCCAGAGACCCTAACTCTGGAATCTCCAATGGAAAGGGGTTATTTTTATGACTGATTATTGTAAAGAATTGAATTTTATGTCAATTTTATATCTGTCATTTTTTCGCTAAAGCGCACCAATGAGTAACAAATTGCCAAAAACCGAGAAAATCCTTGTTTTTTGTCACTTTTCTGTCAATAACGAAGAAAGTATGTCCGTAATAAAAAACGTTGTAGAGGTTTAAATTTACTTTCCAAAAAGTACCTTTAAATGCCTAAAATGTTAATAGAAATGGAGCAAAACACACTTTTGTTTTTGAAGTTTTCAGATAAGTTTATTATCAACGTGATCTACGCTTCAGTAAAACTTAATAAACATTTCCTAAACTATTTTTTCTCCACCTAGTTTTGGATTTAAGAACGTTTGAAGAAAAAATCAAATTCAATTACTTTATAAAGGCATTAAAATGATAAATTTAAAGCAATAGAACTCACCTAATGATTTGAATTTCGTAGTAATTATTTTTGTGTTGGACGAATTTTTTTTTTTTTTTTTTTTTTTACGGCACCTTGATGTCTAGGGCCATTAGTGCCGACATCCAGGGTGCCGCGAGGAATTTTCCCAACGAGCCGTGAGATAAGAAAATTCCTGCCGCCGCACAGTGGGGCCAAACTACTTTTCGTGTTTCAAAAAAGACTACAGCCTCCAAATCTTAACCGATGAGAATGCATTTTTAAAAAAAATGAAAGCTAATAAAATTTAGATTTTTGTTTCTCCTGTTTATTAAATTACGTTTAAATGATTCACAAACTTTTACAATCAAACATAAAATAATATTTTATTTTTCATCTAACTTAATATCAGCACTGATATCGTTGAAATTAAACATTCAAACCCTGATTAGACTTGGAAAAAATCAAAAATGATTATCAACTCATTCAAAAATCATATTATTTCAATAATTCTCTTTGTTGAATTATGATAAATTTACGTTTTAAAGACGTCAGTCTAATCAGGATTTTAAACATTAGTGAATTATTTACAAGTTATATAATAAACAGTGGAAACAAAAAACAAAAATCTGGTCTGACAAAGCTGTTCTAAATTTGATTAGCTTTCATTTTTTTTAAAAAAATGCATTCAAATCGGTTAAGATTTGAAGGCACTCTTTTTTGAAACACGAAAAATAGTTTGGCCCCACTGTGCGGCGGCAGGAATTTTCTTATCCCACGGCTCGTTGGGAAAATTCCTCGCTGCACCCTGGATTTTTTTTTTTTTTTTTTTTATTTAACGGCGTATCAACAATTTGGCTATTAACGCCGCGCACCCTCGATGTTGGCACTAATGACCTAGATGTCAAGGTGCAGTAAAAAACAAAAACAAAAAAAAATTCGTCCAACACAAAAATAATTACTACAAAATTCAAATAATTAGGTGAGTTCTATTGCTTTAAATTTATCATTTTAATGCCTTTATAAAGTAATTGAATTTGATTTTGTCTTCAAACGTTCTTAAATCCAAAACTAGGTGGAGCAAAAATAGTTTAGGAAATGTTTATTAAGTTTTACTGAAGCCTAGATCACGTTGATAATAAACTTTTCTGAAAACTTCAAAAACAAAAGTGTGTTTTGCTCCATTTCTATCAAAATCTGTAAAATGACAGATATAAAATCGACATAAAATTCAATTCTCTACAATAATCAGTCATAAAAATAACCCCTTTCCATTGGAGATTCCAGAGTTAGGGTCTTTGGAGACGAACTGGAGAAAGTTTAGGGGTTGTGCAGTAGGTCCAACAAAAGTTCATACGACCACGTTAAGACCCACCAAGTTTCGTTTTTAAATTTCAAAAATTGTGGGAAAAAAGGGGGGTGTCAATCGAGTTTTGAACACCTTGTATAAGTAACATTTATTTGTGTCAAATATACACTGATTATAACTCCTATTTTGTGTTCATTCCAATGTCAAACAATTTTTCACTGCTCTTTAAGATCCACTTATCGATTTGCTGTTTTATGTTTACTGTATGTGTATATAGTAGTCAATTTATTTTAATTTCATTGTAATACGTACTATGAGAAAAATAGTAAGGGGATTCCATTTTCATCTTATAAAGTTGAAGACCAAGCCACTGAAAGGGCAGAATAACCCTGCAGTTGATCGCCCTTGAATGAACACCATATATATTTTTCTTTATCTTATCACACCATCTATTTTACTAACTTGATATGGCTTTTAGGTTTTGCTATGGGGGCTGACAGTACAATGCTTGCCCAATGTTTTCCTATAGATTTTAATTTCAAAATGTCTGGTCAAGGATATCTAGATCTTTCTTTATTATGGAATAAACTTTTGAAGGATTATAATTTTCAGTTTCCATTTGAAGGTACGTAATATTTTTGTACTTGTTTTATTTCATATTTTCAATTTTATGAAGCATCTAAATAACTGGTATCTCTAATATGACTATGGTTAGATAATAAAAGGCCACAAATAATTTTACGTTGGTTTAAAGTGTAGGCAAGCGACCACATTTAAATGAACTTTTGTTAATAAAACAAAATTAGTTGACATAAAAACAAGTTGAAAAATCGCATTAATTATTAATATTTTTTAATTGTAAGGTAATTTGTGTTAAGATGAGCGGCATATATTCTGTGAGTGCTTGGCACTAAAGTTGTGTGTTAGTGCCAAGGAAATAGCTTGAAGCAGCCCCAAGGAACACCTATTTATTTAGAGTGCTGCAACATTGAAAGAAAGTGAAACAATTGACTCAAGTTAGAATAGATCCAGCATGGCAGCAGGGTTCTGGAACTACAGTAGCTCAGAATATTTTGTTAACATGTTTCCTCTATTTCTAGAGACAGGAAAACCTGACTAAAACATCAATCCGATGGCACAATCCTGAAGGGCTAACGAAGAATTTTGAAGTTTTATAACAAAGGCCACCAAAAAAAAACAGTTGCTCAACAAAGTATATATTGTATTGTTTGCGCCAATGCAAGAAACATGTCAAGAAGTTCATAATAGACATCCCTCTGCAATGAGGGCTCTCGCAGAGGTTCAGGCATGCGTTATTGAATTAAATGATCTATTCAAACTGATACCCTTGTTGCTTTGCCTGTGAAATCGCTAATGTTATAGTTTAAATTGTTTTCAACCTTAGCTTTGGCTAAGTATAGATAAACATTAAACACTCTCTTGTCTGACCTCTCAAAGCCTTCCCTGGTCCTAAATGAGGCATAATCAGTTTTTATAGCGTTTCACTTATTAAAGGCCTTTGCGAATGGCCAAACAGACAGGCAAAATTTCCCTCACAGAAGTTTAAATTGAACTATTCCCTCTATCTGAAGTGACTATAGCGACACACACTTTTTTTTAGGCATAAATATGCTTTGTCGGTGACTGAACTAGAAAAAAACATTACAAAAAAGTGTCTGCTGGGGTATAAGCAGTGGTATTCGCGCATGCGCAGTGGCCATGTACAAAAAAGAACACAGTATGTGTCACAAAAAGTGTCCGCTGGCGTTCGCGCATGCGCAGTGGCCATGTATGAAAAAGAAGACTGTATGTGTCAAAAAAAGTGTCCGCTGGCATTCGCGCATGCGGCCTTGTATGAAAAAGAAGACTGTATGTTATAGAGCACATTACATAGGTTTGTCGGGTGTACCTAAGCGTTACAAAAAAGTTTCACAAAAAAGTGTCCGCCGGGCGTTCGTGCAAACGTGGTGGCCATGTACGGAAAAGAAGACTATTTTTTATACAGTACATTACATAGGTTTGTCGGGTGGACCTAAAGCATATTTATGTAAATTTGAGCAAAAGGCTCTAAATGAAACAATTTTTTTACAGCGCATCTACTTCTTGGCCATTAGTTCCGACATCTCTGGTGCAGCGAGGAATTTTCTCAACGAGCCATGAGATGAGAAAATTCTTTCTGCCGGTGGGACTCGAACCCACCATCTCCCCCATGTGGATCTAAGGCGTTAGCCACTAGATCACAGGGAGACCAAGTGACACATACTATATTCTTTTAAAAGTACCTTATCAGCAGATCACAAGAAATCTTTTTTTTTTGTTTTTATTGCTAGTTTTATTTTGATTTTCAGCAAATGAAAGCTGCACCAGTTCCAGTTTAAGCCAACTAGTAGCCATGTGCCTGGGTAAACCTTTAAATAAAAGCGAACAGTTTTCAAATTGGGAAACAAGGCCTTTAAGGACTTCACAGAAGATTTATGCTGGTATGTATGTAATACTTTATTTCATTAGCCTCTTATATTTGTTCTGGGCAATGCCAGGGACTCTGATTATGACGATGTCTACCATACCTTCTTTCAGTGGAAGGGATGGGAGGAAAAGCGGAAAGAGTTGAGCGTGGACATCGGTCCACTCTCCCCGGAAACAGTAACACAGATGATGGTGTAGGGTCCAAAAGGTGGAGTGATGTTGGCACTTTCACAAGCAATGTTTTGTTCAAAAATAATTGGGAGGGGAACAGAGCAAGTCACCTGTAAATATTATGAAAATACAGTAGGTTCTCTTTAGGGGAAAATATCAGGAGCTTGGAAGAGAAAGGCTTACCAGGAAAATTTACTTTTTTATTTATTTTATTTTCTGAGTCAGAAATATGTAGGTAACACGACGCTTCGCCTTGCTTCTCTGGTTCACCTTTAGTTCTCTCACAGTTTCAAGTTAAACTGAGTAGCACCATCATCTATGAAAAAGTCAATTTCGATTTCAAGGGCAAATCCCGGGTCAGAAACTCACCTCCTAACATTTTGTTACCCATATATGACTCGTAAAAATTATAATTAAAACATTGAATTTCAATGGCATAATCGGGTTTGTGAATCAGCATTCCATAGAGTACACATTTGCCTTTGGCATCCTGAAGCACTTCAAGAACTTTGAGTTTGATTTCCCAACATCCGGAATTCATGATTCGCCCCTTTCTCTTCCAAGGTCCTGATACCCCCTTGAAGATTGGCTAAAGCAGCTGTTCCAAGAGGGAATCATGCCCAAAATGAGGGGTTTTTGGTGGGTAAGAGTAGAGATGTGGGGTGGAAACATTTTGTTGAAGTCCATTAAGGCAACAAAATTATAGGTAAATGCAAATAGATTGACAGATGAACACACTGTGAAGCTTCTATCAGTTTTGCAAAATCTTCATTTGATGAGAGATGACAATGTCATGCTTTCAAATTCTCTTTCATCTTCTGAGCATCTATTAAAGGAATACACAAGACGGAATTCTCCATTTCCTTTCAATATCATAAAATCTTGTGTTCCAGAGTTAGAGTGCTAGTAAAATTGTGATCAAAATCATATATTATTTTTGTTTTTTTCCACAAATTCTTGAATGTATAAACTTTGGTAATTTGTTCTGATTTTCAACACATTGTTTTGGTTATATTTGGCGTTGAGAAAGAATTAGAAAAATAATAAATTATAAATGGACAGTTTTGAGATTTTCGTATATTGTCTTAAATATCCCGAAAAAAAAAAGAAAAAAAAAAGAAAGTTTTTTCTTGTTGTGCATCGACTGCTGAGGTCATTAGCAACATTTTCTGAGGGTTTAGCTTACATCATATTGCTCAGGAATGTGCCATTAACTAACCGACATCGACAAGTGGTACATCTGTTCATTTAGTATATAATTAAGGAAAACTTTATTATATGCAATTTGTTTAAATTTATTATTGCAATGCCCTGCTTCATGTTAGCATATTTACAAAACATTGAAAACATCAATCAGAACATTAATCAGTTTTTTTGTATGGGAATGATTTTTAAAATTTTTTTTGTAAAAAAGCCTTTAGAGGATTTACTAAGTGAGTGAGTGAATTCATGGCATATTCAGTTAGTTTATATGGTACTTAATTAAATAATTTCATGCGTAATTTTTGTCTATTTTTATAGCATTGGATGCATTTTGCTTAGTGGAGGTTTACAATCTTCTGAAGGAGCTATGCTTCGAGCGGAACATTCCTCTTGACGACATTATTCAGGAACTCATGGCTAGGACAGAACAAGTGAAAGGAAAGAAACAGAAAAGTAATAAAGTATGTTTGAATCTTTTATTTGAGCAAAACATTATCTATTGATGTGGGTAGAAGCTGGAGGGGGGGGGGATGGATACTTATTCAGATGTAATAATTTCTTCTGCTGGTGGTGCTGTCATTGGATTAGGAGGTAGATGTTGAATTTAATAATCTTGTAGTTATGTATGAAGCAGTAACAAAGAAGACTGTCATCTGTTTTATTATGTTTTCTTTAGATCAGCTGTTTCATTTGTAATTCAGTATGAATAAAAACTTCTTTGAGCAATGTTTAATTTAGTTGTAATGGACGTTAAAATTTAAATAAATAAATAATTTAGTTGTTGGGACATACATTTTGAAAGGTTATGGGCCCAGATCGCTCAATCTGCGTCTTGCTTGTGTCTCAATAAGTTCAATCGCGAGTTATGGTGTTATCAGGACATTGAAACTCAATCAAGTTTATTCATTTCGTGGTTTTCCCCTCATCTGACCAATGTGCGAGTACATTACTCAGTTTTTCCTTCGAACATGGAATTCGTGAAGGGTATCAAGCCGTTGAAAGGAGCTGAAGATTGGCCTCAGTGGAAAGATAAAGTGATGGAGTACTTTAACGCGGTCGACATTATTCAAGGTTAGTCTTTAAAACCTGAACTTTCAGAAACACCATCGAAGGCTGAAAGAGAAAAACTAGAAACTTGGAACAAAACCGCGGCCCAAGCTAAAATGGTTTTATCTCAGTGTGTCAGTGACGAGCTCCATCAACGAATTTCGGGCCGTCTATCTGCTGGGGAGGCTTGGGAAATTTTCCCGAATGAATTTGACAATAAAGATGAAGACCAACTTTTTTGTCAATGCCTAGATTTCTTTTGCATTGAATGGACTCATAACGAAGACGCTCCCTCGATTTTAGCTCGTATTAAAAACCAATATCAGGATTTTTCTGTAGGCTTAAAGACATAAAGGTAAAAATGCAGTTTCCAGCCCTCCAAACCGATTTCTTTCAAACTTTGCACAATAACGTATTTTGATGCACTAAACACGAATACGATAAAAAAAACGTCGGATTTAACTAGGAAAGAAGTTATTAAGCACTTAAGTTCACTGTTGTGCAGGTTATGAGAGCTAATGTAAACAACTAAATTTGTGACGACTTTAAGGCATAAATTACGACTTTAAGGCATACATGCGATGCGTTTCCGCTCGCTACGCTCGCTCAAAAAGATAACAAAACCCCAGTCAATCCAACTCGCTAAAATTAATAGACTATAATATTAAGCACTAAAGTTAGGAAGGTTATAAAACTAGGCATCAGCGTATTTGTAAACACGCGCATGCGCAGATATGTAACATTGGGAAACAGAGAACTGTCACTTGAAATGTTCTGAAACCATTTATTCAAAGATATTGTTAATTTTAAGGGCATCCTCACCCGTCGTCACCTGTCGCTTAAGGGCATACGTGCTATGCGTTTCCGCTCGCTCAAGAAAATAACAAAACCCCAGTCAATCCAACTCGCTAAAATTAATAGAATTCTATTAATTTTAGCGAGTTGTATTGACTGGGGTTTTGTTATCTTTTTGAGCGAGCGGAAACGCATAGCATGTATGGCCCTTAAAGTCGTCCTAGACATTCTTCTAATCCTCCAAGACATCTCTCTTAGCTTAGACAATTGACTTGTTGACAATTGAAGTTCGGTAGGCGCGAATTAGAACGATAATTATAAAGGCATTAGCTAATTATTAAGGGATTTCTGATATATAACGCTTTTCATGAACGAAACAAGAAATGTGAAGAGTGTTTCATTATTTAAAAAAATGATTGTAAATAAATAATTGCTGATGAATTTCGATAATTTATGGTAAATTTCAATTAAACTTCCTTATTACGAACTTTTCCATACCCGCGCATGCGTATGTTGACAAATTTAGTTGTTTACATTAGCTCTCATAACCTGCACAACAGTGAACTTAAGTGCTTAATAACTTCTTTCCTAGTTAAATCCGACGTTTTTTTTTATCGTATTCGTGTTTAGTGCATCAAAATACGTTATTGTGCAAAGTTTGAAAGAAATCGGTTTGGAGGGCTGGAAACTGCATTTTTACCGACATAAATTATAAAAGGTAGATTCAGTATAAATATCTATTGGCATGGTACTTTCAATCAAAAAAAGTTTTTTTTGCTCCTGAAGAGGGACCTAAGGTGTGAAACATGAAGAGCAAAAAATAAATTGAATTAACTTTGTTAATTCTCATTTGTTGACCTTCCGCTTGAAAAATATTGGTTTATATATTTATTTTGGTAAAAATGAAGTTTCACGCCCTCAAAACCGATTTCTTTCAAACTTTGTACAATAACGTATTTTGGCCAACGGCCATAGCCACGTTGAATACACCGGTTCCCGCAGATCACCGAAGTTAAGCAACGTCGGGCGTGGTCAGTACCTGAATGGGTGACCGGCCACGTGCTGTTGGCATTATAAAAGGGTGGCAACCAATAGATAGCCCGGCGCTAATGGCCAAGTTGTAGATGCGCCGTAAAAAAAAAAAAAAAACGTATTTTGATGCACTAAAGAAGTTATTAAGCACTAAAGTTAATAGAATAATTAATAGAATTCTATTAATTTTAGCGAGTTGGATTGACTGGGTTTTGTTATCTTCTTGAGCGAGCGTAGTGAGCGGAAACACTTTGCACGTATGCCCTTAAGTGACAGGTGACAACGCGTGAGGATGCCCTTAAAATTAACAATATTTTTTGAATAAATGGTTTCTAAACATTTCAAATGAGAGTTCTCTGTTTCCCAATGCTACATTTCTGCGCATGCGCGTTTTTACAAATACGCTGTTGATGCCTAGTTTTATAACCTTCCTAACAGTGAACTTTAGTGCTTAATATTATATATTATTAGAATTCTATTAATTTTAGCGAGTTGGATTGACTGGGGTTTTGTCAATTTCTTGAGCGAGCGTAGCGAGCGGAAACGCATAGCATGTATGCCTTAAAGTCGTCACAAATTTAGTTGTTTACATTAGCTCTCATAACCCGCATAACAGTGAACTTTAGTGCTTAATAACTTCTTTCCTAGTTTAATGCGAAGGTTTTTTTTAACGTATTCGTGTTTAGTGCATCAAAATACGTTATTGTACAAAATTTGAAAGAAATCGGTTTTAAGGGCGTGAAACTTCAATTTTAACTTTATTTTTTTGGTAAGTCGGTTTTTGTTCAGGTCCTTCCTAAATTACTATGGAAATCAAACCCAAGGCCTTCTGTTTGTAGAGCAATTCTTTTGTAGTCTGAAAATGTTTAAAAAAATAATATGGATATAGTATATTGAAATGGAATTTGAATGGGTTTTATTAAGATAGCTCCTATATTTTGTTTATTTATATTTCAGAAAAAAACTGATTCGGAATTCCGCCGTTTACCACCTTGTGCAGCGAGGGATATGAAGCTTGTCTGTGAGCCGGGACTTCTATTCTTAGGAAGACTATTGAGGAGGGAAGGGATAGACACAGTAGTGGCAGAATCACCTCAGGACACTGCATCCATAGCGGAAATCGAAAATCGGATAGCGCTTTCGTCTGCATGGCCCTTCAAGACAGTGAGTATTTCATGGCTTTCCTCTCCTTATTTTCCAGTCGCTTTCTTTTATGAAGAATACAAGCCATTAGGACAACCTCTGTAGTACCCCAGCTGCTGCATGTGCTTCACTTTTTATGTTCATTTGTGTCGAAAATCAAATGAAACCCTTTTCTAGGTTATATCTTTGTCTGTTTTCAAAAAGTGGGAAAAACTAGATTTTTTTGTTTCAGACACTGAAAAATGCCAAACTGACTTGAAACTTTCTTTCTTGTTTCAAATTTATCAAAACTAAGTTTTATAAATATTGGTTTTATTTAGAAGCACTAAAAAAAAATGGGTTAACCCTTTCATTGCTAGCAAAGCAAGGAACCTGCAATGCCTGTTAGCAGGCTGGATGCATGTATGCCAAGCTTACTAAATGCTCTAGGGTTATTAACGCCTATATCTACAGGTCGCCACCCTTTTCTAACAGCACTCGGCTGGTCACCCATTGAGGTACTGGCCATGCCCGACATTGCTTTACTTCGGTTATCAACAGGAATCGGTGTATTCAACGTGGCTATGGCCGTTCGCTAAGAGGATTTTTTATTCCATTTATGATAAATTTCCTTTCTTCAATGACAGTATTTCACTATGAAAGAATGCATTATTGTTTGTATAAAACACTCCTATTTAAGTTTTTATTATGAAAAAATAAAGCCAGTGGGGAAGATGCAACTTGCGTTTTTCTTTTAAATTAGAGATAATATGCACAATGCATAATTTCCATTAATTTTCAACAAAGATTTGATTAAATCAAAAATGATATATTTTAAGAATCGGATGAAACTCTATTTTTAAATAATAAAATCAACACTAATAGTAATTCAAAGAAAATTGAGATAAATAGCCTCCATTACTAGAAAATTAATAGTTATTTCAGGCCTTAAAATGCTCGAAAATTATGATGTATTGCATTATTTCATTATGACTTCTTTCATGCATCAGGGATAAGACTGTCGTGATTTAATGAAGCTGAGAACTGTCCTTATTCCCTCTAGATACTACTGTTTTTATTATGTCGAGAGCACTAGGCTGGAGAAGCGACATAGGCCATTGTTAACTCGTCAGGAGCATCAGGGGTTCCCAGAGCGGAGCACGAGTTACCTTATGGTCTGAGGCCTTCCGGGTGGAGCACGAGTTAACTCATTTAGAGGAAGATTTTATCCTTACTACAGCCCGTTCAGTTAGATGGAATAGTTCTAATCCCGCATAATCTGAGGGAAATATTCCTGACGGTTCTGCCATTTGCATTTCCATTACAATAAACAACACACTACTTAAACTAAATAAAAACTGATTACGTCTTGTTTAGGACCAGGGAAGGCTTTGAGAGGCCAGGTAAGGGAGATAGGGTTTAATATTTATCAATACTTAGCCAAAGCTAAGGCTAAAAACAATTGAAGCTATAGCCTGATCAAATAGATGGTTTAGACGGTACGAAAAGAGCATGGCCTATATTCCCCTTGCCAGAAATTGGTGGTAAAAATTCTCTGTTATAACCTTATCACTAGGAGAAGGTTTTGATCATTGTGGATCGTTCTATTGATTTAATAAAAACTATATTTTATAGATATAATGAGTTTATTTATGCCAAGGTT
This sequence comes from Gonocerus acuteangulatus, assembly GCA_946811695.1. NCBI lineage: Eukaryota > Metazoa > Arthropoda > Insecta > Hemiptera > Coreidae > Gonocerus > Gonocerus acuteangulatus. The sequence goes on along the minus strand of OX328130.1, from coordinate 42,868,693 downwards.
TCGGCTTGATATGCAAGCCTTCTTTAGGGCCCCAGAGGAGAGGGAGAACTATCCTGTTTCGTCGCCCCTCCGAGGACTATTACTGGGAGGTTTAAAACGTTTTTAGTCTTAGCTTTGGCTAATTATTGATAAATATTAGACACTATATCCTTTTTCTGACCTATTAAAGCCTTCCCTAGTCTTAAACGATACATAATCAGTTTTAGCGCGCTCGGTTGCATCCCTATAAAATATTGTAAATCAGTTAAAAATCTTGGGATCGTAGTTGATCAGAACCTTTCCTGGAAAAATCATATTTCCCAAATTTCCCGTCGGTCCATATTTATCCTGAGACAGCTCAACCTCTCCCGCCATCTCCTGCCAACAAAGACCCATCAACTCCTCGTAACTTCCCTATTATTCCCCCAGTTTGACTATGGTTGTTTGGTGTACGGTGGACTTTCTGGCGATCTCGAGGCAAAACTCAAACGCCTCATGAACTGTTTCATTCGTTTTATCCTCGGGATCCCCAGAGACTCCCACATATCACATTTCTACCAGGAGCTAAATTGGCTATTCCCTCTTTATCGTTGTCAGTACTTCCTCGGCTCAGTCCTTTACCAAGTAATTCAATCCCGTAGACCTTCTTATATTTTTCAACTTCTTAAATTTAAATCCTCGGTTCACTCCCGTAACACCCGATCTCGTCCTTCCGATCTTTATATTCCTTCCCACCGAACAGCAATATTCGAAAAATCATTCGTCACCCGTGCCACCTTGCTATGGAATTCCTTGCCTTCGTTTGTCCGCCATTCTACCAACCTAGAAACCTTTAAATCCCGACTCTTCTACCACCTTCTATCCCTCCAAGTTTTACCCAACACCTAGTCTATATTGAAGCTGTACGCTATATATTGATACTGATAGCATTTATAAGTTTTTAAGTTTATACGTAAAATTCAAAATTATTTTGTAATTTCAAAATTATTCCTATGGGACTTCTGTCCCGGAATAAGAATAAAACTTTTCATTCATTCATTCATTCCTCCCTCCCTCCATAGGGAGAAACCCCGCTTAAAGGGCTGATCTCATGACACGTTTCAGAACCCCTAGAGAATGAAAATAATGGTGGTTCAAATTTGTGTGTATATGTATATATATATATATATACATATATATATATATATATATATATATATATATATATATATATATATATATATATTTGTCTGTACGCTCTCTAGGTCCCAGACGAATCATCTGATGAAATTTGGTACAAAAATCTTTCGTCTAGTTTGAAAGATCAAGTTCGTTAACCAGCCAAATCCGTCCACCGGAACATAGTTTTTGGAGCAAAATTCGCGCCAAAAAAATCGTTCTGCTTACTTCATAAGCTTGCAAGCTCTCGTCTCATAGCTTTATTGGCCTAGAAAAACTAATGAAACCATCTTTTGGGTTTTGGGAACTTCGTATATTTTCCTTAATATCTCGAAAAAAGTTGGAAATCTTGGTAAGCGTAAGGTTACCATTCAAAAGCTTACTAAATGCTCTACAAAAAAGATATTGAAGCAATTTTCGATTAGGTGATGTCAATCGGAGAAATAGGTGCTTAAAACTTCAAATGTCTTTGTTTTGTTCTTTTGAACGGGTTTTTGTCTTATTTAAATCACTTTTTAATTGTTTTTTTTTTAATTTCATTTACATGTAAAATTAGTATTATGGCAAAAGAAAACAAGAAACAGTAAGCAGTGTGTTTTTAGAACAAACCTTGACAAGGCCAGGGAGTAATTTTTTTGTCAGGTATAGGGATGAACCCTTACAACCGTGACCTATTTCTGGTCATTAATTATTTCATGAAAGGTCTAACCAAAACTGTTTCTATTTCAACCTTTCCAAATGACATTAGGGATAAGAACAACGCTAAGATGATGCAGTTCCTGCGAGTCGGACTTTTTTATAATGTTTCATGTATCGTGGATATCAAATGGTGGAGCCGTCGGGATTACTTCCCTGAAAATTGTGTGCTTGTGGAATTGAACTCTCCCTCTATCTGAATAGGCTATAGAACTTTCTAACCTTGTACTTGGCAGGTGCTTATTCCTAAATCAGTTTTTTTAAATTTATATGTAAGAAAAACTTTATTTCTACTTGTTTTAGATTTCTGAGCAGATTTCAAAAGACAGATGTTATTTAGTCCGACGATGTGAAAGCGGCGACCAGTTGAGGGAAATCATAAGGCACTTCAATATTGTTGTTTCAGAAGAAGACAAGTTTACTATTTGCCAGGTATATGTACCATATCCTTATGGCTCAGGTATATCATATGCTATGATAGCCTGTTCAGGCCAGCCTGCGTGCATTTGCATTCACCTTACAGATTTTTCTCAGTTCTTTTAATCTACGAATATCATTCTCAATTTTTCATAGTGTAAGCATACATTCCTTGAAGAGTTGCAAACTTGGTAAATGAAAAATTTGACATAATCTTCAAAAACAAAAAAAAGGAAAACCTTTTTAATCTCAGGTTTTTAAAAAAAGTAGTCATATTTTTTCTAAAAGGAAACCTCCCTTGATGGTCCCTGATGTAATGTTAGAAATCCTAACGTTATGTTCAATTTCTCTTTTGTTAGAATTGCAATGGGCGAAACATAGTACAAATAAATGTCAAAACAATAAAAGACTGGAAGGCACAAGAGGAAAAGGCGCAGGAAAGAAAGGGCCCAGCACTGCCTGCTGGATATTCGGACAATGATTGTTCTGATTCCGATGATGACTACTTCAGAAGCCAGTATTCCGATGAAGAGCCATCGTATAGCTCCAAACCAACTGTTACCGCTTCTTCATCAGCGCTCCCATTCTTTAGGGTAAGCCACATTTTGATTATTTTCTGAGTCAATCCATATCAAGTGATCCAAAGGTGATTGCTTGACCATTTTAGAAAAAAATGATATTTTTAGCATCAATGCATATGGAGTCAGTAGTTCAAACAATTTTTAAAATCTTTTTAGTGTCAACTGTTTGAAAATGGCAGCCATCTTTGTTTCACCCTACATGCTGATTTTTGAGTTTATATGGTCTTACGGAAAACTCATTTTCTCAGGACTGGTAAATAATAGACATAGACTAGTAGTTCAGACATCATTGATTTTCTTACAGTCTGCTCTACATTTTATGTCTTCTTTACTGTTTGAATATCTCGAAGTTCAATACCTGAAAACAACTGTTTATGATTCTCAAAATGCCGTTTTTAAGGGTAATTATTTGGCATAATAGGATCTATATCTAAGTTGATTTTTGGCACGATGATAAACATAGCTAAGTAGCTTGTATTAAAATAATTTTTAACCCTGATATTTGTTCCCTTATTTTTTTATAAATTTTTAAACTTCAAATTTTTGCCATTTTTTATAACTTTAAGCTTTAATATCATTGGTGGAGGACTTGATAAAAATCTAATATTTTTATTTTATGCATTGTTGCAACATAAAACTACTGTAAAACTTTCAACTTGTATATTTGAGCACTTTCGTAGCTATGAATTTTTGAAAATGGTCCTTTTTGGGCCTATTTAGCAATGTGTAAGCTTGAATAATTCATTAAAATTTTATTATTTTTGAACTTTTTACTTTTAATGCTTAATAATTTTCTTATTCTGTTTTAGTTTGACCTGATTCCTAATGAGGCTTTGGGGTGTACAAAGACATTCTACGGCTGTGAGCAATGTAGACTATGCGATTGGGATCAAGGGAGGAGCGACTAGTCCATCATTGCGTATCGCCTACCCTGAATAAAGTACAATGCCTAAACCCTTTCATATCCTACCTTCATGTGATGGTTTTGTGTGTTCTTTTTTTATATTAAGATGAAAAGAAAATATTTATTAAGAAAATTTATGATATACTATGACAATAAGTCAATTATTGACATTTTTTAAATTTTGTTATTAATTTTAAAGTTATGGATCTGTCTTATTTATAAAGCCAGGTGTAGTTTTATATATTGGAGACCAACAATTTGTAATATATGTTGGTTTTATGATTTTCTTGTGATAAATAAATGTTTTTTGGCCAAGTACAGTCTGAATTATGGTTGTTATCCTGAGAAAAAAAAAAATAAAAATCACTTTTTCTCGTATAACTACTAATTATAAATTACTCATTCTATAAAAGAATCCGTGAGTGCATGTAAGTCAAGAATTTCAAATTATAGAGAGAAAAAACATCATAACTCCTCTAAATGTTCAAATAATTGAACCTTTTTTTTTTCTTCCATCATAAAATGCATTTAGGTTCCTGTCATTCAAAAATTGCATAGTTTCTATTTAAATCGGCCTCAGGAAAAGTTGAAATATAATAAAAATGAATTTTCATGAATAATTTTTTTGGACTGAATTAAGTGGTTTTTTGCTCTCACTGATTGAGAGCAAACATTACTTATGAATGCATTTTAAAAGAACTTCATTTAATACTAATTATTTATTATAATTAATAATCAAAAAAGAATTTTCTAGTGAAACATTTTCAACAAAATTTTGCTTCATTTTTAAGTTGGTTAAATTTTTTTTCGTGATTTTTTTAACCCTATTTGGCTAATTAAAAAAATCCTAGTCATTAATTTTTTTATTGTTGAATAATATGTACATTAATAAAGATGTATAAATTTTGGGGGGTTAACTAGGGACTTTTCTGGGGGGATTTCTGATAATGAATTCATCAAAACCTCTTTTAGTAATGATCATTGTAATGAATTATTTCGTAGGTTACTGGACAATTTATAATTAACTTTACTTTTAAAAATATTCGTATAATTTTATAGTTAACGAATGCCTTGCAATGTTTGTAACATTTCAAGTTTATAATTTGGATATCGTATCGTTTTCTTTTAAATACTGGTTTTTTATTTTAATATAATTTTTTTAATGTATGATACCCTGGGAGGTTGTAAATGTTAAATAAAGAATTTCTTCTTTCCTCCTTATGTTTAATTTTTTTTACGGCACATCAAATTCTTGGCCATTAGAGACGGGCTTTCTGTAGGTTGCCACCCTTTTTAAACATCTATTGTAGATTAGGGAATTTTTTTAGCAAGATCAACGCTGAAAAAATTCAACCTCCTTGAGGTAAGAATCAAACCTACATCTGTCACAAGGAATCCAGCGTATTTCCGCTGGTATGGAATCCTAACAATTTACAACTTCTAATAGTTTTAGGTAACTAAAACGCTATTAATTATAAATAAAATATTTTTTATGAACTAAAAGATCTTATTTCATTTATTTTTAAGGGTTTTATGACACATTTTTACCATCAAATCAAAATTTCGGGGGGGGGGGGGGGCGGAGCCTACTCATCCCCCTTATATACGCCCATGTTACTGAGGAGCTGTAACTAAATCGGAATTGGATAGGGCTGGGACCAATGTAAGCCGTTGTCACGGTCCGGTCGAATGAAATCGGATTGGATCGGATCGGGAGAAATATGGGCACCAGGTGCAGCCTTATTTTTCTTTTTCTTTCATATGACCTAAAACCCGTTTCTCCGAATCAAAATTACTTTAATGTTTTACTTCCCCATTTCCTATTACCCCTTTAGGAAATGAAATGAATAGCTTAGGTGTTTTGCGGCCACGTGTGACTTGAAGTCCTGGCCGGCTACCTTGCCCAAGGAAGCAACTCAATCCTTTTTGACCTTATTCAAATTACATTTTCTACCCATAGGAAATTTTGTTTTAATAATTCTCATCATTAGATTAGATTAAGAAGTTTTTGATTATCGGGGTTCGGTCATGTGATCGAATAAAAACTATATTTTATCACTAAAATGAGTTTTACCAGTGTGTCTACTGCACGAAAATCATTACAATGTTAGAAAATTGAAAATAGAGTACGAAAATCACGCGAAAGTCATGCATTTTTAAACCATGTCACGAAATTGCAGTTTTACTCGAGTCTAACGTAATCCCGGGACTTATGCGCATGCGTAAATGTCGCTGTTTTCATACGACGACGCAATTCTATCTCCCCCCCCTTTTCTATTAGATTCCTTTGTTGTAGCATTTACACATCAATTGTCCATTATTTACAAATATTTTTCTTTTTCTTTAATCATATTCGGAGTTTTTTATGCAGACTTAAATATATAAATAGTGTATCTTGTAATTGACTAAATTACGTACATTGACAACAAATATTTCGTTAGTCATATTTTAAAAAATTTTGAATTCTGCTAACACTGTTCAAAATCTTTGAGCCTGCTAATTCTATACTCATTCTAAAGTATCGTCGTTTATTCACTTTTATAATGACTGTAATTATCTTATTTAATTTTGATGACTAAATGAAGGGTATTAATTAATAATACCAACAGGTGAAGAATAACCCTTCAAAACTTTTTCAAACTTTACATTTATTTCTCCATCACAACGTTTCGGACACACTGGTCCATCTTCAGGCAATCATGTCCTGTTAATTACTACAGTTACACTTAAACAGTCATGAAATAAATAAAAATGATTCCTGTAAGGAACCAAGTCAAATTACACCTACATCAATTAAACACTCATCACAGCCATATCAGACTTTATCATAGTCTGATATGGCTGTGATGAGTGTTTAATTGATGTAGGTGTAATTTGACTTGGTTCCTTACAGGAATCATTTTTATTTATTTCATGACTGTTTAAGTGTAACTGTAGTAATTAACAGGACTTGATTGCCTGATGATGGACCAGTGTGTCCGAAACGTTGTGATGGAGAAATAAATGTAAAGTTTGAAAAATTTTTGAAGGGTTATTCTTCACCTGTTGGTATTATATCTTATTTAACATATGGTGTACATATTAAACAGTTTAATTAATTTTTTAAAATATATATAAAGTTGTATGTTTATAGACATCACGGGTATTCGTGTAAGTTAACAATTAATTTTATGCTGAATGTTAAATTTATGCTTCTTCTTTTTAAATGAAATTATTTTCTTTTTGATAGGCAAGACATTTGCATTTTGAGTCTAGAAAAAGTCATAAAATTGGCTTACAAAAGAGCAGTAGACACTGTTTATTTACACGAGCATTTCTCTTTACATACAAGGGCCATTCCATGTCAATTCAACCAATGAAAGTACTGTTAACAACCCGACCCTCTTAGATTTTTCTGAAATTTTGAATCCTAATAGCTCTAACAGCTCCTTGAATGGTACAATTTTTTAAAAAATTTTATCTGTTTCCGTTTTTTTAGTATTAATTTTCAAAGTATTGAAAAACCGCCTTTTTTTGGTCAACTGGAAAATGTTAATTCCTTGATAGATTGAGTTCTATTGTAGCTAGAACAGTCAGCATAGTCTCATTGTTTAGCTTATTAAATGGACTTTAATTTGATATACAACAAGACCAACTTATTACAAATTTTACATTTCAACAAAAAAATTGAAAACTTGTACGTAACGGTTTTCAAAAAACTGTACTTTTAAAATTCTGAAAAAAATATATTTGAATCTTCAGTTCATTGACTACATATGCTGTTAGTTTCATTATGGGATGGGAACGGGATCATTTTATAACATAATTTTGAATTTATAATTGTCACTGCGTAGTTGGTTAAAATATGGTGAGTGATGGATATTTGTATTGTAAATTCAGCAATAAGCATCCCTGATCAAAATTTAAATTTTTTTCAGACAAACTAAAATTAAAGGGGAGATTTGGAAAAAAAAAAAAAAAAAAAAAAAAATACTGGAACCCAGAAATTGCACCCTTTCATTCCTTTAACTAAGAAAAAAATTAAGACTCAACTTTACTCGAACTTCAATAAAAGTGAAATTGAACTGGTAGGTAACTGAGTCAGTAGCCTTTAATGAAAAAATATGTGGTAGTTTTATTGCCTGTGAATATGACGAATAGTGGTAGCTGACATGTGTACTCAACCAAAATGAGGAGATGGATGAAATAAAATTTAATATCCTACATGTCGGCAGATTTGACCTTTTGATAGTGGAATACTTTCCCTTTAATAGAGTGAAGTCAGATTGAAGAATTTGCCATAAATAAGTCCAGCAGAAATTATTAAAGATGGACAATGAAAGATGCATTTTTTCATATTCGTTAGTTTGGATTTCTATCGACGATATGTTGTTAGTTTCATTATGGGAACATTTTACAACATAATTTTAACTGATTTAGACTCTGATCCAGTAGTCTTCAATGAAAAAATATGTGGTGGTGTTTATTACCTGTGAATATGACAACCAGTGCACTCAACAAATTTCACAGTTACACACAATAGCACAAAAATGGATATGACCGTTTATTAAATGTTGTAAATGGTCATTTTTTTTTCCTTTGCCATCCCATAATAAAACCAGCATCATTTGTAGTCTAAAATTATGTAAACAATTTTTTGAAAAATGAGATTTGTAATAATTGAGACATGTTGGGTATTAAATTTGATTTCATTCATCTCCTCATTTTTGTTGAGTACACATGTCAGCCACCACTGGTTGTCATATTTCTCAGGCAATAAAACTATCACATATTTTTTCATTAAAGGCTACTGTACCTTTGTCTAAATCAGTTACCTACCAGTTCAATTTCACTTTTATTGAAGTTCGAGTAAAGTTGAGTCTTAATTTTTTTCTTAGTTAAAGGAATGAAAGGGGCAATTTCTGGGTTCCAGTAATTTTTTTTTTTTTTTTTTTTTTTTTTTTTCAAATCTCCCCTTTAATTTTAGTTTGTCTGAAAAAAATTCAAATTTTGATCAGGGATGCTTATTGCTGAATTTACAATACAAATATCCATCACTCACCATATTTTTACCAACTAAGCAGTGACAATTATAAAGTCAAAATTATGTTATAAAATGATCCCGTTCCCATCCCATAATGAAACTTAACAGCATTTGTAGTCAATGAACTGAAGATTCAAATATATTTTTTTCAGAATTTTAAAAGTACAGTTTTTTGAAAACCGTTACGTACAAGTTTTCAAAATTTTTTTGGAAATGTAAAATTTGTAATAAGTTGGTCTTGTTGTATATCAAATTAAAGTCCATTTAATAAGCTAAACAATGAGACTATGCTGACTGTTCTAGCTAAAATAGAACTGAATCTATCAAGGAATTAACATTTTCCAGTTGACCAAAAAAAGGCGGTTTTTCAATACTTTGAAAATTAATACTAAAAAACGGAAACAGATAAAAAATTTTAAAAAATTGTTTTTGGTTATTTTTTGTTAGAGTAACCAACCTACCAAATTTTATCAAAATCCAAGAAGGTCGGGTTGTGACCCTTGTTGATTTGACATGGAATGACCCACGAGCCTTCCTTAAGGGCAATAGAGGAGAGAGAGAACCATTAGGAAATCTAGCCTCTAGGAAACAGAAAGTTCTTCCTCTCCTCCATAGCCAAGGCTTCTCAAGAGAAGGCTTGGATGTAGAGAGAAATTTTGGCATAGATAAAACTCATTTTAGTTATAAAATGTAGTTTTTATTCGATCATTTGAACCCTGACGATCAAAACCTTCTAAAACCCAATGGTGGACTACCTCTTCTCAATTAGATTAAATCGTGACTCATACCTTCATCATCGGTTGGATTTTGTCCTATAGTGCAAGTCCTAAAATAGTCAACCTTACCTTAAACTGTTGAAATTCAAGTATTGTCTTTGTTTATCTGGTATCTTATTGTCATCTATCCTAAAGTTTTTTTTTATTATTATTTTTTTAATGTATATTATTTCTAGTGTACCAAGTGTTTCAAAAGGGATATTAGGATTTAACATTATTTAATATTTTCCTCAACTGAAAGAACAAATCACACTGTTTTGGTCTTTGGTACCAGTATGCTTGCTATCTTTCTCCCACCATCCGTTGGAAAGCGTTAGAGGAGAATATGGTGACTAGTGAAGAGATGGCCTAATTTTGATTGTTGATGTGCCAACAAACAAAAATGTTTTGAGTTGCCCTTCCATTTCTAACTGTAAGTTTAATGCAATAAATATAATGTAGTGTTAAATCCTCTATATTCATTTTGAAACATCTGGTATTAACCGGGTCTTCCCATTGTCTTGTGGCAAATGCCTTGGATTCTCATGCCGGAGATGTTAGTTGAACGCAGGTTGAGGTTTTTTTTTTTTTTTAATTTTAGGGCTTGCTGAGAGAATTCCCTGCTGCACCATGGATGTATGTGTAGATAGGATTGCAACCTATAGACATTGTTGGGCATAATCATAATCACGATTATAATCATAATGTGATTACGATTACAATTATAATCACAGACCCTGGAGATATGATTACGATTATTATCGTAATTACAAGAGTGGTTACAATTACACTTGTAAATCACACCTTTGATTATAATTACTCCTGTAGTCACATTGTTCTGTAATTATGACTGTAAGCACAAATGTTCTTGTGGTTATGACTGTAATTACAACTATTTTTATTGTGATCACAACTGTAATCACAATTATTTTCGGTGATTAATTACAACTGTAATCAAAAATTGATTCTGTGATTACAACTGTAATCATAATCTTTCTGTGATTATGAACGTAATCATAATGTTTCTATGATTGTGAATGCAATCACAACTTTTCCTGCACTTTCCACTGTAATCCCAAAGTCTTTTATTTTTATAAATTAGGATACTATTATCGGAGGCGAGGTTAGCTCAGTGGTAGAGCACTTGACAAATAAGCTGGAGGCCTGAGTTCAAACCCCGAGCAAGCACTAACGATTTTTTCTTCTAGTGTCTTCGTTCATGGGTTGAATTCGGTCTCCCTGACCGTCCCTAGGCCGACTCAGCCTTTAATTAATTTAATAATGGGTACCTTGGGTGCTAATGACTCTAGCAGTCGAAGCGGCCAAGGGGAAGATCAGGTGGCCGGAGCATAGTACTGACCACACTATCTCCCTAGTGTGGTGTATGGTCATGAATCAGATACCTCTGTAGTATCTGCCCCTCAGGGCCCTCGTGGCCTGTTACGGGACTGATTTTTTTTAGGATACTATTATTAGATTCTTAGCGTTAATTACTGTAATACCAACGGATGAAAAAGTCTCCACTTTTCATATCTATGTCTCTCATTATCATGATGCGAATTGTTTGTGTTGTGTTTGAGTCTTGACAGTCATAATTACAGAAGAAGATGTAATTACATTTATAATCACAGAAAGAGTATGAATACAGTAGTAATCACAGAAAAAAAATTGTTATTACAGTTGTAAACAGATAAAAAATAGTTTTAATTACAGGCATAGTCACGGAACCAGCTGTGATTATAGTCGTAATTAGAGAACAATATTGTGATTACAATCAAATATATTGTGTTATTATAATCAAAGGTGTGATAGCAAGGGTATGTCATTATAATTGTACTTTTAATCACATCTCGAAAGCCTCTGATTATAATCATAATTATGATTATGCCCAGGTCTGCATATATACAGCCTGAGTAAATAGTTATTAATTTTTTGTTTACTCTGAAAATTATTTCTGGGATTCATAAAAATTAGTGTTGTTCTTCTGGATTTTTTTGAAAGAATATCAGTAATTATAGAGAAAATGTTACATTTATCTAAATATATAAATTAAATTAATAATAATACCGAAATAATTGTGAACTTATAGTATTTTGGTATATCTCGTCTAAGATTTCCAACTTATGTACTTAAATCAAAATGGAAGTCTTATCAAGCTAATTTAGACTTAATCATTGTCTGATATTCACTATCTAACGAAGAGGCTGTTATTTATTTGACAGATCCATGACATTGCTCTATGTGTTAGGCGGCATTTATTTTTACAAGTGAGCTTTCTTTTTCAAATAAAACCTGAATAGCTTATTACACTAATTGTGATTGATCGAAGATCAAATGGAGTCTTCTTTATAGAAATTACCTATCTATATTTTTCAGAAAGGGTTGTGCTTTGAGGCAATAGATCAAAACATTTGGCTGTCAATGCAATCGTTGAATTATTTGTCTTGTTCTTGATAATCTATTTTATTGAAGGGTCAAGGACACTTCCATTTTTGCAGTAAGTTCTTTTATTTATCTCTGATATGTTATTTTGCTCTTCTTCTTGTACTTATCTTGTGGACTTGTCAGATGAAAAATTCAATATATATATTATTAATTAACTTCCCATGCTGTGATATGAAGCCATGTAACCTAATAGACAAAGCGCCTGACTGGGTTCAAATCCCAAGATAATTTTTCTTTAATACTTCTTTTAAGGATTATTAATTAATTGGGATTTCTTAAAAAAAAAAAAATAAAAATCTGTAAAGAAGACTTCTTTTCTTCTTTAACACATGTGGGGTGGCTGCGATCTCAGAGGCACTGATTTCAATGAAACTTTTTGTAGAAAAAATAGTTCAAAGAATACATAACACTTGTCCGAAGATGTGCTCTAGGACCAGAAGGGGGAAAACATTCTTTATTATACATCATCGGATCTTTTTATTATTTATTATAAAAGATAAGAAAAAAAATATGGAGGCTAATATTAAGTAAGATGAAACTAGTTGAAAATAAATAAAAACAGAGAATGCTTTAAGTAGGCCAAAAATAGTTTTTAAAAAATGTATCAACTCTTAAAATATTTAAATACTAATCTAATTACAATAAATTAGATTTTCCAGGGGGAGGGGATTTTTTGACCAATTCCTATTTCCCACCTTAAACATTCCCCACTCATGTGTATGTTGCCCAAAGTCACCCTAATACCATTGGAAAGTTGAATTTCCCCTCCATCAGCTGGTGTCAAGAGCAATGAAATTTGATAATATCTCTAAAATTAAGGCAATAGATGAAATGACCAAAATCTCAAACATTTTCATTCTTATTGTTGAATATAGTTGATTTACACAAACCTTGGCTGGCTCCTAAACTCCCTAAATACATTTGTCATGCATCGGGATTGTTTTTATGGAGTTATTGGAATTTTTCTGGCTTTAATTATTTGTTAAAAGTTTAACGTCCGCGTGTGCATAACACAGATTTTTGAGATGGGGGGGCCATCTACCCAAGAAAGGGCTGGTGCCTTTTCTTTTTTCGAAAGAAAAGCACCCACCCCTTGTGGGAATCGAACCCACAACTCTAGGCACAGGATGCTCGCACCTTAAAACTCATGGTCTTTGGTTTTGTTAGAAACTGAAAACAAATTGAAGGATGAAAATTTTTAGTAAAACTTTTTTTTTTTTTCTATTTTTCCCAAAAATGATACCGAGTTATTTTTTTGTAATGCTAAAAACAAGTATCATCATTGTTTTTTGCTAAAAATGTTATTTCACCTAATTTCCCTACAAACGGACAAATTGTATTACAATATTAATTTTGAGAGCGCATCTGATACTGGTTTCATTGAAACTATCATAGCCTCACCTTCTCAGTGCCAGCAACAAAAAGATTTGTACAATAATACAGATTATTGTACGGATTAGATTATTATATCTAGTTTTTATTTTATTTTATTTCTGCTGAACAAATATACTAAGCTGAATTAATTGGCTGATTTTAGATCTTGCCTTAAAATATTTGTGATAAGTCTTCTGTGAATATGGATTATAACCTCTAGGTATAATGCAAAACAGTATTATATACTTTTCTTAAATGTTTGTTTTGTTTTCTTATTCAATTTTATTTGTTATTAACATTAGTAAATATGACAACTATTTCTTTGTTACTGTTATAATAGGAAATAAAATATATTATAAACATAAATATATAGTTTTAAAAATAGTCTTTCTAGTGTTGTATCATATGCACTTACTACTTTTAATAATATACAATTGAATAATTTACTTTGAATAAAGTGTTTGAGGAATTGGTTGAATTTTTGTCTCATTTATTTTATAAAACAGTAGTCGACCTGTATGTAGCGTGCGCTCCTTGTGTTTGCCAAAACATAGTCTGCGTTCTTCCTCTCCGTGGTGGTCTGCCTCTTGGACATCCTCTTGCAATTGACATCATGTGAAGCTGAGACCCAAAAATAAATGTAAAGCAATAATTGTGGTCAGATCAGATGCACTAAATGATTTGTTAAAGTTGCATTAGAAAGTTATCTTGAAGCCAGGTTGCATGAGAATGTGGACAATAGTTCATATCATAGTAGTGGAGAGTTGAGAGCAGCCAGGAAATAGTGTAGTTTCGTCTGTATAATTTCTTTAAAGTAAATAATCTGATTTGATCACCTAGTTTATTTATCCTAGGGTCTTAGAGAGCAGAGACAGAGTAAGTTGGTCGTTATGGACTGAGTAAAATCAAATGACTTCGAGCGGTGTGTGACGTAATTATAAATTCAAGTTTTGATTAATTTAATTCATCTTATAACTAAATCAGCAGATCAAATACCTTAAATCAATATTTTAAGTTAAAATTGAGTGTAGAATGAGATGGATGCATGAAATTGAAATCAATTTAACCCTTAGGCTGCTACGGACTATTATATCAGTCCGGTGGTTGCAGTGCCCCGGGTGCTACGGACTAATATATTAGCCTTCTACTATTGCCATCTATAGGCTGTCCTTCAAAGCTGATAGGGGGCATACGAATTCATTTTTGTCACTTTAGCTTCCAACTACTTAGCCTACTTTGACTCGTATACCTGCTATGTCCCCTTTCTTACAGCCGAAAACCGCTGTTTGTCTTTATCTGTAATTTACTCTGCATATTTCTCTAGTATATTTTGAGGTTTTCAGGTGAACAATTGTTTGTGTAAATATTTCTAAGAAAATTTAATCTGGACCAGAATTGTTAGATCTTTTGACAGGTGTGAGCGAAAGTGAAGTGGAGTTTTCTTCGGATTACGATGAGGGTTCTGATGATTTATCCCACAATGTTTCTGTTGAAGAAACACCTGGAACAGGGACACACCTGGAACAGGGAAAGGAAGAAACACCTGGAAGAAACACCTGGAACAGGGAAATTTCAGAACTGAAATTTCGTGACTTAGTTTCAAAATTCATGACTTTTTCGTGATTTTTGTGCCCTATTTTCAATTTTGTGACATTTTCATGACTTTCGTGACTTTTTCATGTAGTAGACTACATGAAAAAGTCACGAAAGTCATGAAAATGTCACAAAATTGAAAATAGGGCACAAAAATCACGAAAAAGTCATGAATTTTGAAACTAAGTCACGAAATTTCAGTTCTTACCAGAGTGTAACGTAATCCCGGTACTTTGGCGCATTCGTAAATGCAGCCATTTTTGTAATCATTTACAAATCAATTATTCATTTTTTAAATATATGCAGACTTAAATATTGAAATTCTATAGACAGGGCCAATTTCAAGCCAATAGTTAAGGCTTTCTCATTTTGATTGAAATTATTTTCTTATTAATGAGCATGAAATTTGCTTTTTAAAATTGGCTTTCACAAAAGTAGTAGACACCCTGTGGAACAATTGGAATGCAAAGTACAAGAGAAGAGGGAATCTTCCAAGGAAACATTGTGCGAGGAAAGTATTCAGCACATGGGACACTCCAGGCGCTAGGCTATCCCGCACCACAGTACCATCTAGCCCTATGTGCATTACGCAGCCTAAAGGTTAATTTTGATATATCTCAATAGAGGATCAATAGGTCAAGAGTGGTGTTTAATAAAAAAAAACCTTTTTTTTTTCAATTGTAATTTTTTTTTAAAACAACTGAAATGTGAGTAATTTATATATTTTTCCGGTGTAGCAGTTAAGGAAAGCTTTAAAATTATGCCTCATTTATGAAAATTGATGAAGTATTAAGAAAGTTATGGCGTACCGACAACAAAGAAAAAAAGCCCTCGAGAAATAATAATATATACAGGTTTTTTGGTCACTTTCCGGAATATAGCTATTGAGGAAGCCCTATGAAAGAATTTTTGAAAAAATGTATTTGAATCTTCATAGATGCTACTTACTAGAAGTCCGTCTCAGGGATTCATTGTCTTAGCTTATTTCCAGTATGTTCTGATCCTTGGTGTCGTTTGGAATGCTTGGAATGATACAGTTGTGAAAAATGTAAAAACCTACTCCAAGAAGAAAAGTGAGATTTTATGCGCCAAAATGCACAGAAGACTGACATTAGCCAACACTAAGCAGAAATTACTCGCTCCGCCTTCTCGACTTCAGCTTATTCTGAAGGTAAGCTCTATTACTATTTTTTTTTTTTTTTTTTTTTTTTTTTTTTTTTTTTTTTTTTTTTTTTTTTTTTAAGCGGCGCATCAACTATTTGGTTATTAGCTCCGAAATACTGAATTGGTTATTACTATTATAAGAAATACAAACATGCTTCTTTACTCATCTGTATTTTATATTCTGTATTTCCTCCTCTGTTGAAAAGAGATTAGGGGTAAGGTTGAAGTGACAACAACTTTTGTAATACAACATTAGTTCTTAGTATTTTATTTCTCATAGATATATATATTTACACTTATATAAAATTATATTATAGAACAATATGCACCATTTAGCATTTCTAAGTCAAATCGCACTTAATAAATGACTTATTAATTAAAGAATAAATGTAAAGTTAAATCTGTGGCTACAAGATATTTCGACGAAGTAGTCTGTATCGCTAGTCATTAATACAGATGGGCATTAGTTGTCTTATATCTATTTTCTATAGCAGATATAAATTAATGTAACACTAATAGTATACACACAAATTCACATAAATATGTACAGTATCTAGACTTTTAATGGAAATAAATACACCAAATCAATATTTAAAAATAATATACATAATTCATTATTGACGTGTAATTTTAATATAAATAAGACTATAAACTTTTAATCGCTATATCCACAAGTGTATGTACAGAAACATTTTGGTTTACAACAGAAACATAAGAACATAAATAAAACTAACAATTTCAGTGGCCTTTAACTGATTAGTTAAACTAATAAAACTATGTTTTCATTAAACAAGGCTTCTATACAAAGAGAATTGTCTGAAAAAGTATAAAAATATAAGAGTCAGTTTTGACTTTTTAAATTTCAAACACATAAATAATGTACAAAAAATGATTTCACTTTTTTTCCAAGAAATAGGTTAGGTCTTCTGTATAACATTTTTTTTTGTAATTTACAAAAATTCATACATACTATATATAAATATATATTTCAAAATTACTTCAATAATTTTACTTCTAGTCACAGAAATCTTGTATTATAAAGAAAAAAAAAACATTTATCACGACAATTGAAAACAACAATAAAAGTAACAAGAGCTGGACAACTCCTCCATATTAATTGGGATGGAACTATTTTCCATTTGATGTTTTCAGAAGCAAAGCAAAATTAATTTCTTTCTATCTTCGTCATGTCGTGCCATGCTGCAGCCTATGCCGCGAACTATCTTCCTCACAGACTCTTAATGCATTAGAATTGACAAAAAATATATTTATATATATATTTATACAAAGTGCCTCACTGAGCTCTGGTCAAACTTCAGGACACAAAATAAGCAAGTGTTTCATTCGAGACAAGCATGGGATCAAAGGGTTTTAGTATTGTGAGGTAAGGCAGATTGAGGAGGCGAGTTGAATTATGGAAGGTTTGCAATTAATTTGTGATGTTGATTTCTTGTGGCACTTCTCAAGTGATGGGAATAACATAAACAAACTTTTCCATGACCTTGTCTGCCATGAAGCCTTGACTTGTTTTGATTCTCGGAACAGGAGGGCTGAATAGTGAGCTCCAAGGTGCTCACTGTATCACACAGCATTTGCACTTGGGTTTCTTGTTCAATTTGACACGTTCGACCTGTGAAGCGTCTGTAGGGCTGAGTGTCGCTCTCTGCACATCGAGCTGAGCAGCCTTCTCAGGTCCACCATTTGCAGCTGCCTTCCCATTGACTGATTTGTTGGGGCTGGGGTTTGAAGCTTCCTTGCTTTGTTGTTGCTGCTGCTGTTGCTGCTTGTTGGCTGTTCCGTTCTCAACCGGTGTGTCTGGCAATTTGGGGGCTTCACCGTTGGCAGCAGTTGGAGTTATCGGCTTACCACCTTTAATCAGCTCCACAATTTCGTCAGCTTCTCTCGACAGGTCACCATCGGGCCGGAATGGATTGTCCCAGCCGCTGTCAGTGCTGCAAAAAAACAAAACAAAAGAAAAATATTAATACCTTGTAAAAAGCAAAACAATTAACAAGTTATTTTATCATTATTTATTGATTGGTTGGAGTAGCCAACCCAACAATGTTTTTAACATATCATTTGCTGTTGGAAATAATTCAATTCCCAGCCTTCACTTGATAAAATACCATCTATTTATATCAAATGAATTTACCAGAAATTGCTAACACTTTAATTTTTCATGGAACCACTCTCGTTTCACTAGGATTTGGAATGGATTAGTGAATGAAAGTAGGGGATGATAGATAGTGTGGTGGATGAATTCTAGTTATACTATGACTTTACTAGCATAGGAGATGAAGGGTGGAGACAGAAAAGGAGACACTAAGAGAATGTAGGTTATGGATTTATGTGGAGAAAGAAAAAACTAAGACAAGGAATTTTATAAGAATGTGTTTGCAAAACAGATTCAGATTGAGAAGGATGGGGATAGACTTGGACAGGGGAGGATGAAAATAGAGGAAGAAGGACGGAGTAAGGGTGCCTTCACACTAGGATAGTTATTGCAGGATATTTATATCAGAGAGAAATTCTGACTGATGTAAACCATGTAGAATTTATTTCAGACATAAATTTTACATGGTTTCCATTAGTCAGAATTTCTCTCTGATATAAATATCCTGCAATAACTATCCTAGTGTAAACGCACCCTTTGAGGGAGACGGATAGAGAAAGAGAAAGAAGGATGGAGATAGGAAGGTGAGAAAAATGGTGGCAGCAACGTGGTGGTAGATGAAGAATGTAGAAGGAAGAGGAGTTCTTGGAATGTAACTAGGTAACAAACATAGAGGTAGAGGCATGAGGGTAGAAAAGAAGTAGTTGTTTTGTTATTACTGAGTGAAGATAAAAACGGGAGATGGGCTTGGCTGATTCGCTGCTTTCCTAATGCGAAAATAATGGCTCCGTCCTTGAGTTGTATATTCGAGGTTCAATTCCTCAGACTAATGCTGTTTGTATGCAGAAACCGTGTTCGGCTTAATTATTCTATTTACACACATCCCACGGTAATCACAGCAACATGTCATATCCTTATAAACAGATATGAGCTGAAGTATGGGAAATTCAGTAACTCAATGTTATTTATTGTTCTCTAATAAAAACTATAAAACGGTAGTATAAATTAATATGAAAGTGAAAAAGAAACAAACGAGCATTGTCCTAGTTGTACTTTTAAGCAATGGGAAGGCACAAGCATTGCTTCCTGCATACAAAGATACTTGTGGCGGTTTGTCGTGATATGAGGTAATTAATGTGTCTACAGATGCTACATCTATGGTCAACTCAGTGTGGTGTCATGATCTGGGAATGTTCCTACCTGGACGGTTATCTGGCTTCTGATGTGCGCTTTTGCAGTTGCTTCGGTATTGAGTTTTTCGGAAGTGGTTTGTGTTCTCGAGATTATCTATGTCTGGTCATACGTTTAGTTCTGGAGCTTGTCCGTTCTATGGATATTTAATGGTTTGCTGATAACAAAAAATTATTTTTTTTTTTTAATAAGAGTTTTAAATTTTTTAATCTGATGCCGTTATTATAATGCTAATATGACCCAGTAGAGCTGACGGGCTTACTAAGCCTATCGTGAAATAATATTATGATATAAAATTTACAATTTCTAACAATAATAAAATAATTATTAAGAACATAGGCGGCTCTAGACAAACATTTCTGGTGGGGCTAATTTAGTATGGGCTTACCGCCGTGCCTGGTGGTTTAGAATCAAATTTTTATTACCAAGCACCTGGAAATCATTAAGGAAGTATTTGATAAACTAAGAACATACATTAATTAGAACTTATTACAATTAATTTGCCTGAACAATGAATTTTTCTAACTTAACCGAAAAAGATCGTGAATTTTCATTTTGGGGGCTAAGCCCCCCCCCCCTGAGCCGCCTCTGATTATGAAACGCATTGAACTAACATAATGCAGAACGAAGACTACAGATAAGAAAGGGTGATAACAACGTAAGATCGACAGTAGAAAGCGAAAGCTGTCTTTGCCTTATAGGAAGAACAAGTCCGGAAGTTGCAGTATCTACAGAGAAGGTTATGTCTTGTTAACCTGCTTCATTTTCTTATGACGTCATACACATAGTCCTCCATACTTCTTATATCTACATCTGGTTTCTCTCTTTAATAACATGGCGGGAATAACTGGATTACTGAGTAATCTTTAATTTTTCCGGTCTGTAAAATGCTGGCCTTTTCAAGAATGGCACCTCCTTCTCGACCGTTTTTCAGAAAAAATAATCTGTAACAAGGGAGAGGAGAAGATATTCACAGGTCCATATTTCTCACAATATTATCTAATAAACAAGAGTTTATCAGGGCTCTGAAGAGAGGAAGATTTTATTTTTAAAAGAACGTACTTTTTTTTTAACTCTCATGACCGAACCCAGATAGTGTCTCTTCTCCATAAATAAATTCAACATTTTTTGGACAGCAAACATAACGTGGGACTCTATTGCCTTGAAAACCCTTCTTAAATATTTAATTACACGCCACTTTCAAAACAATCTTTATATCAATTCCGTTCAACAATACCAGCTGCCAAAAGAGTGATTGGGTCAAAGAGTAAAAAGGGAAAAATGGCTTTTGAAAGCGGGTTAGATATGAAAAATCCAACAAGGAAAATTGAGTCCTCCATCAAACTTATTCTTCAGTCTCAACAAATAGCGTTGCTTTGGTGAGCAAAAAAATATCAAACGCACTGGAGAAACTGATCGGTACAAATCAGAAATAAGCAAGAATATACCCATTTCCCGGACGATTTTACTACTAATCGCAAAGGCGATAAGTGATTTGAGGCAGTTTTGTAGGATACCACCACAACAGTACAATCTTGCAATAGTCAAAATAAACGATAAACAATCAATTGTCTTGATTGATTCCGTGCTCCACTGCAAGATTTGACTTGTTGGTTGTTATATTTTTTGGGCGAACAATGGTGTTTTCCACTCCATAAATTTCTACCTAAACTACATGATTGTAACCTCAAAAGCGTCTCCTACAAAAAAAAAAAAATAAAAAATAAAAAAAAAATCGTAACCTGAAAAATATGAGTAGATATATGTTAGCCCGTTTTATCAATTGTCATGAATTATAAGTTACCACACTATACCAATTATTATAATTCAAATAAAATGTATAAAAATAAAAACAAATAAGTATATATCAAATGTATTATAGAGGCTGGGGGGGGGGGGGTTATTTCAACGAAACACGAAAAAATAGAATTTCCATTTATTCATTCGTCCTTTGTGGAGAAGTGGGTGGGGAGGTCTACATATTGGAATACAAATTAAATTCCAACCATTGTTGATGAGAAATGGTTTTTAGCTTGTCGTCAAACATCCTCGCGAACAAGTTCATCAGCTCTTCCAAACCTAACCTAAATCAATTATTAATACACAAATGAATCGATCCATGCAAAAAGAGCTTCAGTCCATAACCAGTTAGACCGAGAGCCAGCAACGCACTTTTCATGAAGTGTTTTATGCACCCTGAAATTTTGCTATAATGTACCTCTTAGGTAGATAAGAAGGACATATCTTGGAACACCAGGTACTGCGCATAGGGGAAAGGCGTACCCCCTAAGGGTACGTTCATGGTGAGGATTCATTCTGCGATGCTACGATAGCTACTCCGATGAGCGCTGCCCCGATGTAAAACAAACACATGTAT
The DNA here is from genome assembly GCA_946811695.1 of Gonocerus acuteangulatus. NCBI lineage: Eukaryota > Metazoa > Arthropoda > Insecta > Hemiptera > Coreidae > Gonocerus > Gonocerus acuteangulatus. The sequence continues at coordinate 42,846,923 of OX328130.1, read as the reverse complement.
TAAGGTGGGAGTGTTCATAGTGACGATCCTTACTTCCGATGCTTTTCTCGCACCCGCCCAGTGTCATCGGGGAAGAACAAATATTTTGTTTCCTCCTCGAAGTGAGGAGGGAAGCCGCGATGTGGGCCTGACTGTGATTGGTTCCTTCAAAAGGACTCTAGTGCGCAGGTCCCCTACCCTCTCTCATTAAGCATTAAAGTTGACTGTTTTGCAGGTTATGAAGGATAACAAACAACGATATTTGTAAACAAACATATTTTATTCCTTTTCTCTCTCTCTTTTTTGGATCTTTTACATTTATTAAGCAATACATGATATGCGTTTCCGCTCGCTACGCTACTCTCCACTCGCTCAAGAAGATATAGGAAAACTCTAGCCAATCCAACTCGCAATTAAAAGAATTATATTAATTTAAGCGACTCTAGTCTATCCAACTCGCTAAAATTAATAGGATTCCATTATTTTTTCCGAGTAAGAAACCAATCCCTTTTTCTTTGTCAGGAACATCGCGAACTAATTGTAAAGGCTCATTTTTTCTCACTAACATAAGCAGAGCTTTTTCATAAACAAAAGCTAATTCACTGTTGAAGGTTACTTTACCCCCAGCAAGAACCAATGCAATGGTGAGTCAGCATGAACACCCTCCATCGATGTAGAATACATCCAGGCAGCGCTCATTGGAGTCGCTATCGTAGCATCGCAGAATCAATCCTCACCATGAACGTACCCTGAGTGTATGAGTCAACCGCGCAGTGTTGGTTGTTTTCTGTGCTCTCATTGGTTCTTGCTCACATGATCTTGTACAGCTGTTCCGGTTTTAATGACAGCGCGAATAAAACTCTCTTTTATTTATTGTTATTATCGTTGCTAGGCGATAAAACAGTCAAAACATTAGTTTAAGGAATGTAATAACTGAAAAAAAAAATCTGTCATGATAAATTTAGATATTGTCTAGAGTATCTGTAAGTGCTGTTTATGTTAAGAGTTACTTAAAAGCTCTCATTTAATATTAGAATAAAAACAATTAACTTTTTTTCTTTTTTTTTTAAGTATTATACCCCTTAAAAGTGTCTGCCATATTTATTATTCATTGTAAAATTGTCCTAATTTTACATTAAAGATAGTTGGCTTCTAAATAAAACTCTATTTTTGAGAAATATTTTTTTTTGTACCTTTCCCCTATACGCAGTACCTGGTGTTCCAAGGTATGTCCTGGAAACACATATACACATTCTTATCTACCCAAGAGGTACATTATAGCAAAATTTCAAGATGCATAAAACAGTTTATGAAAAGTACGTTGCTGGCTCTCGGACTAAGTAGTTTTGAGAAAACGAGAAAAAACTGTCTACATCCTTCATTTGTTTTATTATTGTGCTATTTTTTTTTTTTTGTCTGAGTACACCATACTGACACAAGTTATATATGAAACATTGGTCATTACTAACAAATGCATTATATTATTACAATATAATAATAGTGCTTGGACTGAAGCTGGAACAGCCTAAGGAGTACCTCTTTGCAAAATATAAGGTCTAATATAATGTAAAACACATTGTAGGATATATTGAGTAACATTTCATTATCAATGTTAAAATATGTAAGAAATATTTGCATGATATAAAGTTCATACAATGAGTAATGTAATGCTTAATCGTCTTGAACTTCTTCATGTATGTTTATAGTTGTTGGCAAAATCAATATTTCATAGTAAAAATTCTTTTGCTCTTCTGAAACATATGGCATAAATTTCTTATGCCTTCAATTTTTTTCTGCTTGATGGGGATCTTCACTCCTGGGTAGGCAAGATTGGGAGCGAGCACTGGAGTCTGAAGACCTTGGCGTAAAGGAAGGCATGTGCTACAACGCCGTTAATGATTTTTTTTTTTGCTATCAGGCTGTACCGTATGAAATGTCAGTTTTGTTTACTTTGCGATTTAATCCTTTCCCTTGTTTATTTCATTATTTACAAACATCATAGTTATTCATATAGAGTTAAAGTTCTTTTATTCCTATTATTTAATCAGTAACTTGCTTACTGTGTTGTGAGAACGATCCTCTGAGAAAAAAATAAAACTTAAATTATGATTTCAACGGAAATCCGTATTATTTTTCGTTATGAATTTAAGCTCGGTCATAGCGCTGCTGAGGCGTGTATGAACATTAACACGGCGTTCGGGGAGGGAACGGTGAATGAACGAACTGTTTACCGGTTGTTTTCCAGGTTTCGAAGTGGAAATTTTGACAACGAGGAGCGAGGAAGGCCAGAAACCAAGCTTGACAATGACCACCTGAAAGAAAGGGTTGAAGCTTGTCCCTCAAAAAACACTAAGGAATATGCCAAAGAACTCGGAATAGGAGCCACGACAGTTTTGAGACATTTGAAGGAAATTGGCAAGCCCAAAACTGACATTTCATATGGTACAGCCTGATACATGTGTTTCTATGGCAACAATATATTGGACCAAAGTCCTCTTAACATAGAAATGAGTAGTGACCGCCAGAGACAACGAATCCATCACTAACTCATATTTAGAAAAAAATGGACTGAAGCTCTTTTTGCATGGATCGATTCAAATATAAATTGTTATTGGTTGAATAGTTTGCATTTTAGAACAAGAAGGGTAATTTCCAGTCATTATGTAACCAAAACAGTAGTCTTTGCATACTTTTTGGGTATCATAGGACAAAATAAGAAAAAACTTTATTTTAGAAAGGTTTGGCTGCCCAACTAAATTGGGTTGCTCCACACAAAACATAATCATCAACCCTTTAACTCTAGGTATTAAAATGAAAAACATAAAAAAATAAAGTGGGGACACAATGTTTTTTCTAACATCGTAGGAGAAAATTGCCAGACATTTACGTTAGGGGTTATTCTCTTATTAAATTTCGTAACTCAAGATACAGAAAATGTCGTATTTCATCGGCAACAATGGCCGCCATGTTCATTAGCTGTTTCAATTCTAAGCTAAATAAATTCCCAAATCTAAGTTATTAGTTAAATAATTTGAATTTTTACAAAAACGAAGGGTATTGTTCATATATTGTACTTTACATTAGATGCTTTAGTCATCAAAATTTTCGACATTTTATTCATTCCGTTAATATATAGGAAAAATCAAAAACTTGTTATGTCCGTTGATAAAATTTACATTTTAACCAATATAACCAAAATGTATATATCTTAGTTTGGATGCATGATAAATATAATATGTTTTGAAATAAACATATTATGAAACACATATTAACTCAATGTGTCTTTTTGGGTTACCGAAAACGAAAATTCTAGTTTTTTACAAATTTCTCGAAATCACTTAAATATATTACCTTCAAAGTAGACTTATTCTGGTTTCAAAATCGAAATACCCAAACAAATTGTTCCTGAGTTATGGTAGCGAATTCCACACATATCCCCTCCATTATCCCCACTCCTTTTCTAAGCTATATTAGGTCCTATCCTTATCAACTCCAGTAGTCAAGAGAGTCATGTAGTCTTCCAGCCGTCTTCCGTATGATAACTTCAACTACTGCTCCTTCGGCTCAGTCAGTCAGTTCCTTTCCAGTCATTGTGCACATAGTACTAACTTCTAAATTGTATCAGTTTATGTAAACTTTACTCAATAAATCCAGTTTTTAAAAAGTGTCTCCTGAAGTTTTTGCATTTAACTCTGGAACACTTTTAACGCAATATCATTGGTGTTACGATTTTTTCGCGCGAATTTTGCCGAATAAAACGCGTCCAGGGGGCTTAAATAGATCCCTGACAGTCAAATTTGTCTAATTTTTAATTAGGAGGAAATTTATTAGGCTTTCGAATGGTAACTGCCGCTTATTACGATTTCTCAACTGTATTAACATTTTTAACAAAATAAAAGAAACGTTCAAAACTGATTCCTTCTTTTTAATATTTTTTTTGCACAAATGTAGATTATTTGAAAACATTTTCCCTATTTTTTGAGCTCCCGAAACCAAAATTTTGAAATATTGCCTCAAGTTAAAGATATGAAGTCGCATTGCCAGAGACTTCATTCGAAACCTATAAAAAAGGTTCTTGGATTTGACGCAATGTCATTACGATTTTGTTTGCACAAATCTCACTGAAAAAACGGGTTCTGGTGGGCGCTTTTGATCTTTCGTCTTAGAGAAGGTACTTTTTTGGTTTGGTCGTTGGATTGCGAACAGACACACACGTGTGTGTACCGATCGCACTTCTGGGCTTCGTGAATGGATCGACGTCACACGTAGGTTTCCCTCCCTACAGGAAGGAAGGAAATACGCTAAGCCATGCAAGAATAGGAAATGAAGTAAGTTTGTGAAGGCAATATCAGACTAAAGGGAAATGAAACGTAAATAAACTTTAGTTTGTATTAAAGCTAGCCGGAAGCAGTCAATAATTCTTAAGCCGGTTTAATTTGACTGAGAGAGTTAAAGGGCTTTTGCTCTTATTCTCGGATAAAATAATGTATTCTCCCGGATCACGGAGGCTTGGCTTAATGCCGCTACGGAGTTTATGGAGTAATTTGATGGCAATTTATGGATTCGCTTTTCTATCGGTTAATGGAATAAGGTTATTTCACTAGCGAGGTGTTAATTAGGGGATAATTTTATCTTTCACTACGTGAGATAAGCGTTCTAAGTGATATCATTAGATAAATTGATTATGCTCCTTCTATCTAAAGAGATAAGTGAGTGAACAGTAGTTAACACACTTTTCTCTGCTCACTTCTCACTCTTAACGCTCACTTAGTTTGCCGAATTCTTAGAACACTCCGTGATAAAAATATTTACTGCTTAGAAAATTTAATTATATATCTCCTGGGTTTAAATATCGAAGAAGAGCGAGATATTTGGCGCCAAAATGCAGAGACATTGAAAATAACCCACTTCCTGTGCTTTTCGACTTACGGTAAATCCAAATAAATGCGGCAATACTAGATAAAGATAGGGAGTAACCGCGCTAAAAATAAAAAGTCCGACTCGCAGGAACTGCATTATCTTAGCGCGGTTCCGTTCTTATCTCTAGACTCATTTAAAATGATTAAAATAGAAGATGTTATTATTTTGGGTCCCCCTTTCTAGAAAGCATGAAGATTAGATAGCCGTCGATGTGATAAGTAAAGATGGAATGGTTGGGATTCGGCTAAAGAAACCTCAATACGATTTTTGTTAAAAAATCTATATTTAGGACGTTTCGGCTACTCATTGGTAGCCTTCGTCAGCAATGAAAGTGCCGGAAGGCAGAGGAGGACCAAAGTTGACAGTTCCATCTTTACTTTCAAGAATGGTATTATTTACGATCTTACCTGGATAGGCCAACCCGTCCTTGGAAGGACCCCGCTAGGCAGTTAAAAGCTATATCTTGGAAATCCATATCTCTAAGATGAAATTGTTTTTCTTATTTTTCTTAACCTGATTTATTATCAAATACATTATCCAACTATAAGCAGTTAAAAAATAACAAGGAATAAAAACAGACAAAAAGAACAGTTCGAATAAGCGAAATCAATTACTTTAAAGTTTTAAGAACTTATTTCTCCAATTGACATCGTCTAATCAAAACTTTCATCTCAACCTTTTTTGTAGAGCATTTAGTAAGCTTTCTAATGGTATTCTTCCGTTTACCAAGATTCTCAACCTTTTTCGAGATATTAAGGAAAGTATACAAAGTTACCAAAACCTTTTATGTCTGTTAATAAAATATTTTATTCTAATCCTTCCTTAACTCCAAACGTAACAAAAATTTCAACATATTAGTTATTAATGAAAGTAGAACATGCAGAAAATGTTTCAACTGAATCCCATGATTCTAAGTACCCAAGCCAAAAACGGTATTCAAAAACTGGTTTTCCAATTTTCTCGAAAACGGTTAAAGCTATCGCCTTGAAAATGGTTTCATTCGTTTTCCTAGCCCAATAAGCCTATAAAACGAGTGCTTACAAGCTTATGAACTCAAAAACGTAAGCGTTACGACTTTTTTTGCGCGAATTTCGCCCCAAACGCCATCTTCCAGTGGACGGATTTTGCTGGTTAACGAACTTGACCTTTCAAATTGGACGACGGATTTTTGTACCAAATTTCATCAAAATCGGACCATTCGTCTTCTACCTAGAGAGCGAACAGACAAATATATATATATATATATATATATATATATATATATATATATATATATACAAATTTGAACCACCATCATTTTCGGTCTCTAGGGGTTCTGAAATGCCAAATTTTCTAGTCGGCACTTCTGGATTGCGTCATGGATCAACCTTATAAGCGGGGTTCCTCCCTATGGGGGAGGGAGGAACCGCGCTAAAAGACAAACAAATGTCTGACTTTTAGTAGGAAAGCTCTTATCCTAGTGACGTTTTTTTTTTTTTTTTTTGTTTTTTTTTGTTTTTAGCGCGGTTCCTCCCTCCCCCATAGGGAGGAACCCCGCTTATATGGTTGATACAATGAAACAATCCGGAAGTGCCGACTGGAAAATTTTGCGTTTCAGAACCCCTAGAGACCGAAAATGATGGTGGTTCAAATTTGTATATATATGTATATATATATATTTGTCTGTTCGCTCTCTAGGTCGAAGACGAATGGTCTGATTTTGATGAAATTTGGTACAAAAATCCGTCGTCCAATTTGAAAGGTCAAGTTCGTTAACCAGCGAAATCCGCCTACCGGAAGATGGCGTTTGGGGCGAAATTCGCGCAAAAAAAATCGTAACGCTTACGTCTTTGAGTTCATAAGCTTCGAAGTACTCGTTTTATATGATTCCTGGGCTAGGAAAACGAATGAAACCATTTTCAAGGCGATTGCTTTAACCGTTTTCGAGAAAATTGGAAAAATATTTTTTGAATACCGTTTTTGGTTTGGGTACTTAGAATCATGGGATTCAGTTGAAACATTTTCTGCATGTTCTACTTTCATCAAAACTAATATGTTGAAATTTTGGTTACGTTTGGAGTTATGGAAGGGTTAGAATAAAATATTTTATTAACAGACATAAAAAGTTTTAGTAACTTTGTTTACTTTCCTTAATATCTGGAAAAAGGTTGAGAATCTTGGTAATCGGAAGAGTACCATTAGAAAGCTTATTAAATGCTCTAAAAAAAAGGTTCTAATGAAAGTTTTGATTAGGCGATGTCAATCGGAGAAATAAGAGCTTAAAACTTTAAAGTAATTGATTTCGCTTATTCGAACGGTTCTTTTTGTCTGTTTTTTATTCCTTGTTATTTTTTAATTGCTTATTGTTGGATAATGTATTTGAAAATAAAACAGGTTAAGAAAAATAAGAAAAACAATTTAATGTTAGAGATATGGATTTCCAAGATATATAGCTTTTCAACTGCCTAGCGTCCTTCCTAGGGAGGGTTCTTTGTCTTTGATTTTGGTACTTAGAATTATGGGATACAGTTGACACATTTTCTGCTTGTTCGAGTTTCATCAACACTAATATGTTGATAGTTTTGTTACGTTTAGAGTAAAGGAAGGGTTAGAATAAAATATTTTATTAACAGACAAAAAAAGTTTTTATAACTTTGTATAATTTCGTTAGTATCTCGAAAACCGTTGACAATCTTGTGAAGCGGAAGATTACCATTCGGAAGCTTACTAAATGCTCTACAAAAAAGGTTCTGAAGAAAGTTTTAATTCGGCGATGTCAATCGGGGAAAAAAGTGCTTAAAGCTTTAAATTAGAAACTCAACATTTAAATCAAGTTTAGGCAGCCTAAATTTCGTTTTTTTAAAAAAAGAAAATTCTATCAAACTTCTTTCAAAACTGTACCAATGATCTGGCTTTGCTGTGCTCAATCCAATAAAAACATGGCAAAAAAGCATTATTAGTAAAGTAGAACGTCGTTAATTAGGTGTATTATGTGTTATGTACTACTAATAACATCAAAATAGAATATCTTATCTTTATCTTCAGATCCTCACCTACGCTAAAACGCTTAGGGAAAGAATATAAAACAATAACACTAAATGTTCATTTTAAGTGATACGATTACAGAACATGTAAACATGCACACTTTTTAGGCTGCCTAAGTTCTGATCGAATATGTTAAAATAAATATTGTAAAGAGAGTACTCTGGGAAACCATACTATGTAGGTGGAATCCTCAGCTAATGACCGCGCCTAAAAGCCTTAGAGAATGCAAGGAAGCCGATTCTCGCCAGCGAGTATCGATCCAAAGAGGTAGAAGTGTAAACAGTAGTTAACCTCGTTTCGACCGTCACTCAGCTTCATTCCCAACTCCTGTCCTGTTGACCTTCTGTACACTCGGTAATAGAAGGTTCAGAATTCCTGCGTTCATCAAATGGCATGGCCTAATATACTCAAATGTCATCTACATTGGCGAGGGAGTGAATCAAACCGGAACGTAAGAGATATATTGAAAACATGCAAACTGACGCCATAGAAGAATGCCAGCGTAAACGATCCAAAGAGGTAGGGGAGAAATTGTAGATAAGTCGCCCCGAGGCATACAGCCTTCTTCCTCACAGTTCGTTGCTTAATTTGAGTTATATCCAGTACACACTGGGTGAATCCCATTTTTGTATAGATGATTACTGTTAGAAACTATAATGGTTTCGATTTCGTAAGGTCTACGAAAGGTACGAAATCTGTACATACAATATTCGTCAATAATAGAAAGGAATTAACTATGCTTCAAAGCGCAGGTTATATTCTCAAATAAACAGTTCCTCCTTTTAGCGCGGTTACTCCCTATCTCCATAGGGAGAACCCGCTTATGAGGTTGACCTCATGACGCAATCCGGAAGTGCCGACTAGAAACTTTCACGTTTCAGACCCTATGGATCACGAAAATATAGGTGGCTAAAATTTGTATATATATATATATATATATATATATATATATATTTATTTATTTATAGATATGCTTGTCTGTTCGCGCTCCTGACGGCTCAAAAATGGTCCGATTTTGATGAAATTTGGCACAAAAATCTGTCTTCTAATTTGAAAGGTCAAGTTCGTTAACCAGCAGAATCCGCCCACTAGAAGATAGTGTTTGGGGCGAAATTCGCGCGAAACAAATCGTAACGCTTACGTTTTTGAGTTTATATGCTTGCAGGTACTTGTTTTATAGGTTTGTTAACATAAGAAACCGAATGAAACCATTTTTAAGGCGATATCTGCAACCGTTTCTGAAAAAAGTGGAATCAATGTTTTTGTAAGTCATTATTTTTTTGTGAGTACTTAGAATCGCGGGATTCAATTGAAATATTTTCTACATCTTGGAAATTAATCCCAACTAAGATGATTAAATTTTGGTTATATTTGAAGTTAAGGAAGTATGCGAAAAAAAATATTTTATTAATAAACGTGAAAAGTTTTCGGATCTCCATACATTTTTCGTAAATATCTCGATAACGGTTGGGAAATCGTGGTAAGCGGAAAGTGGCCATTCGAATGCTTACTAAATTCTCTACAAAAAAATGTTCTGAAGCAATATTCGATGGGACAACGTCAATGAGAGATATAAGCGCATAAAACTTAAAAAGTGTTTGTTTTGAAATGGGTTTTCTCTTTCTTTATCTCAGTTTTTAATTGGTTGTTTCTAGTTTTAAATTGCATTTGTCAGTAAAATTAGTATTGTAGTAAAATAAGCTAACAAACGGTGAAAGGTATTGGTAATAAATTTGGAGTGGCTGTGGTAATCATGATGGCATTGGCTGTCAGTTTCCTGTGATTTGTGATGCTAATCTATTCCATTTCTTCAAGATGTACGTAACCGCGCTAAGATGACGCAGTTCCTGCGAGTCGGACTTTTTTTTTTAACCTTCCAGTAGTGGCGCCCCTTTTCGGGACATCCATAGCGGCGCTATACCTCACAGGTGCCAACCCTATTTCGCGCGGAAAAATGTGCCCCAGCAACGTGATTACATTGCTATTTGAGATAAATAGTGGAAAACTGCAGACTTGATAACAAAACAACACTTTTCTTTTTGCGAGGGATATAAGGAACCATCGTTTTCGATGAAATAAAATCATGTTATTTTCGATATGAAATAAAATATGAAATTGAATAATCAATCTATGTATAAAAGTTGTTACGTCTACACCCTGCCAGACTTAAAAACACTCTGCTGTTATTGGTATAAGTTCCAAATATCTGATTTTTTTAAAGTATCTTGTTTCCTGACTACACTATTACTAGGTACTGTTCGTGGAGTCATAATCTACTTTATGTTAAAATATATAACATTTGTTATATACCAGGTTATCCTATAGACATGAATCATGTCTAAATACATAAAATATGAATATACAATATGAAGTATGTCAATAAAATATAATATATGTTTATACAATATGAATATAAAACACATGAAAATAGAATAATAATTAATTTCGTTTAGAGCCTTCTTCTCAAATTTAGGAACATAAATATGCTTTAGGTCCACCCGACAAACCTACATAATGTACTGTATAACATACAGTCTTCTTTTTCGTACATGGCCACCGCACATTTTTTTGTGAAACTTTTTTGAAAGGCTTTTTTTTTAGTTTAGTCATCGCTAAAGCATATTTATGCTAATAACAACGCCCTGTGATCCTGTGTTGCTAAAATGTGTATACGAGGCCATCTTATATCTTATCCTACGTGATATTCATGTAAAAAAAGGTAGGAAATCACACGAATAGTGGCGCTGTAAATAGCAGTTGAAGTCCAATTTTTACTCCTCTAATTTATTCTACGATCGAATAAACTCACCCACATACTCATAGATGATAGCATAGTAAGATAGAGAACGAAAAGTGTAAATATCTCATATCTGGAAAACTTACGTGAGTTGTGGCGCGGCACCTGAGAGGTGACGAGGGCAGCCACTGACAATGATGAGCTCACAAAAAAGCGTCAATACGACTGGCCGGTGGAAAAACGGAAATCCGGAAGATACTAAAGCGGAGAGCCCGCCAAAACACGGCTGCCAACCGTGATCCGAAAAATAAAAAAAGTATGCAACTCTCAGGTGCGCGCCACTAACGGAGGGTTAAAAAAAGGGTCCAGGCGCTTAGTGAGCGGAGCATCGGAATCGTAATATTTGTTATTATTTGGTTTTTGGTTAATTGAGATTCTATTATGAACATAAAAGAGAAAATTATAAAAACAAAAAAATACATAAAGTAAAAATTTGGTTCTTTCTCGCGTTGTTGTATTACACATAAAATGTAATTATACAACTAATGTTGACTGAATATTAATAAAAACATTAAATCTGGTTAAAAAAAGATTTTTAAGACGGTCTGCTTGATTTGGGGGGGGGGGGGGCGATTGCACGAAAAACAAACCAACACCAACATCGGCGAATAAAATAATTGTTACGAGGTAAAAGTGTGTTTGTGACAGCGCTATAGGAGAATGATCTACCAAGCTTCTTATGTTTTCTCCCTCAATATTTTTGAACTTATTTTATCTTATAGCCACACAATTCGGTGCTTAAGTGAGCAAAATAAGAATTTGATTGCTACGAGTACATACGAACAAATAAACTGAAGTGCGCCAAACAAAAGAGAGAACATAAATGATTCTTAACATTGGTGGTATAGGGTCCAATGAAGTACGATAGAAAGCTATAGTTAAACTCGGTACAACAGCGAGTATAGATCCAAAGAGGCAGAAAGCTTCAGGAAGTAAGAGAATAAGTATGGCTAACTTCGTTGGGCTCCGGTGGGTATGAATTCAACGAAGTAGAAATGCTCGAATCGGAATATGTAGAAGCAGCGACCTCGCTTGGGCTCATCTCTTTCAAACCACAAGCAACATTTTAGAATCCTCTCAGGACAACTACTGGAACTGAATGAATGATAGGCTGTTGTACAACTTTTATTTATTAAATAATTTGATGTCTTTGTAGTCAAAAAGTAAGCTAAATATCTAACTTTGGAGGATTTCTAGGAGAACAAGGACAATGAAGCCATGTTTCTGAAAGGTGATACTAAAGCCCGAAGAAGGTATCGATCCAAGGAGGTAAGAGGGTATCTATCCAAAGAGATAGGGGAGTAAACAGTAGTTAACCTTGTTCTACTCGTCATTCTCCCTCGCGCCTAATACTGCGTTAGAAGATTCTTTGGTACAGGCCGTGAAGAAAACATGAAACAACCTTTCCTCAAAGGACATTAAGATGGCCTTTAGGGCGAAAATGACAATTGTTATATTATAAGCGGGAAGAAGTTTTTGAGTTGAAATAGAATCTATTTTTTTCGATATTCATTATAAGGAATTGAAATAATTTTAACAACATGAAAATTCTTTACAGAAAGAAGTAAAAAAAGATAAAGAACAGGCTGAATTATTAAAAAATAATGTGGTACTCAAAGAATTTATAGTGAGTAGTTTTAGCGTGCTCCTTTTTTCCCTTTATGGAGGATACCATCCATCTATTACCCTCATCAGAAATGTCAACTTTTATGCCATAAAGGTTCACTAATGTTTCATATTTATTAAAAAAATGGTGCCAATCATCAGCAGCTGCCGAAAATATAAATAAGGGTTTAAACATCAAAATCGATTATCCGAATAAAACCGATAATCGATTATAAAATTATACATTACCATTTTCGACAGCTGCCGATGATCGACCGTTTGAGCACCCCTGAATTATACCGTAGAATTGAAACGTTATTTGTCAAAGAACCACTAGCAAAGCAATCCCGTAGTAGATAGGGTCGATTTGACTTAATCTCCGATCTAGATCATCTAGTTTCCAGACACGTACGAATAGGCCGACATGCCCTAAGGGGAGTTAAATCCACCCTTGATGGATATTGGAGGGAGTTTCAACCTCCGGTATAGGCGATTGTGGAATGCAGGTCCCACTGTATCTGGAATACATAATCCACAATGCAAGCTGTGTTAAATGTTTTACACACAGTTCAACGGTTTACTAAAGTTTTAACCTAAAACTCGGAAACCTTAAGACGGAAGAACTCTTTTACATTTCCTTCACAGATCCAATACTAGACTTTGGACCAAGAGCCCTCTCAGGTCCCTCTTTCTGAGGGTTTTTTAAGACACAAAATTTAAAATCTTATCATCACGAAACGTATATCTATCGCTGAATATCGTGAAAGTACCCCAGAAATATTTAAATCGGCTTCTTCTTAATATGTGTGGATTCAAGTAAATCCTCCTCCTTGATGGATTTTGATGATTAAATTTCCTTATCTTGTTTAAGAATTCTACAAATGTACGCAAATAAGAGGTTTTTAGGTATTTGTGATTATGAAAATAGTCCCTACTCTATGGCAGTGAAACCTGGAAAATTACTGAAATCATCAACCGACCTCTTCAAACCTTTCTAAACCTACGTTTGCGTAGAACGCTGAGCATCAAAAGCTCTAAAAAAAATCTGATGAATGAAGAGCTCTGAAAAATCACAGCAGTCTACATCTGGGTCATTTAGTTTTTCCTTATTTCTGAATAAGGCAAAACTAAATGGAAGTGGATAGGACGCAAAATAAGTAAACCTGACAGTCATCGAAAAAGGCACTATACAGGGTGTCCCAGGATATGTGTCCACCCCCTTTTCCTCCTGGAGTTGTTGGAATTTCGAAATGAAACTTGGTAGGTCTTAGTTATGTTGCATGAGGTTACTTTTGAAGGTTTAGTTGACTTTGTGACTATTTTTGAGTTTAGTTGAACATTCTCCAGTTTTTCTCTAGCGCATCTAACTCTTGATTTTCCAATGGCGGCAGGTATTTTTTATGACAAATTCTGATAGAAAATGTAATTTTAAGACTAATTTATTCTGAGACATCTTTTGATCCGACGCACCGTTTGCGCGTAAAATGCAAAAAACTGAAAAATATCGCCCTTTTGTAGACAAATTCCTATTTATCACTGAAACCAAACCTTTTACGTAAAAACACCTCGATACAAACGTTGTAGCCTATTAATTTTCCTTTCAGGTGATACCAAGATCAAAGTTTTAGGTTTAATATTTAACGGGATATTATGAATGAAAACAAAGGCAAATTTTTGCGAAAAACTGGAGAATGTTACAAAAACTAAACCTTTAAAAGAAACCTCATGCAACATAACTAAGACCTACCAAGTTTCATTTCGAAATTCCAACAACTCTAGGAGGAAAAGAGGGTGGACACATATACTGGGACACCCTGTAGAGGGGAATCCCTGAGAGTAAGACAAAGAGGAAGGCCTAGGGAAACGTGGAATAGTTATGTGAAAGAGGGCCTAGTATGGCGAGAAGCTGAAGGTACGCAGCTCAAAGATGGACTAGCACTTCTAGGTGCCCTATGCTTCACTAGGAGTCAATGGATTTGTTATTATTATTACTAGTAGTAGTAATAGTGTTATTTTAGATCACCGGAGATTTTTATCAATCACCGAAGATTTTCGAAAAGTTTTATCATAAAAAGATATACAGCTCAGGCGAGATTTTCTGATCCCCGACCGCATAAAAAAAGTTGATTTGAGATTGATAGCCTTCGGCGCTGCAATCCTAAGCTACATTAAACAGAAAACCTCCTAGGTCGCCTCAGGGATGGATCTTATCTTGATGATAATGTCATATCGATCTGTGAGGCGAAATGGGAATCTCAGAATGTAATATTTCCCCTGCTGTAGGCCATCCGGAGTCGGTTTTGTTGATTAATCCTGATTCACGGTATCTTACTTCTAAGGAGAAGCTGGCAGCAAGCATATAAAGCCACCGCGAGATCAAAAGACATATTAAAAATTGGCAAAATATTTCCCAAGAAAAAACTGGTAGGTGATTTCACAACTGGGAAGTGGGGAGATGGCCAACACAATATTTTAGAATGTTGAGCATTTTACTGACTACGAGCACAAAAGCTCAAACCTGCAACTAGAAGGTTCTGGCTTCAGGTACCAGATTCCTTGTGTACTTGCTGGTACATTTTTTGGGTGGTGCATATATGGTTAAGGTGGGGGGGGGGGGAAACAAGGTCGAGAAATACTGCTCTATTCAACCTCCAAGAAATAAATTTTTGTCTTTTCTTGTTTTGAAAGAACAATAACACAGTTGGTATTGTTTTTCCGCGTTCAATTCGCTAGGACATTATTCCAAGATTACTTATTAACAAACTGAAGTCATATAATATCTGTAGTATACTGTAAACCCTTATCGAGTGGGGGCCTGCGATATTGGTGGGCATGCCCTCGCCTGGTCGGGTCCTGTCGGTGGTGGTGGCGCTATCTGTTACCCCAATCAAGGCATAAATGGCCCGTGTGGCCTTTAAGGGGGGAAAAAAATGCCTTTTGAGACTTGGTATAAAGATGGATTGCCCAATACAGTGACTTACGTTAGTGCATTCGACTTCTCCCCTCAGGATTAGGAACTTGGCATAAAGTTTCTGTTCCCCAAATATGAGCGGTTGGCACTAGCGTTTAAAACATTCCAAGCATGAGTGACTTTGTATAGACGGACTTTGACTCCCAAAATGAGTGAGTTAAAATAAAATAGTTTCGATTCACTTAGTAAGAGAGGCTTTAGTTAGTTTAGTTATCTTAAGAGAGAGTTGATTTTAAAATGCACAATTTTAGTATTTCTTTAAGTGAATGTGAAACGTGAGAGAAAATTTCATCTCCCGTCGTTTTAGGGAACCTGAAACTAAAATTCTGATAACATTTAAAGGTATCTCTCTGGCTTTCTTCGATCGCAACGACATAATACAAATAAGAAATTGGCGTGGAAGCATATTTAAACAGAACCATAACCGCCGCTACGATGTATTTCTCTCGTGAATATTACGACTAACTGTGGTCTGATGATTGGGTTCCGCTGGTAAATAGAAATGATCTTTCGTTTTAGGCAATTTATTTCATCAAAATTGGATCATTCTTTTAGACATTAGAGCGCGAAGAAAATGAACTGACCAATTCGTCCGGTTATAAAGAATCCCTAAACCTCCTCTCTAATGAAGAAGTGTGAATTGAAATACAAAGCACCGAACGATTGAATGTATGGAGTGTCAAACATATCTGACGTTCATTTAGTTGTATATCGTGATTGTTATTGAGGATTCATCATAAATTTGAATTTTTATAGCTACAAAAAATGATTGTCGTTCATATAAGTGGGGTACGCTAATGCAGATAAAATCCAACAGGAGTTTCTCGACACTTCTTTGACCTTTGCAAGTGAAATAGGTGAAAGGGGAGTGAACGTCAAGTAAATATGAAGTAATCTACTCACTCTGTTGGCCTAGTTCCATCCCGTCCTATTATCTTCTCAGTAGCCCGAAAGGAAGTCTACTCAGGGCGTAAAGTGTTAATAGGAATGCCTAGACACTTAGAAAGTGCAGGAACAGTTTGGCGGTATGGCACAAGTAGCGAGCTCGATTAACCAAGAGTTCACTGTGAAAGGTATTTGTAATTGTAAGTCTGATTCAGGACACTACAAAGATCAATAGGTAGCTTATAGCTGTCTGAAAAAAGAAGATAATACAAGTAGGATCGGCTTCATCCAAGCGGATTGCGCCATCTGATGGATTTCATGGGCGAGTGTCTTCTCAATGGACCAAACATCAAACCCACCACTTGCTAAGCTGATCCCTTCGAAATTTACTACTGAACTTAATTTTTATGAAATATTTTAGGATATCGAATGATATAATTATTATTAATTAATTATCACGATTTACGAACGGTTTGTACTCGTCGGGAGCACAGACACTGAGTAGATTAGAATTATAAAATAGTCGATTCATTAAAATCTCAATTTTTTAATGTACTAGAAAGTTGTACAATAACCTGATGTGGCGTTAATCACCCAGAAGTCGATGCGACGTAAAAAAAAAAAACCTGATGTAAGTATTTCTCGTTAAACTCGTGGATAGGGATAAACGCTATCACTTTCTCTAAGCGGTTTGAACTATAAGATAAAACTTTAACAAGTACGTGCCGCGAAGCAACCAAAGGCAAGTTTGAGGTCGGAGGTCCGATCGCTTGGAGCTATCGCTTTGATGGTTGCATGTCCGAGATTTCATGTGGCGCTCGAGGCTTAAAAAGCGTAACGTGATCTCTGCCCTGGAAAATCGCCAAGATCCTATAGTTTAATCCTCCTAAATGTATTAACTGCCTCATTTGCATATTATAAACAGATACGAGCAATTTTGAATATTTTGGATATTTTCTTAAATATCTCGAATAAGACAGAGAAATTGATCTATGTGAAAATTTATCACTTTTGAGAAAAGTGAGGAAAACAAGATTTTTGTTTTTGAGTGGTAAAAACCGACGTTTTCCACATTTTTGCAAGTTAAGATGTGTGAATTTTATTTACACAGACACACACACACACATATATATATATATATATATATATATATATATATATATATATATATATATGTTATATTTTAAGTTACTTCGCTGTGATTCAAATGATTGGTTGGTGAGACGGCTTCTCCCTCCAGTGGTATTTAAATTGTCCATTCTGCAATATTTCGCCTGTTTCCTCTCAGGTTTCCTTTATGCATTCTTCGTGGTTGGCGAGGGAGTCTGGGAGAATTTCGGTGGCGGGGCTGAGACCATTGGGGAGGGGAGCATTTGGGGGGCAGAGAGCATTTAGGGGGTATGGAATACTAACAATCTAGAACTTGGAATAGTTAGCCAATTAAAACGCTATTACACCCCAAAAAAATGTTTTTTTCTGAACTAATTGTTATTTAATTTATTTTAGAGGTTGTTGTGACACATTTCTGCCGATTTTGGGGGGGGGGGCGCATGCCCCATTATATACGGCCATGGGGAGCCATGGAGGGTTTTTTAGCGCGGTTCCTCCCTCCCCCATATGGAGGAACCCCGCTTATAAGGTTGATACAATGAAACAATCCGGAAGTGCCGACAAGAAAATTTCGCGTTTCAGAACCCCTAGAGACCGAAAATAACGGTGGTTCAAATTTGTATATATATATATATATATATATATATATATATATATATATATATATATATATATATATATCTGTCGTCCAATTTGAAAGGTCAAGTTCGTTAACCAGCAAAATCCGCCCACTGGAAGATGGCGTTTGGGGCGAAATTCGCGCAAAAAAAATCGTAACGCTTACGTTTTTGAGTTCATAAGCTTGTAAGTACTCGTTTTATAGGCTTCTTGGGCTAGGAAAACGAATGAAACCATTTTCAAGGCGATAGCTTTAACCGTTTTCGAGAAAACTGAAAAAATAAGTTTTGAATGCCGTTTTTGATTTGGGTACTTAGAATCATGGGATTCAGTTGAAACATTTACTGCATCTTCTACTTTCATTAAAACTAATATGTTGAAATTTTGGTTGCGTTTCGAGTTAAGGAAGGGTTAGAATAAAATATTTTATTAACAGACATAAAAAAGTTTTGGTAACTTTGTATACTTTCCCTAATATCTCGAAAAAGGTTAAGAATCTTGGGAAACGGAAGAATACCATTGGAAAGCTTACTAAATGTTCTACAAAAAAGGTTCTAATGAAAGTTTTGATTAGGCGATGTCAATCGGAGAAATAAGTGCTTAAAACTTTAAAGTAATTGATTTCGCTTATTCGAACTGTTCTTTTTGTCTTTGATTTTGATACTTAAAATTATGGGATTCAGTTGAAACATTTTCTGCATGTTTGAATTTCATCAACACTAATATGTTAAAATTTTGGTTACGTTTGGAGCTAAGGAAGAATTAGAATAAAATATTTTATTAACAGACATGAAATGTTTTGGGAACTTCGTTTTGGGAACTTCGTATACATTCCCTGATATCTCGAAGACGGTTAGGAATATTGGTAAACGTAGGGTTACCATGCGAAAGCTTACTAAATGTTCTACAAAAAAGATTCTGAAACAATTTTTGATTAGGCTATGTCAATCGGAGAAATAAGTGCTTAAACTTTGAAGTAATTGATTTCGTTTATTCGAACGGTTCTTCTTGTTTGTTTTTATTCATTGTTGTTTTTTCATTGGTTATAGTAGGATAATGTATTTGACAATAAAACAGAATAATTAAAATAAGAAAAGCAATTCATTGTTAAAAATATATCAGGCTGTACCGTATGAAATGTCAGTTTTGGATTTGTCGATTTCCTTCAAATGTCTTGAAACTGTCGAGGCTCCTATTCCGAGTTCATTGGCATATTCCCTAGTGTTTTTAATTGCTTATAGTAGTCAAATGTATTTGTCAATAAAACAGGATACGTATAATTAGAATCAATATTTTGTTTGTTAGAATTCGAAGATGCCGTATGAATATATAGATTACAGTACTGGTGTTGATTTCGTTCTTTAGAATTATTCTTGGTATTCCCTATTTTCATCTGTTACCCATAGTTTTTTATTGTTAGTAGGTTTTTCTTATTGATTATAGAATATAAATCTATTTGGCTATAAAACAGGATACGTAAAATTAGTGACAATATTTCGGAGATTTCTGAGCGAAATACTTTAAAGATTTTCTACCACCACGAACGGCTTTTTTCCTCTATTTTTATCCACTAGATAGGCTATATTTTGCATATTATTCTATATAAGTTTTATTCAGCAGGGGATTCTGATGAAATGTCGCGTTTTTGCTGTGGATTTTAAATACGATGTATCTAAGATTGGATAACATTAGCGAGTCTACATAGTTAAGAACCGACGACGGAGGATTACTTCTTGCTATGATTTAGTCTACATATGTATATTAAGTCCTAAATCCAAAAAATAAACTTCACAACGGTTAGATACTATGAGCGAATATGGCGGTTCAATGCCCGTAGAAGCAGAAGGTCCGCAGGAAATTTACCTGCTAAGAATTAATCCTCAAGAGCTGTAAATATACCCCAGGTATCTGCCGACACAAATACAAAGCCTAGGCGGAGAGCACCCCAAAAACACAGATCCAAACATAGGTTATATACTAAATATTCATAAAGACTATTTAGTTGTAGACCGATTCATCAATTAGCAATCAATAGTTTTCAAAAAATGTTATATACTAAATATTGATAAAAAGTATTTAATTAGAAAAAAAAAAACAATATTCCACAAGACTTGTTTTTGGTCCATTTGTATCTACTCCATAGACTTAATTAGGTATATTATTCTACTGTAGTTGGGCAACTAAACTTTGTTTTATTTTGTTAAATAAAGTTTTTTTTCTTGACTTGTTATTCGTCAAGACTTTTATTTGTCCTTGTGTATTAACTAGATAGGTTTTATTCGGCATATTATTCTATATAGGCTATATTAGGCAGGGTATTCTTCTCAATCTTGTGTAGTTCTTGTTGATCCTTCTGTACATGGGCGTATATAAAAACAAATTTCGGGGGGGGGCTGAGACCATTTCGAGGGTATGGAATACTAAATATTTAGAGCTTGGAATAGTTTTAGGCAACTAAAACGCTATTACACGTAAAATAAAATATGTTTTATGAACTAAGTGATCTTATTTAATTTATTTTTAAGGGTTTTACGAGAAGTTTTTATCATCAATTCAAAATTTCGGGAGGGGCTGCAGCCCCCTCAGCCCCCCCCCCTCATATACGCCCATGCTTCTGTATTTACTAGAAAGGCTTTATTAGGCATATTTTGTATTGATTTATAGACCTTTGCTTTAGAATGAGAGCCAGATTCTGTAATTTCCGCTTCTGTGTAAAAGTTAGCTACTGTCGGTGTCCTTGACGCCTTAATATCACTTTTATTCGAGATGTTCGAGAGGATTTTGACAATTTTCACGAGATATATAAAAAAAATAAGTTTATTTCTTTTCTGAGCTTATCAAATGGCACTAGGGACATGAACGGAACCGCGCTAAGATGCTGCAGTTCCTGCGAGTCGGACTTTTTTTATTTATGTAGTTGAGTATGAGCTCGGATCCAAAAATGAGTTCTCAAAGTAGAGTTTATTCTAATTTTCGGATAATGATAAAGCAATCAAATATTCACTTTGAGTATCGAAAGTGCCAATATGGCAGGTTTGATGGATGATCAGTGAGGGATAGAGACAGCGAGAAAACCAGCGAGGTAGGCCATTAATCACTACGCCAGGCAAATAGATCACTGCTGGGAGATACAGTGGAGCGCTAATCCCACCCCTGGTGGCCAGTAGTCCAATTAAAGGTACATTTCAAAGCCTGGCTTTCAATCACCATTAGTTCAAAATATCTCTGCACGCCAAAAGTATTCGCACTTTCACGAGGCCAGTTCCGTTATTTTTACCGCGACACTGGCGGTTAAGTTTAATAATAAAAACATGTATACTAGAAATAAACAAATGAATTTATTTCATTAGATTACAGACAATATAATTATAAAAAATATGGGTTTACTCTAAAAAATCGAAAAAAATTTGCGAGGTCAATTGGTCACACTTTTAAGAATATTTAAATGTATATTCTGAAAACATTTTTTTTAAATGGTGTACAAGATATCTCAGGATCTACTCAATCGGTTTTATTCAAATTTGGAACAATTATATCTTAAATCTTGAAAAAGATGTTTCTAAAATCTAACTTTAAAATAATCTTAAAAATAAATAGCACCTCCCTCCTTCTTTTTATATATATATATATATATATATATATATATATATATATATATATATATACAAAGAAGCTGCTCAAGAGCTAAGATAGTGGATATATAATTTGTTGTTTATCTTTATCTTAATTGATTTCCCTTTTGAGGAAGTCAAGAAAATATTAAGATATTATCGTGAAAGAGAGGCAGTCACGTTTGGCGTTTAAGACCATTCATTATCCGAAACGTGCACTTCTTCAGGTGTAGATCCGGTAAACAGAAATATTTTTTTTACTTCTTAAGCCTCTCAACACCAATCCCGACTACGTGACCAATCATAACGGGTTTAAAATACACTCTTCCGGTAATGACTTTGTTTACAACAGTACAAAATGTCCCTCTTCGACTGTAATCGCTTGTAATTCCTGTATTCCTACTGCCGTCAGCCTTATTTGTATAATTTATGCAAAGGGAGAGATGCTTATTTGCTAACGACACCATTTCAAAATTGACAGTTCCGCCCAGACGCGGTATATCACGTTATGTGCAAAAGTTTAATATTTGACCTAAGTCCCAAATTCTGGAAATAGGTACATATTTACCTGTATAACACAAAACAATATTCCCTGCGGCAAAGGCTGCATAAACAGAACACAAGAGACTGGAAGTTTTTGCTCTTTACAAATACATATATTGTACTTCACATCAGATGCTTAAATAATCAAAAGTTTCGACATTTTATTCATTCCGTTATTATTTTTCACCATCAAATTAATTCGATTGTAGAAAAATTTGGCCTATTCGGTGTAATGATTTGAACGAGAAACACTATCGATTTCCCACTGTTTTCTTTTTTGCCTTTCCAACTCCTGAAAAATGAATTTAAACGATAAATGTTGTTTGACACCTACGAAGTGTGTCATCTTGTAGTTTTCCATATAATGCTTATCGCTGGTTTGATTTGAAAAGCGTAGAATAGAAACAAATAATAATAATAATTTGCCTCTAATGGAACGAAAACCAAACTTCCGAAACTTCAACGGAGGTGACCCTTTTAGAGGATATGATCACATTCCACTTACAACGATTTTGCATATTTTTTTTAATTTACGAAAATATAGGAAAAATCCAAACCTTGTCGGCTCCGTTTTAGAAAATATGTAGTTTATCATATTTTCTAAAATTCTTCCTCTAATCCAAATATATCACCAACATATAGTTGCCCTAGTTAGAATGGATGTCAAACATGTGAAATACATTCGACTCAATGCTCGTTTTGAAGTACCTATATCGAATATTTCATGAAAATAGTCTCATTCGGTTTTCAACATCGAAATGGCCATACGCCATGGAACCTCAATAAGCCCGTAAGTGCTACAATTTTTGTCGAACATTTTGAGTAAGATAAAAGTATTCTTGAGACTCATTTAATCCAAATCGGACCACTTTGGTAACGGTAGAGTGCGAATAGACAATATAGAAACGAGTAAGTTATTTTTTAAATTGAATTTTTAAAAATATTGGATTTATCTATGTCATTTGGATATATATAAATATATATATATATATATATATATATATATATATATATATATATATATATGGGGGCGAGGTTAGCTCAGTGGTAGAGCGCTGGACTAATAAGCTGGAGGCCTGAGTTCAAATCCCGAGCAAGCACTAAAGATTTTTTCTTCTAGTGTCTTCGTTCATGGGTTGAATTCGGCCTCCCTGACCGTCCCTAGGCCAACCCAGCCTTTAATTAATTAGTTAATTAATAATGGGTACCTTGGTTGGTGCTAATGACTCTAGCAGTCGAAGCAGCCAAGGGGAAAATCAGGCGGCCGGAGCATAGTACTGACCACACTATCTCCCTAGTGTGCCGTATGGTCATGAATCAGATACCTCTATAGTATCTGCCCCTCAGGGCCCTCGTGGCCTGTTACGGGACTGATTTTTATATATATATATATATATATATATATATATATATATATATATATATATATATATATATTATTTTTGAGGTTTCTTCGCTGGGGAGAATTATTCGTGTTCTTCATGCGGCATTCTCCAGCGGTCTGTTTTTTAGTGTGATATTTCGCAGAAATCCTATTCTGCTTCTTCAGACGGTTGTCCATTTTTTCACTTTTTTAGTTTGTTATTTTTTAATAACCTATAATAAATTGAGCTTATTTTAACATATGGCGCTTTCGGATATTCTTTCTTGTATCGTCGCCTGTTGACAACGCGTAGAGCCGATGGAACTGTTTAGAAGCTTTTCTTCGTCTTGCTGCGAAGTATCTGCTTTTCTTTTCTCTGCCAATCTTCCTTTTACAGTTCTAAGTACGGGCTTCCAGGTAGGGTGTAGGATAACACCTTCATCCCTGTTGAGAGTCATGGGTTGCTTGAATATCTCTACCGCCTCTCTGACAAGCCTTCTTTGCCGGTTATCTTCTTTAGCCAGGACTCTAGCTTCATCAAAGAGCATTTGTCCAGGACATTCTTCCCCGTGTCTGGCTACAGCAGACGTTTTGGTGCGTTTTAGGCGGTAGTCAGCACAGTGTTGCTTTATCCTTGTGGCTATCTTCTTTCCAGTCTGTCCGACGTAGACTGTTCCACAGTCACATGGAAGAACGTAAACACCCTTGTCCTGTAACCACTGCTTATCCTTTGCTGATCCGAGTGAGTCACCTATTTTCTCTAGAGGTCGGAAAGCGACGTCTACACCTCGATTTATGAAAAGTCTGCCTACTTTTTCGCTTATGCCTCGGACGTATGGCAATGCTACTCGGTTTGAGGTTTCTTCATTTTGTTTCTCAAGTATTTTTCTTTGTGTTTTCTTTTTAATACGGCTGACCGCTTTGTCTACTTCCTTAGTTGCATAGCCGTTTGACTTAAGATCATTCTTCAGGAAGCCGATTTCAGTTTCGAGGTAGGCGTCATTGCTGCATAATTTCAAAGCCCTGTGCGTCAGAGTCTGCACAACTCCTCTCTTCTGCGCTGGATGGTGGTGGGATTCGGCATGCAAATATCGTCCAGTGGCTGTAGGTTTTCTGTAGACTGTGTGCCCCAATCCGCCGTCTGGTTCCTTGATGATCAGTAGATCCAAAAAGGGAAGCTTTCCATCCTTTTCTTCTTCCATTGTAAATTTGATACATGGATGGGAATTATTCAGGAAGGCCAAAAACGTTTTTAATTCTTGAGGACCGTGCTGCCAGACAACTAATGTGTCGTCAACGTACCTGAGCCATAATTTTGGCTTGAGGGTCGCCGTATTTATCGCATGCTTCTCAAATTCCTCCATAAAGATGTCTGCTACCACTGGTGATAGAGGGCTCCCCATCGCCACCCCATCCTTTTGTTTGTACATAACATCTTTATATTGGAAAAAACAAGACGTAAGGCATACCTCTGCTAGCTTCATCGTCTTGCCTTGTAGTAGATTCTTATCATGGATAATGGCAAGTGAATCCTTCACTGGTAGATTTGTGAATAAAGCCTCAACATCAAAGCTCACCAAGACATCACCTTCCTCTATTTTCATCTTACTGAGGATCTCTACTAGGTGGCTTGAGTTCTTTACAGCTGAAAATGAGTGCCCAACAATCATGGATACGATAGGCCTCAATGGGACACCGTCTTTGTGGATCTTGGGTAGTCCATAGATACGCGGGATCATTGAATCATCAGGAGTCATCTCGTTCATCAATTTCTTTTCAATACCACCACTCTTCAAGATTTTGATGATATTATTTATATATATATATATGTATATATATATATATATATGTATATATATATATATATATCCTTCAAATGTCCTTGAAATGTGTCATCTAAGAACATTTTATACTTACATCTGATATCAAACGTTGGAAATAAAATTTGGAAACCTTGGTAAAGACATGTTTAGTATTTTTTTTTTAATACTGGCTATCTTTGCAAGAAACTAACATTAATAAAGGCTTTTAAACAAGAAATATTTTGCCTCTTTACGGATTATCAGAAACTAGAATAAAAATAATAATTTTCATTTTTGGATTCGTTTATATTATAAACTGATTCTAATGTTAAAGGAATTTAAGAACAATACTGTAAAAAAATCGTTGAATGAAACGAAAAAAAAAATGATTTAAAGCTTTTTGTAAGTGCTACAATTTTTGTCGAACATTTTGAGTAAGATAAAAGTATTCTTGAGACTCATTTAATCCAAATCGGACCACTTTGGTAACGGTAGAGTGCGAATAGACAATATAGAAACGAGTAAGTTATTTTTTAAATTAAATTTTTAAAAATATCGGATTTATCTATGTAATTTGGATATATATATCCTTCAGAATAAATCTAAAAGGCTGAATTTGTTTTTCCTTAAATGGCCAGCTTTCCATTTTCATTTCCCCGCCCTAAGAAAGACTAGGTATTGTCTGAATGGCTAATCCCCGTTTCTTTGTCCGCCCAATCCTCCATTTTCATCCCTTATCCTATCTGAAAGTAATTAACTAACTGGATTTCCAGTCTTTAGAATCTTAATGACCAGTCCTCTTTCTCTCTTCTTTTTATCTTAATAATAATGCGAAAAAAGAAGATTTTTTGGAGATTTTCTTTAAACCTTTAAAGGATCTTTTACTGCAGAAGAGGGTTGACTATCTCCTTTAGCGCTGCCAACAGAGGTTTTAGAATTTTCTTGGATCTTTGTATATCAATTATATTGTTTAACCCACATTTTTGAGACGCTGGACGAAATGTAAATTGTAGATGTAGCGAATGCGCGATACATAATTTTATACGTTATAATTAAATTGCTAATGATCCATGCAGTCGATGGACCTTAAAAGATTTATAAATAAAAATATATGTTATAATTATATTGAAATGTTAAAATTGTGCTAAATTTATTTAGATTAATTTTATCATTTTAATGTTGTTTGTTGTTTACTTATGCTTAAGGTGAAAAAACTGCGAGGTCATCATTCCCCGAGCTCTTTTATTTATTCATTTTAATGTAAGCCAGTATCCATGATGTCAGAGATTGTCAAGCCTACCCCTTATCTTGCTTTAGCTTCTGATGTTGTTTTTTTTTTTTTAGCGCATTACGAAGGAATGCAGCTATTGAGGTTGGACTCATAAAATAATTTTATTCGTTCGTGGGTAGGATTCGGCCTCCCTGGCCGCCTCTAGGCCAACCCATCCTTTAATTTTTAAATGAGTACCTGCAAAGGGGAAAATCAAGCAGCCGGAGCATAGTACTGACCACATTCCCTAGAGTGCCGCAAGGTCATGAATCAGATACCTCTATAGTATCTGCCCCTCATGGCCTAGAGGGGCATATATATATATATATATATATATATATATATATATATATATATATATATATATATATATATATATATATTCAAGTTACATACAGAAATATAATCGAAACAACCAGTTCCTATATGTATGTATGTATTTACAATTGATTGATTTATTTTTCCTTCGATAGTAAGCCTGATTTTTCTTTCCTTCCCCACGGTACCCCCCTTCCTTGTAACGGTTCCTGGTTTCGATTGACCACTCTCCCCAGAACCCCGGTACAGTTACACTCATTAAGAGCGGATCGGCGAGTGGAACTAAGGTGAAGGGTTTAGTCAGGTCATTAGGAACTGGAACTCGGAAGGAACCATCCCCTGGGCTTTATTTTTAGATTTCAACCTTTCTCCAGCTCGAGATGCTAAACGAGACAAAGAATGGTTGCTTTGGGAGGCGTAAACTTACAGATGGAAATGTCTTTGCCTATTCAACATATTTAAATCATAATGATAAGAAGATAGTTAGCCGTTGAGGTGATAAGGACTCGATTTGGATTTGGCTAAGAGAAAACTTCAGAATTACAGGCATATATATAAATATATATATATATATATATATATATATATATATATATATATATATATATATATATATATACAAAATTCTTATGATTGTTTCTTTATTGCTATGATTTATTAAGAAGTTACTTCAACTCATATTCTTCCTTCGCTATTCTATTTAATTTATTCAATTTTTAATTTTGAAATAAGTTGTGCAAAAAAAGTATTTGTTAAAAACAAGACAAATAACGTATGTAAGAAGAGGTATCTGCATCCATTGTTCACCAAATGTATATGAACACAATTAGTACCGTAACGGGCCGTAGAGGCAGATAACGTACAGGTTACGACACACTGGGGAGATAGTATAGGAAGTACTGTGCTCCCCTTAGTACATGAGGAGAGTACTGGATCTCTCATCCAAACTCGTCCTCTCATGATATATTAATAATAATAATTAACAAAATATGATTCAATATAAAAAACATTGCTGGCTTGCAAATGAGGCATGAAATGCGAACAATTACTGATTTGGCTCTTCATTGATTTAAGTTCAACTGAAGTTTAATGGCCTGAACAAGAATAGATAACCTTTGGCTATAGTCTCGTCCTGGTTTAAGGTCGGCATAACCTAAAGGTCGGATCCTTAGCAAAGACTGGGCCTTATTACCATACCTATTACCTTGGGTTGAGAAATGCATGCAAAGGTTGAAGGCGGTTTGCAGGAAATTCGGAGGGCAGATCTTCTGGAAAATAGTGGGTGCAGTTCCAGAAGAACTTTGGAAGTTGGAAGTGTTACTAGCTCTTATCTTGGGTTAAGTAATGTATGGATACGTTGAAGGGGGCTTGCATGAACTTTGGAGGGCAGATCTTCTGGAAAATAGAGGGTGTAGTTTCAGAAGAACTTTGGAAGTTGGAAGTGTTACGAGGCCTTATCTTGGGTTAAGTAATGTATGGATACGTTGAAGGGGGTTTGCATGAACTTTGGAGGGCAGATCTTCTAGAAAATAGAGGGTGTAGTTTCAGAAGAACTTTGGAAGTTGGAAGTGTTACGAGGCCTTATCTTGGGTTAAGTAATGTATGGATACGTTGAAGGGGGTTTGCATGAACTTTGGAGGGCAGATCTTCTAGAAAATAGAGGGTGTAGTTTCAGAAGAACTTTGGAAGTTGGAAGTGTTACTAGCTATTATCTTGGGTTAAGTAATGTATGGATACGTTGAAGGGGATTTGCATGAGCTTTGGAGGGAAGATCATCTGGAAAATAGTGGGTGTAGTTCCAGAAGAACTTTGGAAGTTGGATTTGTTACTTGCTATTATCTTGGGTTAAGTAATGTATGGATAGGTTAAAGGGGGTTTGCATGAGCTTTGGATGGCAGATCTTCTGGAAAATAGTGGGTGTAGATCCAGAAGAACTTTGGAGGTTGGAAGTGTTACTAGCTATTATCTTGGGTTAAGTAATGTATGGATAGGTTAAAGGGGGTTTGCATGAGCTTTGGAGGGCAGATCTTCTGGAAAATAGTGGGTGTAGTTCCAGAAGAACTTTGGAAGTTGGATTTGTTACTACTACAGTTGTAACTTATTGGAAATAGTGCTTTCCTAGAGCAAATTAATGGGGAGCCATTACCACTTAGGATACGTCAGTTTCCTATTGTAGCGGCTTAAAGTGCCTTCTCTTTTTCGCGAAAGATCCAACCGTATCAATAACTGCTTCTATTCCTTGACTTATTTAAATTTTAACGTCCATTTATTATTGACAAGAAGAATTTTAGGACGGGTTATCTATAGGTTACCACCCTTTTCTAGCCAGGATAGGGCTGATGTCTTTTCTTCACTTACATTACGGAGCTCATAAATAAATAAATATTCCTTCACTAATGGCACCAGGGATATCTACGAAACCGCGCTAAGATGAGTTGGACTTTTTATCAATGAATTGTTCGAGGGTATTCGCGCTTGAATGAATGATGTTAGTGGCAGTGCGTGGTTTGTGATTTTGAAGGGACTACAATGACGAATAGCTAACAGAGTATTCCATTTTGAATATTTTTCAGCGGTCTATCCTATCCGTTTTCTATGAATAAATCCAGAGATAGAGAATAAAGGATTTTCACCACGTTTCTAGACCTTTCTCCAAAAGACCAAGCATATACTTCGGGTTCATGAATCTAGAAGACTAGAAAAATCTAGAACTACAATATTGCTGTTCATCCTTGCGTATTATTGGGACAGCAAGCACAAATAGTTATCACCTCTCTTAGTATGACCTCCCAGGAACCTATCTCATCTTGATTACCGCTCTGCAAATACCTCCCGAGAGTGAGAATTTAGGATTTCCATGTTCCTCTCCAGGAGACCAGGCAGTCTCCTCGGTTCCATGGATCTGTGAGATTCGGCTTCAGCCAGTAGAGCGTAGAGGAAACTACACGCTCCACTGCTTCTACATCTGGCATGGAAATCATCCTTAAAGGATCTGATCAAACGAAGAAATTCACTTTTCACACCAATTGGTTTTAATCAACATTCTTAAAATAAAACTATTCATCTTTCTAAAATCGTCAAACTGTTTATCCAATATTAAAAAATAGTGGTCTGATAATATGAGTTAAGTATAAAAATCTGATAGACGATCAAGCGATTGCGAGAGGATATATATATAAATATGTCCTAAATAATTAATTTTCTCAAATACAGGCAACATTTGTGTGACAGAGCAAGGAAAGTATTGCAGTCCCTTTATTTTTGCAATCATCAGATTGTTTGGATTTATTAACTGCAGGCAGAAAATAGAAACCAACAAAGACATTTTTAAACAACATATCTTTGAAAATAGAAGCTGAACAGAATAGAATGTCAGAATAGCTGATTATTCCGAGACAAATTTATTCTTTGTAAATGTGACCTCACAGCCACCGGGCCTCCCCATCTTGTGATATAAAGACTGGTAGAATGAAAATTGGCAACGCATCCAAGCATAAAATGAGAGATTCTGGGTTTAATTCCCCGCCAAGCGAGTTAATTAATTTTCTTACACAATAAATATTTGAAAATTATAAGTTATCTAAGTGAATAAAATATTTTATTCCAGAAGAAGAACTATTTCCGTGCTTGTCGAAAATGGTTGTATATACAATTGTACAATTTTTAAGGGGGTTTTGTAGTCAAACTATAACTCGTTCAGGAAGACAGAGAAAATTAATTGCGCATACACGAACCTGAGGGAAATTTTCCTTTAATTCGCCCTTCTTTTCGGTAATTTACAAAGCTGAATCGGTAAACAATACTCTAAGCTATCTCATATCTCTGAAATATTGAACTCAAAGCCTTTGCTGTTCCAAAACGGGACACATTCAGTTTTTACAGTGTTTCACGAAAAACGTAGTTTATGAAACAGATTTGCATATAGGACTATAGGTACAGTGACAACTGCACAGATGGCATTGAAAATGCTTGCACAGGTGGTGTTTAAGGCGTCCTGTGTTGAGAGGTTTAGTCTCTTTTTAGTAATACAGGTGATATTCTTCATAAAGGTGGAATCCATTAACTCCATGAATTTATACGGGATTGCGAGATAAAATTTATAAATATAGATAAATTTCATAAGTGCCTTTTCCCAGAAAATATTATTAATACACCGAAAATTCTCGTAACATCTAGAATTACTTTGAGACATAAATTGTACAAAATGTTTTTGAGTAAATTTACTTTTATGATGTGTATTTCTGGTATCTAGTTGGCATTTCAATAAAGATTTCGAGACAATTTATAAAACTTCCTTCTTAAGCGCAATCGAAGAACGTGTCCACATAATTCACAATTTTGTAACATCAAATAACAAGAAAATTCAATAACGTTGATTTTCATATAAAAATTTCATATAGCTGGGATCTACAAATATTCACGGGCGACACAAATGTTTATATGAAAGGACGTCATTGGTCGCATGTCCGGAATTGATTCGGGCGGAAAATTAAATCGTTATTTAGCGGTAAATGATTTTTAAACATTACTTATATTACAGATGGGAAAATCAGTTATTTTGACGACGTTAGTTGTTAAACTTTAGAGGTAAATATTTGAGTCATTCTTTAATAAATAGTCACTAGTAGTTTATGCCATGCTGTAATCTAATATATTTTTCGTCTAAATTAGATTTTTATTATAAAAATGATTTCCTTTTAGAGGGAAATGACTAAAAGTTAGAAAAATTGCTGTTCATAAAGACATGTTTTAGCGGACATTATTTATAGGCGTGAGTATTAAGAACTGAACCTTTCATGCCTATGGTTGTGGATTTTATTCTTACTACGGACTATAGGTTTTCTTTCAGCTGATGGAAAGACGATGTTCATCCAACATAGAAATTGGTGCAACAAGTATATAAAAAAAAACTTCGTCCCTATGCGTTGTATATTTATAGTACCATATATATTAACCATTGTACCGTATATATTAACCATCGTCCGGAACGGTCCCTCCCCGTGTCCCTCTATTTCTTCCAAATTTTATTCACTTGGGCTTTATTGCCCCAAAAAGGGGCTTCGTCCCTTCTATTACCCACGGGTAGAACAAGGCGTATTTTCTCCCGGCTCCAGTTCCCGACTCGTCGGAGCCGTATTTTCGTGGGGGGTTTGAAAAAAAAAAAAAAAAAAAAAAAAACATTGTAGAGTTTACATGAGAAAATGAAAAATATAAGTCATATTGAGAGGGGTGATAGAGGACCCTTAGGGGAACAAAAAATGTTCTATGACGATTTCCCGAATTCTCGCCCATAAGGGAGAAAACGTAGTTTTATTGTTTTTTCGAGACAAACGTACTTTTTAGAAGAATAATCGTTGTAGCTCCGTCCCAGGTGGTACTACTAAAAAGGGTGTGAAACCAATCGAAAGCTGAGTACATTTACTATAAGACTAGTTGAGAGTAAACGTAAAAATGAATGAATGTAAGTATGTATATCTTACCAAAAGAAGGCAATTCTAAATTTCCTGACATTTTATTGATATTTCTTTCCAGCGTTACTCCTCAATAAGCAAGATCTGAGATTTCCGGGTTTCAGAAAACCTTCCTCATTTAACCAGCTTTCCATTCATGTATCACAACCCTGTGCTTTTGAAGTATTTGAACGGTTTAAGTACAAAAGTTTAAAAAAAAAAAAAACATGGATCTGTGAAAAGAAAATTATATTTTTTTCTTCGGTTTATTCAAAAAGCTGAAGGGAAATATTTATTTTTATAAATGTTTACATAAATATTAAGTAAATATTTACTTAAAACAATAAAAAAAATTACTTCCACGAATATAAAAAAAATTCCTAAAACAGTAAATAAATAAAATACACATTTATTTTGAATTTAACGTTTTAATATCACGCATTTGAACACATTTTTACAGGACTATGTACATATTATTTATGAGGGAAGAGAAATATTATTTATTTATTATATATATATATATATATATATATATATATATATATATATATATATAATTTTAACTGGGGTCATTTTCGGTGTCTACTAGGTAGGATCGATAAAGATTCAAAGAAATTTTTCAAAAATTCCGTCATGAGTGCAACCTCAATAGCTACTTTCCTTCGGAGGAAAGTGCTAATACGAGGAAATCGCTTCATTGCGGCCTTGTAAATCCAATAATCAAATATATTAATTGAGATTTTGGATTACTATTTATATGTAAATGAGTAGAATAGGGAAAAAGATTGATTTACAAGTAAACACTAATTTCCTTTAAATTGCAAAAATGTAAATGCACGTTGAGAGCTATTTCTCCCATAACAAAACAATGCTTCGAATTCAATTCAAACTTTTAGATTTGACTTGCAAATTCGGAGCCCTGGAAATATGGAGAGCTTTCTTAGAACTTTAATACAATTATTTCATTGCTTTCAATGTGGAATTGAGATTTATTTTGTTCAATGTGTCAAAACAGGTTGTGAAGTATAATATGACCCTTCTGAAAGATAGATTATGACCCTTCAAAATTATTTCATTTAATTCCCAAGACAAGAATATTATTTTTACATAAAAATGTCATATGGATGGGGTCCTCCAAATTTTGCGCCACTAGTGTGACTTCATCGGTCACGTGACCGGAGATTGATTTCGGTGTAAAATTAAATTCGTAATTTGGCAGGAATTGAGGAGAATATTGCTGGCGGAAAGCAGTAATGTAAATGAATGAGTGTATGTAAAATGTATTACAAGAAATAAACTGAATAATTGGTATTTATTTACTACTCACTATTTAATATTCAGAGGAAAGTTAATTTTTTTTGTATATTTAATGATTTATCCCAGAACTACGTGCCAATGCCTAAGCCTAGCTGATTCATAGTAACTTTAATGCAGGAGATTACGTGCTTTAATACTCAACGAGTGTAGGCGCGACCGTTTCCACGTCTGATTCATACTTAGAGTCGTAAATTATCCATTGTATGTTTATTAGAGCAAATATGGCTTATCTAAACCTTGCATTAGGTTAATCCACCCTAACCTTGAGGGTATGAATCATCAGATAGGACGTTTTACACGGTAAAATGTTCTAAAGCTGAGAATTCTTGAAAACATACTGCAATCCTATCTCCAAGGTACATAATAAATAATAATCTTTATTTGTTGTGAAAATAGTTCTTACAAATATTGTCAGGGTAAATATATACATTAAAGGAAAACTAAAATAGAGTACGAAGGTAGGATTTGTCAGGGTTCGGTCCGGTACCTTAATAAAACTACATTTATTAGGGAACTTTAGTTTTATTGATTTCCAACGTTTCGGCTTGAAATTCAAGCCTTCATCGGGGGTGTAACAAAGTAACAAGTAGGACACAAAAAAAATAAAAATAAAAAACAGAAAAACATTATACATGGAACTGGGTGACTGATGCATTTGCTAAGTGTGTGCTATCTAATGGGTATGCATTTAACATTTAAGTCTTAAACCAGTATTGGTCTACCTCTAATTTAAGCTCTAGCTATAGCACACACTTACCAAATATATCATTCTATGTATAATAATTTTCTGAGGGTCTCCCGTGGTCTAGTGGCTAGCGCGCTGGATTCATAAGCGGGAGATGGTGGGTTCGATCCCCACCGGCGCCAGAAATTTTCTCATCTCAGGGCTCGCTGAGAAAATTCCTGGTTGCACCCTGGATGTCGGCGCTAATAGCCACGATTTGTTGATGCGCCGTAAAAAAAAAAAAAAAATAAAAAAAAAAAAAATAAATAAAAATAAAAAAAAAAAAATAATAATTTTCTGTTTTTGACTTTTTTTTATGTATGTAAATATATACTTGTTTTACCGGTCTGATGAAACCTTGAATTTCAGGCCGAAACGTTGGCAAACAATAAAACTCATTTTCCTATAAACAAAAAATTTCGTTAATAGCCTTCTGCTCAAATTCAGGAACATACATATACAGTAGGGTTCCGATTAACCGAGGTCCGGTCAACCGAGATCCCGATTAACCGAGGTGTCAAGCCTGAGGGGGGGGGCTGAAATCCTGATTGGCGTGTCCTATGCGAGGGCGAAATAAAATCGATGTTTTTTCCTGCAAATGTCACATCAATAATCCAGCCCATGGACCTCAAACGATACTACAAAAAGAAGCTTTTGTCTGAAATGATATTAGCAGATGAGGAAGGGTTAATTCAAAAATTACAGAAAATATCTATTAAAGATGTGATTTATATGGCTGCTATTCATGGCATTCTGTAACAAAAAGCACAGTAAATAAAGCCTGGAAAAACCTGTGGCCTCGAATTATCCATGACAGCCAGACAATTGACAACGTTCATTTTAACTAATTCCTTCATAATTAGTTAGAATGAACGTCGTTTCTTAAGACCCTAGTATTTCAAATTATTTGGTCCAACGACAAGTTTGTTAGGTTATATTTCCAGATGAGATATGCCTGAGAATGTCGGTAGGAAATATGATAGGAGATTATCACAAGCTCATCGGATACTCTGCAGGTATCTGGTGATCCATCTTCCGCTTTACTATACATATCATTTATCTTCTCCAATATGCCTTTTCAGCTTGACGGGATTATTGGGGAAAAATATTTGTTCTCCAACTAACCAGATTTGTCCCAGGAGCTCATTTAATTGTCAGCACAGCTGTAAAATTCTAATGCTTTTAGCGCGGTTACTCCCTATCTCCATAGGGAGAACCCGCTTATGAGGTTGACCTCACGACGCAATCCGGGAGAGCCGACTAGAAACTTTCGCGTTTCAGACCCTATGGATCACGAAAATATAGGTGGCCCAAATTTGTGTGTGTGTGTGTGTGTGTGTGTGTGTATATATATATATGTATATATATATATATATATATATATATATATATATATATTTATATATATGCTTGTCTGTTAACGCACTAGCAAGCTCAAAAATGGCCCGATTTTGATGAAATTTGGTCCAAAAATCTGTCTTCTAATTTGAAAGGTCAAGTTCGTTAACCAGCAGAATCCGCCCACGGGAAGATAGTGTTCGGGGTGAAATTCGCGCAAAAAAAAAATCGTAATGCTTACGTTTTTAAGTTAATATGCTTGCAGGTACTTGTTTTATAGGTTTCTTAAAATAAGAAAACGAATGAAACCATATTTAAGGTGATATCTGTAACCGTTCCTGAGAAAAGTGGAATACATGTTTTTGTAAGTCATTAATTTTTTGTGGGTACTTAGAATCGCGGGATACAATTGAAATATTTCCTACATCTTGGAAATTAATCCCAACTAAGATGTTTAAATTTTGGTTATATTTGGAGTTAAGGAAGTATGCGAAAAAAATATTTTATTAATAGATGTGAAAAGTTTTCGGATCTTCATATATTTTTTGTAAATATCTCGATAACGGTTGGGAAATCGTAGTAATCGGAGAGTGACCATTCGAATGCTTACTAAATTCTCTACAAAAAAGGTTTTGAAGCAATATTCGATGGGGCAACGTCAATCAGAGATATATGCGCTTAAAACTTAAAAAGTGTTTGTTCTATTGTTTAGAAAGGGTTTTTCTCTTTGTTTATCGCACTTTTTAATTGGTTGTTTTTTGTTTTATATTGAATTTATCAGTAAAATTAGCATTGTAGTAAAATAAGCCAAGAAACGGTGAAAGGTCTTGGTAATAAGTTTGGAGTGGCTGTGCTAATCATGATGGCAGTGGCTAATCATGATGACGTAGTTTGTTTTAAATTGCCCTATCTATATAACCTTCCTCTTAGCCTCCAAATGAAGTTATCGTTATTTCTTATTTTATAGAAAGATTTAACCCACGACAGAATGGGATTTTATTCGCCATGAATCACATATTTACAGTTGATTAAAACAGTAAAACGAATTTGCTAGTAAAACAAGATACTTAAAATTACAACGAATTTTTGGTTGTTTAGAATAGAGCCTTCTCAGCAGTAGTCAAAGAGTAAGTATGTTTTCAGTACATAATTGTATTGACTTATACAGATCATATCTGTGTAAGTTGGCTACTGTCAGTTTCCTGTGATTTGTGATGTAATATATTCCATTTCTTCGAGATGTACGTAACCGCGCTAAGATGATGCAGTTCCTGCGAGTCAGCCTTTTTTAATATAATAACATTCCGCCTCGCAGGAATTGAGCCATTTTATCAATATTAAATAGAATTCTCTATTTGGTATGATTTGGAAAGCTTATAGACGGAAAGAAACCAGCACTTTCATGAAACTTAAATCGAATTATGCAATGCAAAAACCATCTGACTACACTTTTTCAAGCTTTTCGGGAAACACTTAAAATATTCTAGCTCCTTGCTTGTTTAGAATAAAAAAAATGCGTTGTTCATATGGAAGGAATATTCTTTTATGATTGTCTTACATATGAAAAAAATCCCATATTTCCTTGGGCAGTTAGGGCGGTTTTGGAGATAGATGTTTTTTGCACTGTTCGAGTTACAACACAAGTTTTCATTCATTAGAAGGTCAATAAATACTCGTATTACTCTAATTTTAGCTAACAAACAGGTATTAATAAACATTTTCTTTTTTGTAGATACCAAATACGTTTTAACAACAAATGAACAACGTTTTAATCCTGAAATAATTCTGATTAGAAAAGAAAAAGATCATGCGGGCTGTTGATAAAAATGTAAACAATCCCCTCCCACGGAGGATTATACTGGGAAATACAATGCAAGAATCGTTCATTTCAGTGAGATATGTGGTTCTTGGACTGTACAAAATTCAGTCCAAGAACCAGAAATTTTCAAAATGAAAACTTGTGTTGTTTCTTGATTTGCGATTTTCTCCAAAACGAAGCAAAAACGAGCAAATCTCTAAATGAATTTTTGTCTTAGTTTTTCGATCCCTATGTGCTCCTGAAGTTTTGTCATTTAAATCCGGGACACCATGTGTAATAATATAAAATATAAGGACAAGAGTATTATAAATGTACTATGTACAATAAAATAAAAACAGTCCTCGCAAGAACTATCGGATCATTTTTTCTTATACACACATGTAAACGATTTGTTCGTAGGTTCAAGTAAATTCGTCAGCCTTGTGGCGTGAGAAAACCAACTTTAAACTGAGTTATGTGCTTAGTTATACTGCTCCTGCGCCACGGACATGTATATTATCAAAAGGTTCTTCTCTTCAGCTGTCATGAGAGATGGATTTGTGGTCTCCAGACTTTTTGAATCACCAAATTCAGACATCTTTAATGAATTTCTCCCATGACATTTATCCTCTCCTGATCAAATAGCCGAGCAACAGATCACTTTAAGTATTTTAACCTTTCCATTCTGTGGCTATTTCAGGAGTACAAAAGGAAAAAGAGAGAATGGAGAAATGGTGAGGTCTTTCCACTCTCTGTTTCAATCCAAAGAGATTCAAAGGTCCATTTGCCCGGAGCCAATCAGCTGATGGCCCCTACCTCGCTGTCCACAACTCCTATATCTTCCTTTATCTTCAATCTTCTATCCAACCATAATTCTCCCCGTCATTCTCTCTCTTTCTCACATCCACATACATGTACTTTAATTATCATCACTATAAGAAAGTTATTTCCCTAATTAATTCGATAATTAGTGTCATTTAATTCCTCACCAATAAATAATAATTAACTGAAAGTTTTTAAGTTGGCAGAAGTGATCTATGTATATTGCTCGGCAGTGGGAATTTTATGATCAAAATAATATATTTTATATATATATATATATATATATATATATATATATATATATATATATATATATATATATATATATATGGCGCAGGTCAAAAAAATAGTACGCCTTTTTCTTATGTACTACTTTACTATTGGCTTGCCCTACATGTTTCTTGGCCTCATGCCACCTCACTCTCCACCATTAAATCCGAAACATTTTTTATTTTAGTAAATCCAATAAAAGTATTTGTCATATATTATAAACAGAGTAACATTACATTTCCTATCCCAAATCCTAAACCTTAAATCTATTGTTAAAATATAAAAAAATATTACATTGTACATACCCCACGTGTGGTCAGCTCGCCACCCATATTACGACTGAGGCTAGGTAATCACCTGTGTCGAGAGGCTTAGTAATCAGCTGATTACGATAAGTTCTATAAAGGTTTGTATTATTATTTTTCTGTCGATTATTTACTATCTTATGACGTTATTGCAAAGTATTTTATTTAAAAATTTAATTTCTGTTTGCTTATTTACTGAGATTTTGTTTTTTATAATGTTGATATTTTTCTTTATTTTCCGCTTAATGTTATTCCTGTCCTTGTCAACTATTACTATATCGTCCAAGTCAAATGTATGTCTGTTCTTAAATGCGTGGTCCGTAAGAGCTGTTATATTTGATTTTTCGTCAATATTTTTGGCATGTTGCTTAGTTGTATTTAATGGGTTTAATGGATTCTGAAGAGCCAACAATGATGCAACAAAACATGTAGGGTGAAATCTTATAGGTTTTTCATAACCTAAGCCGTACACTATAGAGGTAAATTCTGATTACGTTTGGAAAAGAAGACTTATTTTATAAAAGGTATTAACAGATATAAACAGTTCAAAAATGTTTGCATATTTCATTAAATATATCGAAAACTGTTAAAAACAGTCACCATTCGAATAAATTGTCTACTAAAACATTAAGATGTAAAATACTATAGAACCGATAGTTGGAGAAATGAGTACTTGACGTTTTGAAAGTGTTATTTTAACGGCATATCAACTACTGGACTATTAGCGCCGGGCTATCAATGGCCGCCACCCCTTTACAATTACAAAAGCAGGTGGACGGTCACCCGTTTCAGGTACGTTGTTTAACTTCGGCGATCAACGGGAATAGGTGTACTCAACGTGACAAAGTATTTCTCTTCTAAGCTTTCCGAATCTTACAGGGATAAACATTAAATGGAAGCACGGTAAGATGACGCAGTTACTGAGGTTGAAGAGATCAGCATTTCAGAAAAGAGGCGAATAAAGAAAGAGACCTTTCTGGAAGGGCGAATAATCTATTATCAATAGTTAATCAGTCATGGCGTTTATTATGAAGAAAATACTCGACTTCATAACAAAAATCCATTCTTAAGGGTAAAAACATTGTTAAAACTAACAGAGAATTCTTCATTGTAAAACGTCAACCGAAGGTGATGTTATATTCTTATGACAAAGTAGCTAGTAGCCAAAAAGTACGAAAGGACGTTTTCATGATGATGGGACTAAACAAGGAGAATCACAGAGGATAAAATGTTCATGACATAGTGTTAAAATCGAAGGGACCAGCCCCTGGAGCGAAGAAACTAGTGTTGAAAGAGAAGAAATCAGTCTTAGAAGGAAAAAGGAGAGTGTCAAAGCTAAGAGAATATTGTCGAGCGAAGGAAATACACTATATCGCTTTGAAAGAACATGTTGCTCATGGCATAATGTTTAAAGCGAATAGACCTGCGGTAGAAGCGAAGCAAGGAGCACTGAAGGTGAAGAAAGAGACTACTGTCGACGAGAAGGGCCTAATGGTGGAACCGAATTAAAACAAGAAGAGGTTCAAGGCGAGGGAACTAGATATTGAAGTAAAGAGAGCAGTGTCAACACGAAGGAAGTAGTGATCGAAGTTAATGGACGAGTGCCCGAATTGAATAGGTGAGTGTTCCAAGTAAAGGGAATAGTGTTCGAAATGAATGGGTGGGTGTCCGAAAAGAATAGGTAAGTGTTCGAAGTAAGGGGTCTAGTTTCGATGCGAAGGAATTAGTGATTGAAGTGAATGGGTGAGTGTTCGAAGTGGATGAGTGTTAGAAGTGGATGTGTGAGTGGTCGAAGTAAGGGGAGTAGTTTCGACACGACGGAACTAGTTGTTGAAGATAATAGGTGAGTGTTCGAAGTAAAGGGACTAGTTTCGAGGGGAAGGAACTAGTGATTGAAGTGAATGGGTGAGTTTTCGAAGTGGAGGGAATAGTGCTCCAAATGAATGGGTGAGTGTTCGAAGTGGATGAGTGTTAGAAGTGGATGTGTGAGTGGTCGAAGTAAGGGGAGTAGTTTCGACACGACGGAACTAGTTGTTGAAGATAATAGGTGAGTGTTCGAAGTAAAGGGACTAGTTTCGAGGGGCAGGAACTAGTGATTGAAGTGAATGGGTGAGTTTTCGAAGTGGAGGGAATAGTGCTCCAAATGAATGGGTGAGTGTCCGAAATGAATTGGTAAGTGTTCGAAGTAAGGGGACTAGTTTCGAGGCGAAGGAACTAGTGACTGAAGTGAATGGGTGATTGTTCGAAGTGGATGAGTGAGTGTTCGAAGTGGATAGGTGAGTGTTCGAAGTCAGGGACTAGTTTCGAGGCGAATGAACTAGTGATTGAAGTGAATGGGTGAGTGTTAGAAGTGTATAAGTGAGTGTTCCAAGTGAATAAGCGAGTGTTCGAAAGTAGCCCCCAAGAGCTGTAGGGGCTATTGACCAGCTGGATGTCAAAGATCAGCCCTAATAGCTTTAGTGAAGCCATACAAACCTCCACTCCTTCAATAGTCTAGCCTTAGGACAAAATAGCTGCTGAATATTATTGTCCCTTTTGACGAATATGATTGAAGGATATATAGAAATACTGCCAACGTACTAAAAGCCTAGTCTGCGGAAAAAATCCGTTAATTAATATATGGCGCAAGATAAGACAATGGTTACAAGGGCTAGACTTTGAACGCTATTTGTTCATATACAAATGTTATATGTAAATCAATTTCATGGTGTCTAGTTACACGATCATACTACTTGTCATCCGTACTTGTGCTTTTCCAGAGGCCAAGTACTTGTTCACAAGTAGAACCATAATAATGAACAATTCTGTCAATCTTTTCACCCTCACTGAGAAGGCTTTGTGGTAAGTACATGTTTGTACACAACGTGTACCGTTCAGTACGGTCCGTCCTATGAGTAAGTTGCCACTAAACACTTGTTAGGCTGTTTACACGAAGTGAAAAGGGACAACTGCGTAGTACAATGATGGCGGGGAGCTTACTTGAAGCTTAGAATGTATATATATTGTCATACCTGCGTTGGAGACCGACATCACTGGCATCAGTGAGGCGGATACACACACCGATGCCAGTGACGACGGTATTCACCAACAGGTATGACAACAATATATATATATATATATATATATATATATATATATATATATATATATATGCTGACCTGTTGTGTGTGTATATATATATATATATATATATATATATATATATATGCTGACCTGTTGTGTGTATATATATATATATATATATATATACACACACATAAATTTTCCTACAGGAGTTTTACATTGGAAAAAAAATTGGAAAATAACCAAAAAAACGTAATAATAAAATCATGTACATATACAAAAAGGTAAGGAAAATGCTCAGGGTAGGAAAGGCCAGAGATTTGGGCAGGTAACAGTATTCCACTTGAAGAATTTTGCCGGAAGAATGCCTTCAAGGGTTTGAAGGAAAGAGGAAAGGGGGGGAGGCTAACCCACCTATTTTACAAATTTGGCAATTTATAATTGGCCAATGGAAGTTAAATATACAGGAGAGGCGAAGGATTCAAATTTAAAGTGTCTAGAAGTTATTTTGGACCTGAAATTGACTACGAGTATAAATGAGTGAATTTTTTCTATTTAATTCTAATGTTTGGATGAAAATTATAGTCCACTTCACAAGTCATTGCGTATTATTTTCTAGAGCCGAAATGCGTATGATAAAATGACAGTAGCAGAAAATGCTGACGAAAGACTAAATTTTCAACCAGAATAGCAGTAAGTGATAAATGATTAAAGACTATTTACTTAATAAAACACCAAAATACATCATACACACCTGAAACAAAAAAAAACAATTTTCTAGTTCTTGGTTGTTTTAAACTAAAAATTCAAATGATACCTATTCTTAACAAAATATAACTGATGTAATTTGTGGATAGTTAAAAACTAAAATATTCGTCCAGAAATTATTTTTTTATTTTTTTTATTTTTTTTAAATTTTGGTGGGTATCTTTTGGTAAAATTTCAATTCCACCCTCCCGCCACAAGTCACATTCCTGTTCTCTTTACAAAACATTCTTTTTTTTTTTTTTTTTTTTTTTTTTTTTATTTTATTTTTGTGTTAACGCTTTATAGCGATGTACACCTTACATTTTTTATATATATATATATATATATATATATATATATATATATATTACATTGTTTTCTGCATGTTAGCATTGAGTATACATTCTTACATTATATTAAATTACATAATTGTTTATGCTTACATTATTTATATATTACTACATTATATTACGTTATTGTCTATATATATACATTCTATAGAA
This sequence comes from Gonocerus acuteangulatus, assembly GCA_946811695.1. NCBI lineage: Eukaryota > Metazoa > Arthropoda > Insecta > Hemiptera > Coreidae > Gonocerus > Gonocerus acuteangulatus. The sequence goes on along the minus strand of OX328130.1, from coordinate 42,803,770 downwards.
CTAAGGCCTAATGCAATTATTATTACAATTATACAATAAATACTATATACATATACAGTTATGTTAATTAGTGCATATATACAATCCTAGGAATTTCAATTCTACGTATAAATCTAATTATACAGCCAACTGTTTTAATTCAAGGTTAGTTGTGCATCGTCAAAGTAATGCCGATTCAAAAAATTAAGCTGGATTTAGAAATGGTGCAATCAGTTAGGGAAAAAAAAAAAAAAAAAAAAAAAAAAAAAAAAAAAAAAAAAAAAAAAAAAAAAAAAGAAAGCTTCTTTTGGAAGAGCTGTTTGGTCCACCTTAATGTTCTTTCTATTTTATTTTATATTTTGTCAAATATGTTGGTGTCTTTTAGGTGTGAGAGTATCTTGTCAATATGAGGGCTGTCATCTCCAAGGAGTTCTGTCATGTCGTGAGGAATGTCCAAATTAAGTCGTGATTGACAGTCAGTTAAGATATGTTGTACGGTTAGGTCACTGTTACATATTGTACAGGTTGGTTTTTCAGTTTTGGTCATCAGGTATTCATGAGTTAGCCGAGTGTGTCCGATCCTCAATCTTGCAAGTACAACTTCTTCACGACGATTGTCCCGGTTGGATGATTCCCAATTTAGAATGTAATGTTTGATATTTCTTAATTTATTGTCGGTTTTGTGAGTCCATTCCTGTTTCCATTTTTCGAGTATTGTATGTCGAGTTTGTCTAATAACGTTCTTATAGTAGAGTTCAGTCTGTGTGTATGTTTGTTTTTCTGTAATATCCTTGGCGTGTCTGTCAGCAGTGTCACTCTGTCCAAGGTTTTTGTGTCCTGGCAGCCAAAACAGTGTTACGTGTTTTCCTCCTGCTTGTAAGTCGTGTATTTTGTCTTGTATTTCAGTGCATATGGGATGTGTAGCGTAGATGTTCTGAAGATCCTGCAGTGATCCCAATGAGTCGCTGCAGATGATAACATGTGTTTTCTGGGTTGGTGGGATGTTCTTCAGAGCTAAAAGGATGGCATGTAATTCCGCATCTAAGATGCTTAAATAAGGCGGGAGCTTCTCGGCATATACATTTCTCTCTATGACAGCTGCACACCCAACTCCATTTTGTGTTTTTGATCCGTCTGTATATATTGTAAGACAGTCTGAGTGTTTGTTCAGGTACTCTGTGAAGTAATGTGTATATTGGAGTGTCGATAGTGGGTCAGATTTTTTGTACTTTGTAAGTGTAAGGTCTATATTGAAGTTTCGTGTCGTCCAGGGTGCAGTCAATGCGAGTTTGTGTGTACTGATGTTCCAAGAACCTAGGCCAAACAGCTCTTCTGTTTGACGAAACCTTACAACAAAGGGTTGGACATGTCTGCGTCTTTGCTCATATTTTTCCATATAATGGTTCACCATTATGTTAGTAATACAAGATTGGACAGGGTGAGATTTAAGTTTGTAGATATAAGAGGCTGATAATAACGCTCTCCTATAAGATAGAGGGGGCTCCACTGCCTCTGCGTACAGACTTTCGACTGGACTAGACCGGAAAGCTCCTAGTGCTAAGCGCAATCCAGTATTGTGTATTGTGTTCAGCATATTTAGTGTAGTGGGCTTGGCAGACGAGTAAGCCACGCATCCATAGTCCAGAAGGGATCTGGTATAACTTCGGTAGACACGTAGCAATACTTGTCTGTCGGCACCCCATCTTGTGTTACTCAGGACTCTCATAAGATTTAGAGATCTTCTACTTCTTATGAGGAGTTCTTTGAGATGAGGCACCCACGTGAGACGTTTATCGAAGTGTAGTCCTAAAAATTTAATAACATTTGTTTGGGGTATTTGAGTGTTGTACAGTTTTAGTTGATAGTCTATGTTGCATTTCTTCCTCGTAAATAATATTGATTTTGTTTTTTGTGTGGAGAATGTCAGTCCTGTCAAGTCAGTCCACTGTTCTAGAGAGTTAATGGCTTCTTGTATTTTATTCTGTGCACTTTCTGTGGTGTTTGAACTGTGAACTATTAGTAGATCATCAACATAAAGAAAGTACTGCACATCGGGAGGTATGTGATCTTTTACTGAGTCCATAGCAATAAGAAATAGAGTTGTACTGAGAACGCTGCCTTGAGGAACACCCATTTCTTGCTTAAAGACATCTGAGAGACAAGTTCCATTTCTGACTCTGAACGTTCTGTTCGAAAGGAGGGCACTGATGAATTTGAGCGACTTCCCACGAACACCCCATTCATAGAGTTTAGAAATAATTACTCTTTGCCAGACTGTGTCGAATGCTTTGTTTATATCGAAAGATACAGCGAGTGTAACCTTTTTATTTATGAGCGAATCTGTGATTAATGACTCTAATCGAATTATATGGTCAAGTGTTGAGTGTCTCTCTCTGAAACCACATTGATATAATGAGAGGCGATTCCCAGATTCAAGATACCACATTAACCTTTTATTCAACATTTTTTCGAGTATCTTGCAGACACAGCTGGTAAGAGAGATTGGTCTATAGCTTGTCACGTCGGATTTATCTTTATTAGGCTTCAGTATTGGAATAACGATGCTTTCACACCAAGGTTCAGGGATATTTCCCGAGTCATAAACTGAATTCATAAGCCGTAGTAGTTTTATGAGACAATTATGTGGGAGGTGTTTTATCATACTGTAGGTAATAAGATCCTGTCCGGGTGAGCTATCTTTTGTGTTGGAAAGTGCGTAATTGAGTTCGTCGATAGTGAATGGTTCGTCTAAGTAGTTTGATTCTCTGATTGTGCTCGAAAATGGTAATTCATTCTGTGCCATGAGGTTATCATATGTATGGTTATTTTCAGGGGTTTTTGAGATATTGCTGAAATGTTCAGCTAATGTATTTGTTACGTCTTGTCGGTTGGTCAGAATCGAGTCATGTATTTTTAGTCCACTTATAGGTGTACGGTATTTTCTGTGGGTGATTTTTTTAAGGTTGTTCCATAGGTCAGTTTGTGGCGTGTGTCTGTTAATTGTAGTAAGAAAGTCAATCCAGCATTGCTTTTTGCTCTCTGTGACTACGCGACGGCAGACGGCTTTGGCTTTTTTAAATTTAATTAAGAATTCAGTGGTCGGGTTTCTCCTGAATTTGTTGAGAGCGATACGTTTTTCCTTGACTGCCTGCTTGCATTTTTCATTCCACCAAGGGACGGGGAGGTGTTTTTGTACTGTCCTGGTTTTTGGAATTGATACTTGGGCCGCTGATATTACTAGTTTGTTAAAGTCAGAGATTGTGTTAATGTTTAGTTTGTTCATTTCGTTGGTAATATACTGTTGATATTTCGTCCAGTCAGCTTTCTTTGTAACGAATCTTGTAGGGACTTGGAATGCCTCAGTAGAACCAATAAAAGATAAATTAACTGTAAATTGATTTTTATTTCTGGCTACTGTTAGGAATTTGGAGAACATTTAACAATGAAATTACTATTTGGTTTTCATTTATAATTTAGAAAGAATATTTTCAATAAATGTTTCTTATATTAAATATATAATTAATATCTAAATCAAATAATTCAATATCAGAACCAAATTTGAAATAGGCATTATACGGTCTCGTAGCTCAAAGTGTGAAACTAATTTCTGATTCGATCATAGATTGATTTGCAATTAGGAACATGGTGGATTAATGCAGCCGGAGGGCAGTGAATCAATGCTCCTACCTCGCTGGCGACACTGTTTAGTGACCTCACTGCCTCGTTTGCGAACGAATCGATCGCTAATGGCCCACCTATGCTTATTATTAGTTCATGAGTTCATGTTTATTTTGGGCTAGAAATCGAACCACTTATATTCCAACCGAACTTAATACATACTTCATATGTTTGCCTAACTGTAGCTAAATTTTATCTCCTTCATAATTTACAGGTATACAATATTATATTTGCTCATGAGTATTATTATTATTATTTAAATTTTAAGGACGGCGTTTTCAGACGTGAGCACTCCATGGGTAAAGTCCCAGGACTATAGCCTGCTCAGATAGACGAAACATTATAAAAACTGATTATGTCTCGTTTAAGACTAGGGAAGGCGCTGAGAGGTCAGACAAAAGAAATAGTGTCTAATATTTATCAATACTTACCTAACCAAAGCTAAGACTAAAAACGTTTTATACCTCCTTGTGATAGGATTATAACAGAGAGAATTTTACCACCAATTTCTTGCATGGGGAATATAGGCCACGCCCATTCCGCTTCAACTGAACCATCTATTTGAACAGGCTATAGCTTAAATTGTTTTTAGCCTTAGCTTTGGCTAAGTATTGATGAATATTAATTAAGGTCTCCCTTGCCTGACCTCTCAAAGCGTTCCCTGGTTCTAAACGAGAAACAAATCAGTTTTTATTGAGTTTAAGGTAGCGTGATTTTTATTGTAATGAAAACAGCGAAACCGTCGGGAATATTTCCCTCAGACTTTTGCGCATGCGGGATTAGAACTATTCCATCTAACTAAACGGGAATGTCTTTATCTTTCGAACAAACAAAAAGCGCTAATACCTTATATATGTACGAGGCTAGAAAAGGATTATAACCCAAACCGTCCCAAAAATCGATGTTGAGGGTTAAAATTTTTATAATTAAATACAATATAGTCAAATAAAAATGAATAAACTATTATAATATAAACCTTTGGATAGAAACAATAGACGGGATTAGAAATTTCAAAGAGATAGACAAAGTGTAAACAGTGTCAAGGTGAAATGCCCTGAGATTTGGCGGGCTTTTGGATATGCGCGGGGACCCGGCCCGCCCACGCAGTGTTGCCACCCTGGCTATTTGCACTACATAGGTCATGGGCAGGGCTGCAACTGCCAACAATCATTCTCACAACATTTTTACTCTTCGAAACAATATTTCAGATCAGTGTACGCAATTGAAACATCATTATGATACCAGTTAAACAGTCGAGAAGATAGTTTTTCAAAAGAAGCAAGGCAGCTACAATAAACAATATACTTTATATATGTAAATAAACTTTGTAACGATATTTTGGCGAGGGAAACCATAGACGGATTTGCAATAGACTAAGGGAATTGAGTTTTGGTAGCGATTGGCAGGGAGGCTGTAAAAAAGAAAAAAAAAAATTATTAATAACACAGATTTTTCGGGACGGGTTATCACCCTTTTCTTGCCAGGATAGTGGTGATGCCTTCCCTTTTTAGTGCGGCTTTCCTCCATAGGGAGGAAACCCGCTGACGAGGTTGACCTTATGAGGTTGAGATACGCGTGAAAAAAATCGTAACGCTTACGTTTTTGAGTTCATATGTTTGCAGGTACTTGTTTTATACGTTTCTTAACGTAGGAAAACGAATGAAGCCATTTTTAAGGCGATATCTGTATCAGTTATCGAGAAAAGTGGAACATATGTTTTTGTAGCTCATTTTTTTTTGTGGGTACTTTATGTTTAAAATTCATCTCAACTAAGATTTTAGTTACATTTGTATTAAATTACATTATTATAGATCAAAAGATACTGTTTGGGGAAAAAGTGATAAAATACTTAATCATTTTAGGCACTAATGTTTTACAAGATAACTTGTAATATCCCAGATTTCGGAACTTTTTAACGAATCATTTAATTGTAAAATTTGTATATTTATTATATTATTTTATTGCACAATAAATTCATCTTTTTGGAAAAATTTTAGTTTTAAATTTAAATTCAGAGGACTCCATACTTTCACATGGGAGGGCCCTAGGAGACCGCAAGCCACAAAAAGGGGGAAACAAAAAATTGTAAAAAATGTTTATCGCCATTTTATTATTGGTGAATATATTTCTGACAAATTTTTCCCCTAATTTTTCTAAATTTTATATGTGACAGAACTATGAATAAAATTAAGAAAAGGAGGGGACTCCACAATACCCCCCTGCGTCCTGGGGGCTAATACGCATGGCCAACAGGCCTCCAAATATCTATCAAAAGATCTCTATGATTCTGAAAATGTACACCATTAACCAGTACTAATCCACAACAAACAATTTTTTTTCCATATTTTTGTACTTCTGTCTATTATTAGTATGCGAACCCTCTGATCCCTGATACCATGGGCTCTAATGTAAGGATTAAATCATTTATATTGTCCTTCATTTATGTGGTAAATAGCTTTATCAGCATGAGCTTAAAAGGATTCTGTCTTGTTGGAGAGTCCAAAACCAAATCCTAAAAAGAAAAGGACTGGTCTCTTCACGGGCTGATGGTTCTGCAGTCACGGTTCTCCCTCCATGAGGTTGCAGGAACCCTCAACAGCAGGGGAACCTCTACAGCTCCAAGAATTGAAAAACTAATAAAAACATACAATTCTATAAACTTCCTTTCCGGAAAATGCAACCCGCATCTTGGCATCTAAAGTATCCTCATGTCCTTCGCTATATCCCAGATAGAGCGCCAGCAAGTAAGAATTGAATTTAAACTACTTATTCTATAAATACACAGAGAAAGTGGTCTGTGCTAGAGCGGCCTATACCTGCTAGAAATAGTCGACTCTCCAAACAGGCTATTTCTCTAGACACCGAAAGTAAATATACACTGAAGGAAAATAATAAATAAAAACACAAAAACATTTTTTCCTGTATTTAAAGTAGACCTGTTTTCTAAGATCTCTAACAGTACTATGGTAGCAAAAAACTCCGTCACGCAGGAGCTACATAATTGAGCACATCCTTCAAAAGACGGGTAGTGTACGCTGCACTCCTACGCTACACTACTTTTTTTTTTACGGCGCATCGACTTCTGGGCTATTAGCGCCGACATCCCTGGTGCAGCGAGGAATTTTGAAGAGTGAGATGAGAAAATTCCTGCCGCAGGTGGGACTCGAACCTACCATCTTCCGCATGAAAATCTAAGGCGTTAACCACTAGATTACGGGGAGACCCTACAATACTTATTAATATTTGTTTATTGGTCTTAATGAATGATAAAAATGTTCAAATGTACCGAGAACAACCTGAAATCGCACAATGCCCCATAATGATAAAGACGGAGGATCATACACGATACAGATGTCCAGAAAACAGCAGCGCCTCTTGTAGTAGCGTTAAAAACGAACGTCCGAGTTTGGCGGATTATGTTTGGACATAATACGGAAAAAAAACTATACCTTCTAGTGAACCGGTTTTGATTTTTACAACACACGTTCCTCATTGGTTTCATTGTAAAAAAGTAAAAATAACGGTAAGTACGGGCAAGTAAATAATTTGGCACCGGCGTAAACGCACATTTCTACTGATTTAGCTTACGTTGACAACATATATTTCTTTTTAAATACCCCCGCAGTATACCGACATTCATAAAATGAGCCAAAAATCACGGCCGTCATGGGGAAAATATATAATTTGGGTTAGATTGGAGTTAAATGGGGGGGGGGGGACTGCTAGGAAATCGCCGCCCTAAGAGTATAGTGAAGATAGCATAATGTAAAAATGAAAAATGAAGGGTTTGCAAGATTGTATTTAAGACAGTTTTACATATAACAATATTCCATTTAAGACAATGTTGTGCTTCGAAAAAAATAAAACCATTGCATAGATATAAAAACCATATGCGTACATCCGTACGAACAACATTTATTTATTTTATTATTTATATTAGTTTTAATAATTTTCGGTCTTGTTTATTTAATAATTTGTGTCTGGAGTAAACCCCCTCCAAATGGACCGATTTTGTTGGGTAACAATGGTTGAATCGTTTGCTATGGCCTCTTACGTGTTAAGAGACACACAAACACACACGCACATATATATATATACTGATAATTTTAAAGTGCATCATTTTCGATAACCGGAACGTGGCACAGTGGGGCCAATCAACATTTCGCGTTTCAAAAAAGGCTACATCCTCTAAATATTATCCGATTTCAATGCATTTTTTTAAAATGAAAGCTAACAACATTTAGAACAACATTGTCTAGGCAGATCTTATTTTGTTTCCTCTGTTTATTAAATTACGTGTAAAGAATTCACGGACTTTTACGACTGAAAATAAAATAATATATCATTTTTCACCTAAATTCATATAATCGCTGATACCGTTGAAATTAAACATTCAAATCCTGTTTTGACTTGGAAAAAATCAGACTGACGCATCTTCAAAACGTAAATTATCCTAATAATAATTCTCTTCAAGAATGAGATTAATTGAAATAATATGATTTTTGAATGATTTGAAAATAGATTTTGATTTTTCCCAAGTCTAACCAGGATTTGAATGTTTAATATCAACGATATCAGTGATGATATGAATTTAGTTGAAAAATGAAATATTATTTTATATTAAATTGTAAATGTTGGTGGGATCGATGGAGATTAGAAGAACTAATACGAAAGGTCGTTCATGAGTCCTACCTCAACAGCTACAAACAAAACTTTAGCCAAAGTCTAATTGCATTATATAAAGATTAAGTAAATAGATTTCAATATGTTTCAAGTAATCTATTCATTTATTCACAAATTGGTAGCGTTCTGACGCGAGTTCATGATATTTTTATGATTGTAAAATTGATGAAATCTACAAAGTTGAGTTTGTCGCCCTGAGCCGAAATAACGGGCCTTTCATTGTACAGTTGTAGGAAACATCCATTTGTTCCGCTTCCATCCAGGGTCCTGACTATAGACCTGGGAAGTTTCTTCTGAAGCTGGCTAGCCCGAGTAGCCGTCGCTCATTCGAAGAGTCCTGGTCATCATCAGGTTTCGTTTTACCACTTTACGACGGAATCTAAGCCATTGAGTATGCCCTCATAAAAGAATTTTTGATTTTTTTTTTTTTTTTTTTTTTTTTTTTTTTTTTTTTTTTTTAAATCTACATCGATTCATCCTACAAGATAGCAAAATTATCGCGCTGGAGCTTTAAAACCTGCAAAAACCAGGTTTTTCAAGCTTCAATTACGGATATCTTCCCTACTACTGGTGTTAGAGGCAATCGCTTTAAATGAAAGTTTTAGGCCACTAAATGCTGCACATTTTGGTACCAAGGACTCTAATTTTGCATCTCGGGATATGGAGAGCCGTGGGGTCAATCTTCAATAATCAGTGTTTTTCCAGCGTTGCTATTAGTTCTTTGCATGCTCAGCGCACGCATGTAAGTACCAATAAATGTCATACATTTTCCCAATATTACCTAAAATAATAATTCCTTGAAAAAATAGTACCGATTATATAATCCATTGAAAGTAAGAGGTTTGTCAAGGAGTAACTTCCTCTGAGATCTTAACCAAAGTAAAATTATCTCTAATGCAATCGGGTGGTATAATTGTGAACCAAATTAATACTCATTCCACTTTAAGTTGTTCAGAATTGATAAAATTGAGTTAAGTTGGAATAACTCATGATGTGATGTGATGAAAGAATTTGATGAAATTAACCTATTTCTCCGAGAACAAATAGGCCTCTTGCGAAATTTCTGAATCTGAGCCAACTGGTCCAAAGGATATAGTCACAACAGATTCCTTAGTTTATTATAACTCTTCCTCTCTCTCACTCACTCTGTCAGTCTCTCTCGCTCACTCTCTCCCTGTCCCTCTCTTACTTACTCGCATATCTACATACCGTCTTTACTATCAACAAAAAAAGATGCGATTTTGATGACGTTTTACACAAACTAAGTTTTCTGGTAGAATCAGCAAACTGTAAAATTGTTTTTTTGCGAAAAAATTCTCCCGAAAAAATCGGTGCGCTTAAGGCTGTTCGTTAATATGCTTTCATGTACAATTTTCATAGATATTTTTAATCAAAAGCGACTCATTGGGATCACTGCAGGATCTTCAGAACATCTACGCTACACATCCCATATGCACTGAAATACAAGACAAAATACACGACTTACAAGCAGGAGGAAAACACGTAACACTGTTTTGGCTGCCAGGACACAAAAACCTTGGACAGAGTGACACTGCTGACAGACACGCCAAGGATATTACAGAAAAACAAACATACACACAGACTGAACTCTACTATAAGAACGTTACTAGGCAAACTCGACAGACAATACTCGAAAAATGGAAACAGGAATGGACTCACAAAACCGACAATAAATTAAGAAATATCAAACATTACATTCTAAATTGGGAATCATCCAACCGGGACAATCGTCGTGAAGAAGTTGTACTTGCAAGATTGAGGATCGGACACACTCGGCTGACTCATGAATACCTGATGACCAAAACTGAAAAACCAACCTGTACAATATGTAACAGTGACCTAACCGTACAACATATCTTAACTGACTGTCAATCACGACTTAATTTGGACATTCCTCACGACATGACAGAACTCCTTGGAGATGGCAGCCCTCATATTGACAAGATACTCTCACACCTAAAAGACACCAACATATTTGACAAAATATAAAATAAAATAGAAAGAACATTAAAATAGAAAGAACATTGGACCAAACAGCTCTTCCAAAAGAAGCTTTTTTTTTTTTTTTTTTTTTTTTTTTTTTTTTTTTTTTTTCCCAACTGATTGCACCATTTCTAAATCCAGCTTAATTTTTTGAATCGGCATTGCTTTGATGATGCACAACTAACCTTGAATTAAACCAGTTGGCTGTATAATTAGATTTATACGTAGAATTGAAATTCCTAGGATTGTATATATGCAATAATTAACAAAACTGTATATGTATATAGTATTTATTGTATAATTGTAATAATAATTGCATTAGGCCTTAGTTATACAGAATGTACATATATAGACAATAACGTAATATAATGTAGTAATATATAAATAATGTAAGCATAAACAATTATGTAATTTAATATAATGTAAGAATATATACTCAATGTTAACATGCAGAAAACAATGTAATATATATATATATATATATATATAAAATGTAAGGTGTACATCGCTATAAAGCGTTAACACAAAAATAAAATAAAAAAAAAAAAAAAAAAATATAAACGCATATATTTGGTGCTCCGGACCAGAGCACAGTACTGATCACGGTTCAGAATCATGTACCTTACAGGTATATGACCTTTATATATGATGAAACTTACCTCTTGCAAAATTTTTATTTGTTCCAATATGATTTCCAATATAAACATATTATGATTATTTTTTTTAAACTAAAAATATTATTCTTATTCAATATCGTGCCATTCAGTTTTCATAGAGTGAGAGAGGAGAAATAGATGACCAAGCAATGAAGTTTATTTTGGTATCCATTTTGGCAACATGGCTCTCTGCCAACAGAGAAAGCCCTGGTCATTTCGCAAGGGGGTTATTTCACTGTGTGAATCATTTAAATTCTCTAGGGATTCAGTTGTCTTTTTTTCAGTATCTTAATATTTCAGAAGTAAAAATTAAATCTTCCACTAATAAGAAATTGGCATTTTGTGTTTCTTAAATTAGGAAAGAAAAAGTCCGACTCGCAGGAACTGCTTCATCTTAGCGCGGTTCCAGTTTTTTTTTTTTTTTTTTTTTTTTTTTTTTTTTTTTTTTTTTTTTTTTTTTTTTTTTTTTTTTTACGGCACATCTACATCTAGGTCATTAGCGCCGACATCCAGGGTGCAGCGAGGAATTTCACCAGCGAGCCGTGGGATGATAAAATTCCTGCCGGAGGTTGGGAATCGAACCCACCATCTCCCGCTTATGAATCCAATGCGCTAGCCATTAGACCACGGGAGACCCCGGTTCCTGTTCATATCCCTATTCTCATTTGAAAAGCATAGAATAGAAACAGATAATATTTTCCTCGGCCTTTGTTCAAAGGGTTTTATGGCTGGCTATACCTGGGGTCAGGTCCGCAAGACCCTAGAATCCTCTTCTACCGATACTTCATTTCATACGTTTCAATGAATTGGAAAATATCAAATATTTTCACACATTCCTGTGTTCTTTTAATATAGTAATAATTCTACAGATAAAATCAATTAAAAAATAAAATAAAAAAACCAACAGCATAAAGGCAATTGAAAATATTCAAAAGACGTCAACGAATCTTTTTCTCTTGGCAAGCTATATTTCTAACAATGAATTGTTTTTCTTATTTTGCCTAATCTGTTTTATTGTAAAATACATTATCCAACTATAAGCAATTAAAAAATAACAAGGAATAAAAACAGACAAAAAGAACAGTTCGAATAAGCAAAATCAATTACTTTAATGTTTTAAGCACTTATTTCTCCGATTGACATCGCCTAATCAAAACATTCATCAGAACCTTTTTTGTAGAGCATTTAGTAAACTTTCTAATGGTATTCTTTCGTTTACCAAGATTCTCAACCTTTTTCGAGATATTAAGGAAAATATACAAAGTTACCAAAACTTTTTAAGTCTGTTAATAAAATATTTTATTCTAACCCTTCCTTAACTCCAAACGTAACCAAAATTTCAACATATTAGTTTTGATGAAAGTAGAACATGCAGAAAATGTTTCAACTGAATCCCATGATTCTAAGTACCCAAACCAAAAACGGTATTCAAAAAATATTTTTCCAATTTTCTCGAAAACGGTTAAAGCTATCGCCTTGAAAATGGTTTCATTCGTTTTCCTAGCCCAGGAATCATATAAAACGAGTACTTAGAAGCGTATGAACTCAAAAACGTAAGCGTTACGATTTTTTTTGCGCGAATTTCGCCCCAAACGTCATCTTCCAGTAGTCGGATTTTGCTGGTTAACGAACTTGACCTTTCAAATTGGACGAAGGATTTTTGTACCAAATTTCATCAAAATCGGACCATTCGTCTTCGAGCTAGAGAGCGAACAGACAAATATATATATATATATATATATATATATATATATATATATATATATACAAATTTGAACCACCGTTATTTTCGGTCTCTAGGGGTTCTGAAACGCGAAATTTTCTAGTCGGCACTTCCGGATTGTTTCATTGTATCAACCCTACAAGCGGGGTTCCTCCCTATGGGGGAGGGAGGAACCGCGCTAAAAAGCTTTACTATTTCATAGTTTGCTTTTAAGATTCCAGAAAAACCATGGAGTTAAAGATAATTTTTTACCAAAGAAATAAAGCTCACAAGATTAAAGAAGGGCATTTTGGCTCAATTTTTTTAATACTTCACCCACTAAAGAAGAATTACAAATATATGGGAAGTACCCTCTTTATGTTACTTAGAGTTTTACGTATTAACCATGTTACTAATAATGTTTAGTAAATAAGTAATAACTACTAATAATAATTCAATCATCTACGTAAGACCATGGGAAATTATTTTTATTAAATAACTAGCTGACCCAGCGAACTTCTTACCGCCTAATAGTCGATTTTTAAATTTTTTATTCTTTTTAAAACCGGGTCAGCTAGTAAGACAAAAAAAGACAAAAGAAAGTTAATAAGTCAACAATTACATTATGTCCTTTATAGATTTTAACAAACTTGGTAAAAAGCACATTTTTCTAGATATGACCAGAAGAGATCTGAGGGAGGCGGTCGCAACGGTCTCAGGTCATTGTACGATGAATAATCATACGTATGTTATGAAGATGAGGTCTTCTCCAGTATGTAGGGGGTGTAAGGACAAGGATGTGGTGGTCGGCTGAAGTCTGGCATTATCTGAGATTCATCAGGAGTTTAAGAGAAGCCTAAGCAGGCACACAGGACTCGCACAATAGGACAACGGCCGAGGTGCACCCCGCGCTTGCGGGGGTTTTTGAGTTTAGCTTAATCTAATCTAATCTACATTATGTCAAAAAATAAAAATTATAAAACACAAAATTCGTTTAATGATATTTTTTAATTGATTAACCTGGCCGTAAACAAACAGAGCAGATGGTTTTCCAACACGGGAACAGGTAACATACAATTGGCCTTTCGAGAAAGATGGATTTTCTAGATTAATACCACAAATACTTAATGACTGCCCCTGGGATTTGTTTACAGTCAAACTGAGTTCATAGGTCCAATAGCAACACAGTTGTAGGCACTGGAATCAATTGACAGGAGCTCGATTCAAACTTACACCATTATTAGTCGAATTTCGCGCTTCACGGATCTGTCTTAACCGAATTCTTTCACGTTCCTGGGCAGTACAATTAGATTGATAATTAGTATGATTCTTTGCATTTCGGGTTCTTCTGCCTAAATTTGTCCGCCGCCTTATAGGAGGCATATTTAATAAGTCACAAACACACAACTCCTTTGTAATTTTATAGAAATTTGTGGCTTTTAGATTTAGTAATATATGTGCACAGCAAAGAGATCTTTACATTTGAAGTGAAATTTTACCAAAGACAATTTACATTTTACCATAGACAATTTGTTTTTGAGTAATGTTACCATCGTATAAATATTGACATTAATATTTATACGATACTAACGTCACTTAATTGTTTTGCCTTCCCGGAACCCCTCCACTAACACTTAATCTTTATGGTATGTTATTAAAGTTCAAATTGACTTTTAAGTATTATTACGAATCTTTTGTATGGGAATATAGAAAAGTGGGGTCTTTTTTACTTCGATAACGCAAATATAAATTAATTTAAATTGCGTTATTAACATGGGATTCTATTGTCACCTAGTGATTAAATGTTCTTATTTATTTAAATTTTAACGTCCATTATTATTAACTGAGAATTTTAGGACGGGTTACCTACAGGTTACGGCCCGGTTCTATCCAGAATAGGGCTGATGCCTTTTCTTTTTTCTAAAGAAAAGCCAACTCCCTATAGTGGGAAATGAACCCACCACTCTTGGCACGGAGTGTTAAGTACTCAAGCCTTAATGCTCACGGCCTCCGGGCCTTCACATGTTCTTATTTTTTTTCGTGTTTAACGGCGTATCAACAATTAGCCTATTAACGCGGGCTATCTACAGGTTGCCACCCTTTTCTAATACCAACAGCACGTGGTCGGTCTCCCATTCAGGTACTGACCACGCCCGACGTTGCTTAACTTCGGTGATCTACGGGAACCGGTGCACTCAACGTGGCTATGGCCGTTGGCACATGTTCTTATTATTACTGTTATAGTTATAAAAATAGATTATTTATTTTAAAACAATATAAACAAAGAGTGAATTTTTGCTTATACACAAATAACCTAATACGTTAACTGTTAAAAATATTATAATTGAGAACATATGTTTTTATTTAAAAATGAATTTGCGTTAAGGAAGTGAAAAAGACCCGAAAAGTGTTGTTTTTAGACTTTTTCAGGCAATTTTTTTAATTTTTTCTCTCCGTAAGAATCATCCTCATGTTTTCCACGTTGGAGTAACCCTCCAGCGTGGGAGTTTATTTATCTACGTATGCCATCCTTTCTGGATACTACACGTATTTTGATTAGGTTAAGAACCATCCTCGTACTTCAAGGAATATTATAAAAAAAGAATTAGCGAAATCGGTTCAGTTCTCGAGATTTGCGCTTACCAACACTTTTAGCGATTCATTTTTATATAATAGATGTCATACGCCTAGAGGAAATGTGTTCTTTTCGATTTGCACTATGGGATGGTGGCTAAAAAAAAGCCACCATCCCATAGTGCAGTTCCCATAGTTTTTCTTAGTAAAAAAAAGGCATCGTCCCTATTCTGTCTAGAAAAGGGTGGTAACCTATAGATAACCCGTCTCAAAATTCGTAGATGATATTAATGGACGTTAAAATTTAAATAAATTTATAAAGGTAAACAAATAGTACTTACAACAAAACGGGAGTACTCTGACACATACCTGAAACAACAAAAACAGACCGTTAATTTTTTTTGTTTAAAGGAGCATTTGATAAAGTTATTGTCGAACTCATAAAAAATATCCCCTAATTTCCTTCTAGAGGGGAATCATTTTGATCATGAATATCAAAATGGGAAATAAATAAATTCCAGTTATTCATTTCCTGTAATAAATTGTACATTGACAATGACCGTTGTTGTTTATCTGTAATATATGCTATGTTTAAAAATCAATTCTTACAAAATTAAGGATTCAATTTCCCGCGAAACTCAATTTCAGGTCAGATGACTGTTAACGTCACTTCCGTGTCACTCATGAGGTGAAAACTGCCCTATGGCATTTTATGTCAAAATAAAATAAATATATGAATAGAATCAGAAAATAACTGAAAAATTAACATTGAATTCCTAATAACTTCGATAAAACAATATTACATTAGGATCAAAAACCCTTTCTCTACACATCTAGGACAATCAGAACCAGAGGTTGGAACCGATGCATGGAAGGTTGTTCGGAATAGAATCAACAGACAGTTGAGGTCGCCTTCTCTACTGTTCAGTAATTCTCTCAGGTTTCCCTTCAGTCTATAGTTGTTAGGAATAGACAGTATACTGGAGACGCGTTACACTCCATTATTGTATTTCAAGCTTTAACGTCGCTCAGACCCTCAGGAAATATGAAGGACGGGATTGTATCGCCTTCAATTGTACTGCCTTCTGGTTCAAGTTTTTTGTATATGTACCTACACATTGTATGTACGTATATATATATATATATATATATATATATATATATATATATATGTGTGTATATATATATATATAATACAATAATAATCTCCCTGTGGTAGAGTGGATAGCGTATACCTAAGGAGATGCGGGATTGAGTACCGTCTGCAGCAGGCTCAGTTTTTTTGTTTATGAGCCCGTTCAACGAATTTCCTGGTGCACCATGGATATTTAGGAAGAATAAAACCATTATAGTAAGATGTAAATTTTTCAGTGGTTTGTGCAGTTATTAAAGAAAAGAACAACTCTTTAATTCATAATTCTTATTTGTGGTGAAATTTGGAAAGGTTTTAATAAAAACACCTTTAATGAAACGAAACCAACACTTTTGAACTTTGAGCAAAACTTTTAACAGCTAAGAACGTCTGATCAAAATTTGATTAATATTTTTTTAAAATTATTATGTTTATGCGCGTTGGCCATGTACGAAAAAGAAGACTGTATGTTATATAGTACATTACATAGGTTTGTCGGGTGGACCTAAAGCACCCGATTTATGTTCCTTAATTTGAGCAGAAGGCTCTAATCGAAATAATATTTTTTTCGAAGATTTAAAAAACTATTTTTGGTTACTTTAACATCCCATATAAAACTTATGACACAGAGAATTGATAAATATTAATTTATTTGTTTTCCATAAGTTGGAGAAAATTACTTTGATTTTTAAACCAAATATACACCAAAAACGGTACTTCCTGAAAGGTTGATTTTGTCCTATTGATTTTGTAAGCTTGTTCTAGAAATACCCTGAGCTATCGATGTTAATCTCACATACAATCCATTAATTACATCAAATACATACAAAATCCGCTGATACTATTCCTGGCTATAGCAACAGGCTGGATTCGTGCACGGACCGTCTGGCTTGATGAATTTGAGCAGAAGGCTCTAGACAAACGATTTTTTTTATATTCTTTAACTTTTTTGCGTACTTGGTCTTTGATATTACTTATTTGGTTTCTAATTTATTTTTGCTTGTTTTTTTTCACTAACTGTGAGCACATTTATTATTTAACTGTTTAATGAAATAGGTTTTGTATTCCGTGATATATATATATATATATATATATATATATATATATATATATATATATTGTATTCTTTTATGTTCTATTCCAATTTTATTGTATTTAATATTTTCATATACTACTTTTTATTTTCTTGTTAACTGTGGACACTTAAATTGGTTTTGTTCTTTATTTGTTCTTTATTAAATTACTAAATGGCCACCCCGCGAACGCCAGCGGACACTTTTTTGTGGCACTCTTTTGTAACGTATTTTTTTTTCAGTTTAGTCATCGCTAAAGCATATTAATACTAAAATCCATAAATCCATCTCCCCTGTATATATATGTATGTATATAAGAAAACTGCATGCTGATTAAGATCAAGTTTCTTAATTTCTGTTGAAGATGGCGGGGTAATAGGTATTTAATATAAAGTAGGTGTAGCATGGCACGCCGGGTAACAGCTAGGAATCTATAAGGTAAACGCCCTTTGAAGTAGGTAATGGCCCATGCTTAACCTACATTTTGAGGGTATTGCGCAAGGAGCTATTAAGCTATTTCCACCTGTAATGTATGGAAAATAATGAAAATGGCTGCGGAAATTGCCACAGCTGGCCTTGCCTGAGTTATCAATAGATTTCCACAGCAGCGAGGCCGGCAACTGTTGTACTGTTTATTTCTTTATCTACCAAACCTTGCTCGTCCAGACAGAAGAACCTATATATTCGGCGTAAAGAACTGATACCAGAACACGGAAGAACTTAATAAAAGCTATTCTTTTTTAAATTTAATTTTTTCCGCGTCGCTCATCATGAACACTATCCTCATTGCTTTAAATCAGCCGAAAAATACCAGATTGTATAATATTTCAAATGTTATTTATTTATTAAAGAGTTCACAACGTGGCGATTTGCTCTTTAAGTCAATGTGCGAACAAAGCTAACAATTATACAGATGCATATAAACATAACATAACATGTCATGCAAATATAAACAAGAAAATACTGTACATAATTGGGAAGATTATATATATATATATAAAAAAAAAAAAAAAAAAATTCAGTCCCATAACAGACCACGAGGGCCCTGAGGGGCAGATACTATAGAGGTATCTGATTCATGACCATACGGCACACTAGGGAGATAGTATGGTCAGTAGTATGCTCCGGCCGCCTGATTTTCCCCTTGGCTGCTTCGACTGCTAGAGTTATTAGCACCCAAGGTACCCATTGATAAATAATAAAAGGTACCCATTGATAAATAATAAACGGTAGTGCGCCAGGCCAAGTTCCGGCCTAAGCATACTGTGTGTATATTACAGGAGGTCTTAGAGCCGATTTTTACCCTCTCATAACTTTCAACCAGGTAAAGATAAAGTTATGAAATTTTACAGAGGTATTATACTACTAGATGTGAGTAAAACTGGAAATTTTCATAATTCTACATCGAATAGTTTCTGAGATATAAGCGATCGAAAATCGGGTTTATCTAGGCGCACGGTAGTGCGCCAGGCCAAGTTCCGGCCTAAGCATACTGTGTGTATATTACAGGAGGTCTTAGAGCCGATTTTTACTCTCTCATAACTTTCAACCAGGTAAAGATAAAGTTATGAAATTTTACACAGGTATTATACTACTAGATGTGAGTAAAACTGGAAATTTTCATAATTCTACATCGAATAGTTTCCGAGATATAAGCGATCGAAAATCGGGATTTATAGGACTCACTCACTCACTCATTCACTCACTCACTGACTCATCAAAATTATTAGGCACTTGCCATGATGCTAGAGACTTGAAATTTTGCATGATGATAGATATGGAGGTGTTATTAAAGGAAAAAATCGAAAAATCCTGAAAAGTTGTGTTTGACTCCGCTTCCGGGGCGGGGGCGCGCCAGTTTAGTACTTCCTTCGGAAACCCGTTATTCCGTCCGAAACCCATGATGTGGGGTATCAAATGAATCGTCTCGGTATGAAGAACCTATATTTGATGTTTTAAGAATCAATTAGACGCATATAGGCTCGGTCAAAATCTTATACCAGCTGTCTGTCTGTGTGTTTGTTCCTTATACAAATCCGTATCGTTTGACCGATTTTGACCAAACTTGGGACACAGATGGGTTTTGATACGGGGGGAATCATAGGCTAGGTTAAATTGTCTATCAGCTGTCTGTCTGTCTGTTTGTTCCTTATACAAATACACACCGTTTGGCCGATTTTGACAAAATTTGACACATATGTCGGTCTTCATCCGGGGAGTATCATAGGATAGTTCAAAATCGTCTATCAGCTGTTTGCCTATCTGTTAATTCCTTACACAAATTCACTCCGTTTGACCGATTTTGACCAAACATGGTATATAGGTAGGTCTTTATCCGGGTAGTGTCATAGGCTAGGTCAAAATCGTCTCTCAGCTGTCTGTCTGCATGTTTGTTCCTTAGACAAATTCACTCCGTTTGACTGATTTTGACCAAACTTGACACACAGGTAGGCCTTGGCCCGGGGAATGCACTAGGCTAGGCAAAAAAGGTCTTTCAGCTGTCTGTCTGTATGTTTGTTCCATGTACAAATTCACACCGTTTGACCTATTTTGACCAAACTTGGCACGCAGGTAGGTCTTGATACGGGAGTGTCACATTACCTATGACGTTTTGTACTTTTTGTTCCATCGGAAAGCCATCATTCCTTCTGAAACCCATCATGTGGGGTATCAAATGAATCGTCTTGGTAAGGAGAACCTGTATTTGACGTTTTAAAAAACATTTCGACGCATCTTAACAATAACAGTTGTGACTTCTTTCTTAAATGTAGTAAATAAAGTCGTAGGAGTTAACTGCATAATATACTTGACAGCAGATACT
Source organism: Gonocerus acuteangulatus (assembly GCA_946811695.1). Taxonomy (NCBI): domain Eukaryota; kingdom Metazoa; phylum Arthropoda; class Insecta; order Hemiptera; family Coreidae; genus Gonocerus; species Gonocerus acuteangulatus. The sequence goes on along the minus strand of OX328130.1, from coordinate 42,783,468 downwards.
AAGTTATTCAAAGTCGAGCCATCTAAATTCCAAAGTTTAGGATCACAAACCCAAAATGTATCGTCTTTGCTCTTATCTTTTTCTTGAAGGCCTTCTACACATTCCCTATTGTGATCTTTATCCTCGGGATAAGGCTCCTGTGTTTTACAGTGTAATAGTTTAGTTAAGAGAGCAATCAATTTGTCCTCTAGAGTACTGTCATCTGGAAGAGCTTCTAACTTTTCTAGGCTAGTGATTAGATGTATGTAGGTTGATTATTGGTATCAAATATCAAGCAGTAAGGAGAACTTTATGCAGAATCCAAAGACCCTGGCTTTATATGAAGTACAAAAGCCAGTAGGTATGCGGCAACTAAATTTTAATTAATACTTAGAAAAAAGTAATGAAATCCCAAAAAAAACTTAAATGTGAAATAGAGGCCAAGTTCCTCCCTCCACAAAGAAACACTCCAACACTATTTGCCAACACTATTGGCAAATATTTTTGGTTGAAAATATGGTGCACTTAATACAGTAACTCATACTACGTTTTTGGAGTGTAGGATGGTAAGGCGTTTTGGGGGGGGTGTTTAGGAGGGGATATATTTGGGGAAGGGAGTGTTTCTTTGTGGAGGGAGGAACTTGGCCTCTATTTCACATTTATGTTTTTTTTGGGTATACATACACACACACAAACACACACACACACAAACAAATGCGTTGAAATGGTTACAAGTGTGGATCAGCTATCCGCGGAGGATCAAGTACCTGAGATCACACAGGAAGAACTAGACGAAGCCTGCAAAAGAGTCAAGAACACTAAGGCTTCAGGCCCAGACAATATCCCGAATGTTGCTTTCAAAGAGGCTGTTAAATCTAGGCCAGATCTGTTCCTCGAGGCCTATAATTGTTGTCTCCGTGAAGGCATTTTTCCCTCCCTCTGAAAGAAACAAAATCTTGTTCTCTTACCAAAAGGCAAGGGTTCTCCAGAAGAACCTTCATCTTACAGACCAGTTTGTCTCCTGGACACCGCAGGAAAAGTTCTGGAGAGGATTGTTTACAATAGAGTAAGCGAAACTAGTGAAAGTATCCGGGGTCTGGCAGAGAATCAGTATGGATTCCGAAAAGGCAGATCAACCATTGATGCATTCGACCTAGTGATAAAAACCGTCCGAGAAGCCATTGCAGGTAAGAGGTGAAGGAGAGGGAGCAAAAAGTATTGTGCTGTAATAACCTTGGATATAAAGAATGCTTTTAATTCAGCAAGATGCGATTGTATTATGGACGGATTGGAAAAAATGGAAGTCCCACAGTACCTCCTGCGGATTATCAGGAACTACTTCTCTGAAAGATACCTGAGATGATGGCTCAAAAATCTATAAGATTACAGGCGGCGTTCCTCAGGGTTCGGTTTTAGGTCCTTTGCTGTGGAATGTGATGTACGACACAGCACTCAGACTTTCCATGCCGGAGGAAACGACTTTGATGGGCTTCGCGGATGATCTTGCGGTAGTAGTTTGTGGAAAGCTCCTGGAAGAAATTACATACGATGCGAACAAGGCTATCTCAACCATTCGTCAGTGGCTTTCTTCTGTAGGCCTAAAGCTTGCAGATCATAAAACCGAGGTACTACTAGTTACAAGCCGTAAAGTCATGGAGTCTATCACTATAAATGTCAGAGAATTCGATATATCTTCTCAGACATCCATCAGATATCTAGGCGTGCAGATTGATGCAAGACTGCGTTTTGCTGAACATTTGAAGATGATAAGCAGTAAAGCAGTACGTTCTACAGAGGCTCTTGCTCGGATTATGCCAAACATCGGTGGTCCAGGACAAAATCGAAGGAGACTGCTGGCAACAATCACTAGCTCCATCTTGCTGTATGCTGCTCCCGTTTGGTCGAGCGCGATGTTGATACAGGCATACGCGCGAAATTGCACTAGTATTTATCGTCGAAGTGCTCTACGTGCCTGCCGAGCTTTTCGCACCGTTTCGTATGATGCAGCGTGTGTCGTTGCAGATATTCCTCCAATTGACCTCTTGGCAGAAGAGCGTAGTAGGATCTATCGAAGGAAGAGAGATCCAGACGCCCATTGGAAGACTATCGAAAAAGAGGAGAAGAACTTGACGATGGAGAACTGGCAAAGGCGTTGGGATGCTTCAACATCGGGAAGATGGACACATCGTTTAATACCTCTCATCAAAACATGGAGAGAAAGGAAGCACGGAGAAGTAGATTTTTATCTAACTCAAATGCTTACTGGACACGGCTGTTTCAGAGCTTACCTAGCTCGTTTTATGTTGGATGATGAGTCGTCATGCCCAACATGCGCCTCTAAAGATGAGACTGCAGAACATGTGTTCTTCGAAGGCCAGAGATTTCGCATCGAAAAGGCAGAACTGGACCGAAAACGTGGCGAGCCCTTGAAGCCAGAAAATGTGGTCAGCCTCATCCTGGCTAATCCCGAGAACTGGGAGGCTGTGTCAGAATACTCTGCTCTCATCGCCAAAAAGCTACGAATTGAAGAACGGCAGAGAAAGGGCCTGACTACGGCTCAAAATAATGTAGTCCACTAATGAAGAAGGCTTAGGGCCAACTCCCCCCTGCGAAGTAGTGCCTAAAGGCGGTTCCGTAGGGTGGTTGAGGTGTATAGGGAGGTGGTTTTTTAGTGAGTAGGAATCTCACACTGTAGTGGCTTTATCCACTTCGTCTCATGCAAGATTTTTCCCCTACCCTAAAAAAAAAAAAAAAAAAAAACACAAACAAATACACAAATTTGAAGTACCGTTATTTTCGAGATCTATGGGTTCTTAAACGTGAACTTTTTGGGTTGGAACTTCCGAATCGCCCCATGAGTTCAACCTCATAAGCGGGTTCCCTTCCTATGGGGGGAGGGAGGAAACCCGCTAAAATGTTTCATGTGTGCAACCTCAATAGCTAATACGTTTAGTTATGGGGACAAGAACAAGTGTGTATATACGAATGTATATGAGTGTAATCGTGTAATGCCTCCGCTTTAATAACGGATATTAACTTAAATAGAAAAAATACATATTGCAAAACCTGTATTTAAAATGAATCGATTATGGAAAATTAATACTTGAAGAGAATTTAACAGTAACCATTATTGAAAAATCAATTTTTCAGATTACATAAATTATCTAAATCAATCAAAATAAACATCAATTCGTTTTAAATAAATATTAATGGACGGACAATCTGTTGGAAATTACATGCAATCTTTGATTCGAATATTAGTTCTGAATTTTTTTCCGACAGTGATTTTAATGACTTTTAAATGATCAATCAAATTTTTATGATTGAAATTATTTAATAGCATGAATCAGAAGATGAAAAGCGTTATAATTTATAATTTTAGTACAAATCTATTATTTTTGTTTTAGTTTTCCCACATTGTATAGACTGTTCATGGCCATTATTGGTATGTATAATTGATAACAAAAAATTCCTCCGGTTCGAGCTGTATGTATAAAGCGAATTATTTAGCTCGATGATTAAGTGAAGGTTCAAGTTGAACATAAACTTACAAAAGTAGCGAATAATTTAAACTGTGGTACGGTTATGGTTTTTAACAGCTACCTCAATTTTTATTAAGTATTTGCGAAACCGACTCGCTCAGTGCTGTCCAATAATTATACCTCATTTGGAAGCCATGGATAAACTATTTGATAAAAGAATCAGTATATAAAACAGGCTTGTAGAGACCTTATAGATGAGAAACAGCAAAAGCCGTTGGTTCCTTTCATGTGGTGGTTGTCAGTCCTTTGATGTTGGAAGTCAAAGAAAATTCAGCCGTACATACAAGCTGAGGATTCCTGCGGTGTAACTTCACAGCTAGCTGGGTATCCCATGAAGCTTTTCTGGTTTCAGTTCAAACCGCAGATAGAGGATCTGATTCTCTTTGCAGTGATTTGCAAGCGATGCGAGAGTGAAACTGCATTGGTATTTAGAAATAGGTATTTGTCCTCATTTGTCGTCGCTTAACGTTCCTCAAAGGCAGTTATATTTAGTAGAAATGAAAGTCCCTTTACAAGTTTTAGTTGAAGCACCATCCTCGGTGCTTAATGTTTTAAGCTTCACGGCTGAGGAACTGCAGTGAAATTTAAAATTTTTCTCATGCAGGCGGAAGTTCTAACATAAGCCGTTCTAATAAAAGTCAAACTTGACACAAAAGTAACTTTATTAAAATCCCCATTTACCCGACAGGGGGGTATACACATAACCTACGCCGAAGATACAGCCATCATTTCCTCCTACCCTAATCCATCTACAGATTTCGAAAGCATTGAGTTTGTCGAGAAATGGATCAAGTGGAAAATTAAAGTGGACCCTGAAAAGTGCTGTCTTGTAACATTCAATCTTAAAAAAGCGCTTGCATTCCTGTATTCATTTGCAGCAGTCAGGTAATATTCACTCTGAATATGAGCTAACAGGAGATTTGGACTCCGACGACTACTTGGACCTTCTTCAAAACTTACTAGATAAAACAAACAGTAATATATACACATTTTAATGAGACCTAGTTGGACTTGCGGACTTGAATGATGGGGAACTGTAAAATGCTCCATCATGCAACGAAAAGCATTGCAATCCAAATTCCTTCGGAGAATAGTCGAAGTGCCCGTTTATGTCTCCAAAAAAACCCTACATAACCACATAAATTTCCCCTTCTTAAAATATATCGCAAAATTCCGATTGCTAACGTTTCATTTAAAATTTGGATCCCAGCAAAATCCTAGAAGTCAATCCGTTTTCTCTCGAACCCATCATAAAGACCTTCCCAGGATGCTTCGGCCCTATGACCAGCTACCCTAAAATAGCTTAGCAAGTGTCAGTAATGATTGGCTCCTTCCAAATACTATTCATTGCCATGTAATACCCCAGCAACTAATGTTCATATTTTAAATAAACCTGTCCTACATCTTTCGCGTCCCTAGTTGCCTCTTCGGGAGCCTTAAAAATAAGAACAGCCTAAAGGGACATAGGCGAGCCCTCCGCTCCTCAGACAACCGTTGGATAACTATGGATCATCTAGGAAGATCCTCTTGGTAGATGATCCTGCCTTCAGACGTGGCTCAGTTAAGAAGAGGGTCGAGTTAAACGTCAGCGGGTTTTCTTAGGGCTGGAGGAAATTTGGGTTTGGTTTTTCTTCTTAACAGATCTATTGCTTAGGGAAACAGAAACTTTTGTTACTAATCATTATATACTAAAGTATTTTTAAATTGGCATCAGAAAAAAGGACATAATTATATAAAGGCCCAAAAGAAAAAAAAGTCATAAATTCCTTTTAAGAACAACTGCTAACTAGATTTCGTTATAAAATAGAATACCTACTAGAACTCGTTGCCTTACGTATTAGTTCTCATTATCTGTCATTCCGTTTACCAACTTTATGGCTGCGCATAAAAGTTACGAAGCTGGAACCTTTCACCTCGGGAGAGGAACGAAGCAGAAGCTCCCGAAGGTAGAACAATAGGTGAAAGAGCTAGATGCTAAAGTGCGATACTATCAGCTGATTTACAACAAACAATACTATCAGCTGATCTTCGGATAATGGCCTTCTTCAGCTCCTCCACTCTCCCCGAGAACAAATTACAGATCCCTCTCGGTCATTCTAGGACCGTTCCAGACAATGGTCTATTCCACTCAGAAAAAAATGGAAGATAGGGCTAGGGAACAGTGTCAAAATATTGTGGCGTTTTGCAAACATTATGGTCTTTGGGTATTTACTGTGTCACCATCATCTGCGTTGTCACCATCATCTGCGTTGTCACCATCATCTGCGACTTGTTGCTAGCGTCCTCAGGGTTGTCTTAGAATGAGGATGTTTTGTCGGGTTCAACCGGTCAATAGTCAAAACCCGAAAACCATAATGTTTGTAATGGCTTGGACAGTCAAAGTCTACGAGTTAAATAGTGGCGCATGTTTGATAGTTTAAATTCCAGAATATTCAAAAGATCTTGGCCCGTGACAAGTTTCTTTACAAAAAGGATTCAAAAATACTATTTAAAATTAGGAAGTGTCTATTATGACTAGCTCTTTACAACGTGTTATCACGTTTTATTTTTATAATTTTCTTGTATATATTTATTTTTATCCCGCATTTCGTCATTTTACTTATTAATTGATTTGTATGCTGTTTTTTTTATGTGTTTGCCTTTTAAACTCTGTAGATTACACTATTGTGCGTATGTTAAATAAACAAATTATTATATTAAAGAAAAAATCCTGAAGTAAATAGTCTGGCTACTTACCTACATGCCAAATAACAGGCAACAATTTATTATATATATATATATATATATATATATATATATATATATATATATATATATTTGTGTGTTCGTGTGTGTTTGTGAGTGTGTGTATATAAACTGGCGCTAACCCGAATACACCTGAAATTCTGAGGACCAAACCACTACCTTCAGGATCCAAATAGTTGGACTTTGGTTGTTTGGTTAAGGAGGACTTGTACCTTTTATCTAGGGGGTCCCCAGATTCCCATATATCGTACTTCTACCAAGAGTTGAACTTGCTCTTCCCTCCTTATCATCGCCAGAACTTTTTGGACTAATTCCTTTACCAAGACATTGTTTTCAAATATCTCCTTACGTCAAATTCAAATTCTTTACACCCGATCCCGTCCGTTTAGGTGGCTTTCGAGAGCCTATCTTACAATTCACACAATAAAACTCCACGATACAAAGTCCCAAAATGCTAAAAGCATTTCCATTACTTAGCGAAACCACGGGCTATCTTGGTGGATACATCTGAAGACAGGAAAAGTATTGAATGTTTTAAGTTCTTCTGGATATGAAATTGTCGTCTTGGTAATAACCAACGTTTCATCAGACATTTGCCGAATAAGGCAATCGTCAAAAGGCGTCTATCCAGTCAGTACGAAACCTTATTACTACTCGACAAAGTTTTACAATATATATATATATATATATATATATATATATATATATATATATATATATATAGAGAGAGAGAGAGAGAGAGAGAGAGATACTGTTATCCATGAATTTAATAAGTCCAATTTAAAGACGTCTTTCTTTTAAAATTCCATTGATTTATACAATGTTGTATATGGAAAGGAGTCTGACGAGTTTATGATGGTAATATAAAATAATAACATCCCGTATTCGCGATGAAAGAATTAATGCAAAACGGGAACATGAAAGATTATGTTGTACACTAAGGTCGAACACTGAGACAAAACCTGTTTTAATTTATTCATCCAAAGAAGAAGACCAGTTTCAGATTTATTCAGGGTTGTTGTCACGAAGGATATAATCCGCCTTATTAGCATGAATTCGCCAAATAAATTGCTATCAAAGAAAACCGTTGTCTCGTGGGCAACAAGAATTGCAACCGCTTGAGCAGGATTGAAGTTTTGTGGTTCACCTATAGCTACAATCCAGGAATTCGTACACTTCTTCAGGTAACTACTTAATCAAATGTTTTGTAGCACGTTTCATGCAAAATGAGAATGAGAGGAGCAATCATTATGAATAGTACTATGCTGAATAGAGAATGATAATATAATTATACTAAATTCTAATAGAAGACTTAAACAAATTAATGGGTAGAAATGATCTGTTAAGATATCCCTGAGAAACAGTAAATTAATTGGAAGTAATTAAGAAACAAAACGGTACAATTGGTTATAATAAAATGGTCCTTTACTCTGACTTATGAATTTGAAAAATAGGCGGATGGTCAATAAAAATTCTACATTTATGATTCTTATAAACCTCGCAGGGTTAAAATTCTAGACTCATATGAAGATATCTTATCTGAATGATTTTCGTCATAAAAAGCCTTGTCCAATATAATTAAAATTCCTGGTTATTTTGCAATCTGTATTTAAAATAATTGACTATTCTTGACAAATATTACGAGCAAGGCCTATATCAGAAGCTTCGAATTCTTTACTATTTAGGTATTTGTGCCAGGTCCAGAAAAGTCTAAGGATAACTCTATAGCAGTCTGGAAAATTCAGTTTAAAGTTGGTAGATACTGCCATTTCCTCCTAGATTTCCGACTATTCACAGCTATGTAGGTTAAGACCCTACTAGAACAGGATTCTAGTGCCATCTACAGGGGAATTCGATAGTTAATCTACTCTAGAAGACTAACTATCTAGCCCTTCTTCGCGGCATCGATCAATAAAAACCCTTACATAAGTCTCCCCTTGTCCGGGCCCTCACGCCCTCAGTAACATCGTCATCCGTTTCCCGTTGAATCTATTAAGGTAGGATTTATAAAATGCGACAGGGAAAACTCAGGAATTATAGCGCACTATTGGTGGGGCGTTGGTTTTATCTTACAACAATTTAAATATTCCAGTCCCACAACTAGCGGTGCTTAAACATTCATTATTTGTCGAGATCCATTGGATGCCTCGACATAGGGGAATCCGGGTCAATGAAATGACGGACCTTCCCTTAAGAAGATGTGCCGCTATAACGCCAATTGTTGGCACTCTCTCTTTATAAAGAGGGGTAAGGTTTCAACAGACTATTTACCATAAGGAAGCAACAACGCTCATGGGACACTCAAGTCTTAAGAAATCATAAATTATTTATCCAAAAGCTCTATGCTGTGGAAAGAGTAAAACAGGAAATTGCACATTGAACAAGCACCTTGGATGAAGACAGTAAGATTCCCCATTTACAGATGGAGTAGAGCAGAAGGGACGCAGATTCACATATTCCTGAGACCGCTGGACCATATACTTTTTAAATAATTTGGAGACACAAGGAACGCCAACCTTGAGACAATATATATAAATTAGGAGACTTCTTGATTATTGGAAGGAGTTAGCACACTGAAAAGTAACAGCAATAAGCAGCACAAGAACGCTACGACCGCTATGCGCTCTCTGGAGGAGGATAAGCACGAATTATTATTATTGTGGGCATATGCACACTTTTCTTTTTCGCTTTCCTTTCATTTTTTCCAAACGTTTAATTTTGAAATGAAAACAAAAGTATTGAGAGATTATTAGTTCTAGTGTTTTCTCCCTCAGTGTAGGGGCGAAAACTCACTTATGACGTTTACAGGCTCAGACAAATATATAAACGTTACCCGAAGGTCACACAAATCCGGGCGTTCAATGTTATGTATATACAGAAATACAGAAGGGCATTTTTTTAAACCGCAGAATTCACCCGTCGAAGCACTCTTTTTTTAGCTCAATTCACGCGAAAAGTACAATGCGTTAATATGCATGGAGAGTATAAGTTAAAATTGGGCGTGGTCGCCTTAGCTAGTTCATCAGCGCTCGTAGTTATGTTCTGAGGTTATGTAAATTCGGCTTGATGATCATTTAAAGCATTTTTTAATAATTCATTCATACGCGCAGGCTCATTAGGTACTATTGTTTTCAGAAATGGTTAAAAATAATGTTAAATGTCATAAAAGTAATTTTAGCAATAATTCTAAATAGTAATATATTTTCCTCCACTTTGACACGCAATATGGCTGAATGACTGATGAGTATTTGAAGAAATTAAAAAAAAAAAAAAAAAAAAAAAAAAAAAAAAAAAAAAAAAAAACAACAAAAAAACAATCTTTAATTTGTGCAACCTCAATAGCTACTTATTCCTCCTCGTTACAAATAAAGACAATTATATAATGACAGAAAGAAGTAATTTTAAGAAATATTGTCAATGACGTATTTTCCGGAATATGATTGTATGGTTGAATCTACGAATGAAGAGTATCAATTGCGCAGCTACAATTAGCGACAGAGATCAATTAAAAATGCAACGTTTATGCAATGGAAGATAATTTCACGCTAGGCACGATGAGAGCATAACCACCGCTTCGAATTCACTATAATTGTACTCTCTCTGGAAGTCTGAGGAAAACGTGAGGAAATTCACAATATAATGATATATCGTCGATACAAAAGCAAACTAACTAATATGAAAAAATGCATCTTTCATTGTCCATCTTTAATAATTTCTGCTGGACTTATTTAAGGCAAATTCTTCAATCTGACTTCACTCTATTAAAGGGAAAGTATTCCACTATCAAAAGGTCAAATCTGCCGAATATTTGACTGTCCAAAAAAAAGTTATGAATAAATACTTTTCCACTCTGAAAAGTGGTGATTTTCATATTCGTTAGTTTGCTTTTGTATCGACGATATATGAAACATTGTGTAATAAATATTTACAATTCTAAAGCTTTGCCCACTATTATCGTCACTCAGCAGATAAGAACTGCAGTATTGAGTTTATATTATGATAGTTACTTAATTTTAGGTTATTTTCCCCGCATATGATGTCGGCCTTATGACGTATTCGGACGGTGCAGCTGCGAAATCCCAACATTTCAGACCCTTTAGGTCACGAAAATACGCCAAATCAAATTTGTCTGTTCGCGCTCTTGTAGGCTCAAAAATATTTTTTCTGATTATGAACTTAGTGATTAAGGTCTTACACATGCACTTTTTATAGCTAGTTTGACGTTGGGGATCAAGTGAACTTCTCAGAAAAGTGGAAAAGTAGGATTTTCATAGGATTTGCGTATTTTTTTCCTAAATATCTCGAAACCTGTAAACACATCATGTTAAATGAAAAGCCTCCAATTCGAAAGCTAATTAAATTTACAAAAAGGGTTCTTATGCAATTTTTGATAGAGCAATCTCATTCGAAAAAATCAGTGCTTGAAATTGAAAAGTGTCGGTTATTTTTCCTCAGTTTTTAACCACGCTTCCGGAGTAATTTCCGCTAAGGATACTGTCAGTTTCCTGTTGCGGGGCCTAAGATCTTGCTTCCCTTCCATGTTTATATGAGTTTACACTATTCACGAAAAATTGAGATAAAATATTAGCTTTTTCTATTCTAAGCTGATACGAGAGATAAGAACGGAAAGGTACAAAGGTGGCGCGATTCATGCGAGTTTTTTTTGTTATTAATACCGTTATGGTCTAAAAAATTGTTTTTTTTTTGTTTTGTTTTTTGTTTATTTTTTTTAATTTTTTGTTATATTTTCTAGAAAACCTGCACCTCAGACTTGTTATTGATTTTAATAATTTTTTATATAATTTGTAATTTTATAATAACGTGTCGTAAATAGTTTCTACTTAATTAAAACACACACACACACATATATATACATATTCTAATACCAGAGGGTCATCCCCACAAACACAAAAAAGAATAGTAAACGAATTTTCAACAGAGATTGTATGCAGTACTCGAGTATGGGTCGTGAGAAAAATTGCACACATGTAATGAGAAAAGCTCTAAATTGTCGGTTCAAGCAAAGTAAATTGCACTTTGAGAGTCACGCAGTCTCTGCATTAATTGCTGACTTTGCTCGAGCTGTCTGAATCTCAAGTTCCTTAATTTGTTTTTTTTTAATGTTCTGTATAATCTAAAGTCGGGAGTGGTTACGTGTTTTTTGTTCTTTCTGATCGCGAAGAAATCATGTTTAAAACTCTAAAAACATTGATGGATTAGATAGCGTGCAATAAAAGCAGTGGTTGAGAAATTTTAAAAGTATGTAGCTGTTAATATTGAGAAAATATTTTTCAAATCTTCTATCGATTGTACCAACGAGAATTTTAAAAATGATCCTGAAAAAGATCTAACACTTCGGGCATTAATGAATAGAAATCTGTACTTAATCGACGAAGCTTGCAGCAAGACTAGTGAAACGTCGGTGAACAAGATCAATATGTAAAGACCATAATGTTTGTCAGAGTTTAAGAAGTCAAGGTTTAGTTCGGATTCGGCTAGAAAAAAATGTTAAATTTTCGAACAAAACTATATTTTGTACGTTTCAAAACAGTAAACAAAATATTAAATAATGAAAATTGGTTATAAAACAAGTTTTTATAATAAATAAGAAATCAGTTTTGAGTAGACTTCTGTACTGCTGTCGGTTTCGTTCTTTTGAACGTTTCGTTTTCTTTCTTTACCTCGCGTTTAAATTGCATTTAACAGTAATATGAGTAGGTATTAAAGTATTTTTAATTGCATTTAATCCTAAAAATAGACTTGCTTCATCATGAGCTAATAGCTAAAGTTACGAAGCTCAAAAGAAAATATATAATCCTAAAATGAATATTTAAGGTAAGTAAATATGAAACGTAATATAATCAAGCAATCAGTCTTGCTTTTCTTTGTGATTTCATAGGAATATTTGTTCACATTTTTCACAATAATAACTTTATGTTTCAAGCTTTCAAAATGACACTAGGGATAAGAACGGAAACGCGCTAAGACAATACAGTCCCTCTGAGTATGATGTGTAGTAACATAAGAAGTGGTTACAGGGATCAATGGACGGAATGTAATTAATAAGCGGGCAAAGCAGTGGACAATGCGCCACGGGCGTATATAAGGTGGCTTCAGGCTGAGGGGGCTACAGCCCACCCCTGAAATGTTGATTCTGTAAAAATGTGTAAAAAACCCTTAAAAATAAATTAAATAAGATCACTTAGTTCAGAATATATATACATATATATATATATATATATATATATATATATATATATATATATATATATATATATATATATATATATATATATATATATATATATATATATATATATATTTTGGTTGTACTGTAATGTCGTTTTAGTTGGCGAAGTTCAAGGTGGTTAGTATTCTATTACCACCCTAATTTTCCTAGTGCTGCCAGCACCCCCGAAATTATTTCCTATACACGCCCCTGCGATGCGCAGATAGTAAATCAACTGAATAAACTTAAAGAATCGACAACAGGCAACCGTATACTAAATCCATAGTAGCCACTTCCACTCAGTCTATCTAAAACAATTAGTGACTGCTTTTGGAACTTTCTTGTGAATAATTTAAATATTTAGTGATTGTATTCTTTGGAACGACACAAAAGGTAGTGAAAAATGGACTAGGAGTTGTTTTATTTACGAGGGAAAGAATTGATGGTGATGGGGGAACAGGTGGTGAGTTATTACTCATTGCACTTCAAGCAGGGCTGCCAACAAGGCAACCTCGTAGGTTGGTCGTGCATCACTGGTTAAATGTTTATTTTATTTTAATTTTTTTATTTTATTTTATTTTTTTTTTGACGGCGCATCGACAAATCTTGTCCATTAGCGCCGACATCCAGGGTGCAGCCAGGAATTTTCTCAGCGAGCCCAGAGATGAGAAAATTCCTGTCGCCGGTGGGGATCGAACCCACCATCTCCCGCTTATGAATCTAGCGCGCTAGCCACTAGACCACGGGAGACCCCTTTATTTTTTATTATTCTGAATTTTTCCTCAAGCGTCATTACTTAACTGAAATTAAGATAAACCTTTACACTTCCTTAATACATACATGGATAAGAATGGAACACGGCTAATAATACCTATTGCTAAAAGCTACACCTTAGTCCGATATATATATATAAATATATATATATATATATATATATATATATATATATATATATATATATATATATATATATATGTATGCATACGTATTTGTTCGCTCTCTACCGTAGAAGAAAAGAGCAGCATTTATCAAATTGAGCACAAAAAGGTGAATATCAATATCAGGCTTAATGAACTCACTTTGAAAGCAATATTAATAACCGTTTTCAAGTAAAAATAGGATTTTGTATCCAAAGTAATGGAATGTGTCTAGTCGCGTTTGAAAAATCATCGAAAGTAAGATTTTAAAAAAATTCAATGTGGCTGGAGGTAAAAAAAAATCAGTACTTCAACACCAAATCTTTTATTCCTAATAATAAATAATAATAATAATAAGTCCTGATAAAGGATTTGAAGCGCATGTAAGGGCGGGTTTATAAGCATTATAGTGATATTAAAGGTCCTAATAAATAAAATAAGATAGAATTTAAATTTTCGTTAAGTCTGGAATAGATTGTGTTTATAATAAACTTTTTTTTTTTACTGACATCTGCAGCTTTGGATGTTCCATTTATTTTTCTTAATATCTCGTTCGCGCATGCGCAGTGGCTATGTACGAATAAGAAGACTATATGTTATACATTACATAGGTTTGTCGGGTGGACCTGAAGCACCCGATTTATGTTCCTTAATTTGAGCAGAAGGGTCTAAACGAAATAATTTTTTTTTTGAAGATTTAAAAAACTATTTTTGGTTACTTTAACATCCCATATAAAACTTATGACACAGAGAATTGATGAATATTAATTTATTTGTTTTCCATAAGTTGGATGAAATTGCTTTGATTTTTAAACCAATTTTACACCAATAACGGTACTTGAAGTTCCTGAAGGGTTGATTTTGTCCTATTAATTTTGTAAGCTTGTTCTAGAAATACCCTGAGCGCTGGATGTTATTCTCACATACAATCGATAAATTACATCAAATAAAAACAAAATCCGCTGATACTATTCCTGGCTATAGCAACAGGCTGGATTCGTGCACGGACACTGCTATAATCCGTCTGGCTTGATGAAGAACTGGATTACCCAGAGCGGGAATAGATGGGTGAGCATCATGGTTGCATGATAAGTCTCAGAGCAAAACACTTATTCAAATGAAGTCAGTAAAAGGAGACCTTGAATCTATATTCGGCAAACTGTTATTCAACTGGTTAGCCTCACCTTTCAAGGCTTATATCATCATTTCTCCCGGCGAGCTATGGATATCCATCAACCTAATCGTATAGGCACGAGTACGGGGGTAACCTTAATATGGATATGATACCTTCCGGCTATTCGTGATTTGCTGTCATTCTTATTTTATTTATTAGCATTCACAGATGCAATGTAGGTATAGCCGTTTCAGATAGACGGAAGAGTTCAATTCAGCATGGGCGAAATTTTAAGGGAGATATTCCAGACGATTCCGCCATTTGCAAACTCCCATTACAAAGGAAAACACGACACGTGAAAGATTATAAAAACTGATTATGTCACGTTTAGAACTAGGAAAGGCTTTGAGTGGTCATGCAAAGGAAATAGTGTCTAACATATATCAATACTTAGCCAAAAGAAAGGCTAAAAACGTTTCAAACCTTCTAGTGATAAGGTTATAACAGAGAGAATTTTTACCGCCAATTTCTTGCACGGGAAATATATTCCACACCCTTTTTCCTCCAACTAAACCACCTGTTTGAACAGGCTATAGCTTAAATTGTTTTTAGCCTTAGCTTTGGCTATCTATTGATATCATATATATTAAACACTATCTCATATATATATATATATATATATATATATATATATATATATATATATATATCATATATATTAAACACTTATATCATATATATTAAAGACTATCTTCCTTGCCTGACCTCACATAGCCTTCTCTGTTCCTAAACGAGACATAATCAAGTAGTTTAAAATATGTCTGTACCGAACCTGTAAGAGGTCATTCACCCCTGTCTGCATTCCTTGTCAAGGTCATCGCTTCAAGCATTAAAGGAGTCTGTCTTTTATTTTTATTTTTAATCATGAAATGTCAAGGTCCTTGCCGTCTCCCTCTCCCATCTTTTACTCTTTTTTCCAACTGCTGGAGTTCATTACTCACCACACAGATTTATTTTAGATGTATTTGCAATTAGTTACTAGTTGTGCACCAACAAGAGCAGATGTCGAAGTTGGTTAGTAAAAATTTGAGATATGAAGAGAATCGCTTATCGACGTTTATCGGTTGGCGTTCTCCAGTGAGTCCTTTGAAATTAGCCGCCGCTGGATTTTATTACCTCCAAGTATACGATCGAACAAGATGTGCATTTTGTGGTCTCGTCTTACACGAATGGGAACCTAACGACGATCCCCTCCAAGATCATAAGAAGTGGGCCGGCAACGAATGTCCTTTTTTAAAATATTTAAATCAGTTGGAAAGACTACCTATGAAGTTCGATTTGGACGAATGTGGACCATCTATTGACGTTTGCGGATGTTTAAAGGATAATAGTGAAGTGCTGTTGAGAAAAAGCTCTTGCTGTTGTTAAAAATGAAAAAAATAAGTATGAAGAAACGTATACATTTTTTTCTTCGAGAACTGGAAACTTTAAGACATCAGATAATACGTTATGAAGCAAAACGAAATGAAATAGATCGATTAGTGAAAGAGTTTAATAACCTCCAGATTTAAGTTTGTTTTTTTTCTCTTCCCACTCCGACACTGTAGTCAGTCTGTGGCTTGTGCTCAAGACGTTCTCTTCGCTCGTCTAGTATGGAATTAGTGACCGAATACGCCATCACCAAAAACAAGCAGATTCGAGTAGGCCTTCACAATGGTATTCCGACGGTGGGTTTGATTAACAAGGATAAGATAGTCTACATGGACAAAGACGAATGGAAGCACTGTATAGCAGACCAGGCATCGAGGATATTACATTTTTTCAAGAGGAAAGGCAAGTCTGATAATTCAAGTCCGATTTCTTTTAAAAATATATCATGTTCCTTCGCATACTTGGGGAGAAACAGAGTCCTAAGAATAGAATATGCCTATCCTTGGGTATCATTAATTAGTCTTTCTCCAGCTCCTCACATGACTATAACTTCACCTTGCTCAAGTTTCAACAGGTCCGAGACTATGAAGATCTGCTCCAAGATTGAAGAAATTAACCGTTCACTCTCATTGTTGGACATGTTTGTTCAATTGTGTGTGGATCAAAACAACCCAAAAGAAGATCTGTCAGTAGATTTAAGTTTGAATACGAATACCTTATTAAACAATCTGTTTTCCAATGTATAAAATTAAATAAATAAAACATAGCTTCATTTAGTTAATTTTGTTTCTTTTCCTCCTTCATCCCAGGTTAAAATAGGTAAAATAAATGAAAAAAAAAAAATGCATTTTCAAGGAAGGTTTTATTGAACAAAAGGTACAATTATATTTTAATCATTAATTATCATAACAATGAAATCTTTTTTCAATAAATTCTTCGTCGGTCTGCCATTCCAGAGGTAAGTTGTTGCAGATCTAATCTAGCTGAAGACGTACAGGAGTAGATTCCTTGGTAAAAGATCCTTAGCTCGTCCGTGTTTCGATTCCGCATGACAGCATTCAACGTCTCCATTCCCTTCTAATGAGTTATTGCTCATTCTATTTAAACAAGCATGTGTTCCTTAAACCAAACACACTTTGGAGTGTTTGCTCTGTGATACTCGAACGGTCCTATAGAGCTATTAGTAGTGTTGTAAATTAGATCGCAATAAACGCATTTGACTTTATCTTCAACATTTCTGATAAATCCGTTAAAGGCTAAGAGATGGTGGGGAGATGCGTTCACTCCATACGTCTGTCTTCTCACTTCTTCCCTCTCAAAGTCCACTGCTTCGGGATGTTTTCTAACCCATGAGGCAAGTCGATGGGCTTGATTAAAAGAGCATACGTAGCTTGTGTTTAAATGAAAATAACAAATTAATTTGTCGTCTTCCAAATTTTTAAGATTAGGACAGCCAAAATCGTGTAAATCATACACAGCCACAGAGAGCAACTCTTCCAGGAATTTACATTTTTCCAATCCTTTACCCCATAAAATGTCATACGAATCAGTGACTGACTTGAGACATGCAATTAAATCGGAGTAGTCTCTCTCGCCGTAAAACCAATCTATTCCGTGTAAGGATTTTTTCACCCACAAATTCGTCTTTGACTGTCTTACAGCGTCTTCGACGTCTCGAGGAGGCTTGAAAAACCAATGCCACGCTGTTCCATAACTCGTATCGACTATTGTCAATTCTTTAACTATTAAAGCATTCGAATTTAAACGGAAACCTTGAAAATCTATTACTGCTGACCTGGTCATACTTGATACAACGTCTCCTGTATGTACAGAAATGAGCTCTGAGAGGTAAAATGCAACGTCTTATATATAGTTAGGATGTATTCAGTACAATTTTCTTACTAAACCGGTTCCCATTTCATATTCGACAATTCTATCGTGAAGGGTGAGACAATACGCTTTGGTATTTGCTGGAAAGTTTGCGCCTGAATCTATTTGAAGACGGATGTCTATCGTACTACTTTTAATTGCTTCAGACTGCTTGGAACAATCTATGACTGCGATAGGAGCAATCTTCTCGAAACTAGATCTCGAAAGGAGAGGTTGAGAATGCCTGTCACCGAAATAACTTGTTTGAAATTCATTATACATTTCATAGAGCAGGGCAATTTTTCCCTGTTCAAAGTCCAAGTTCAAATCGTCATAGGGGTATTGTTCGCTGTTTAGGTAAAGCTTTACATTTTTTAGGTTGCAGCTATCAAAATGGCTACTATCCTTTAAAGGGTTTTTGTTACGATCTGTTTGGAATGCTATAATTACGTATCGAGGCTTTTCTAAATTTGTAGATGTTTTAACGGCCCACGTTTCTTGTTGTGCATTAGACGGTAATGTGGGATATTCAAAAAGGTCCCAGCTTCGAAACGGGATCGCTACCTTTCGGTTCATGTCTAACATTTTGAGCAGGCTCAAACGGTTCTCGTCCGAAACACGAACGTGAGGCATTCTCCAAACCATTTTGTCTAATTTTATTTCTACATTAGAGTCTTCCCCCTTTACGGAATTAAAGTCAGAGCTTGATCTTATCAAAACTAGTTCTTGCTTCAAGTTAACTATGATTTGTCTATAATCTTCACAAAAGCCTAATAAAATGTTCAACGGTAAGCACACGCTAAACACTCCGTTTTTATCGATTTCAAGAGATTTTCCCTCACCTGGGATGACCCATCCCGCATTTTCCAGCCCGTTAACTCTGCTCGGGCTAAAAGACAAGAAACCTTTCAGTGTAGAGGTTATCCCGGGGTTTCTAACCCTATCTATTTCTATTCCATTCAGTTCGTATCTGAGTTCATCAAACAAAAAAGAAAATGCATTGTTCGTTAATTTTGCAGTTAACGGTTTGGTCTGGTCTTTATTCACTAGCTTTCCCTCGAGGTAGATAAAGGAAAGTGATGGGAGTGTATAAATATCTTGTTGTTGTATTGGAATACGGATTTCATCGGAATGATTGAATGTATTTCCCGCATAAGGCTGGTGCGAATGGAACTGGAACTGAGCGAGAGAATTGTCGAAGGAAATGTCCGAAGATATAGCTAATATGTTATCCATACTTTAGTTTAAAACCACTCTGTTTTAAAAACTTTGCGTTTGAAGCTGTTAACTGCTTAAACGTCTTTGATTTACTAATTCTTCTAGGGATCAAGATGCTTCTTTTATACGTTTTATATTTCCTACTTATATTTTCTACTGTCCGACGCTGTTGCTGTCGACAAACTTCTCCTTCTACACCTCCTCTAAAATCAATCCCCATTTTTCTTTATATGCAGTCGGACTGTAACGGTTTCCCCTCTGAAATTAATAAGTTGTCCGTTTTGATCGACTAGACGAACCGTAATGTTGTCAATACTCCGTACGTTAGCACGAAAGTAAATGACCGGATTGGGCGTTTCTACTATCTTATAACCCGGTTCGACTGCGGGGAAAAATTGATGGATGCTATGGTCGGGTTCGCCGTTTACAAAGGACCCCGAAGCGATATTACACTGTACCGATATAACATTTACACTAAGAATTTCTACGATATTCTCGGATGCGATATAGCGATCGCTTGGAGGAATAATAAGATTTTTCGAAGTATAGCCCAAAAGTGGACCGATAGAATTCGGACGTTCGGCGAAATTGAAATAAATCGATTTATTACTTCGTATTTCACATTTTAGCGTGCTAGGATTTCCCCTCAACACCATCATAGCGCCGGGGTCTTTATGAGCTATTTGCTCTCTGAGAAACATAGCTAGAGCCTCAATGTCGTAGGCTCCTTCTGGTATTTGAATGGCTATTGTATCGAAATAAAACATATCATTTTTACCTTTTTCTACGTTCGGAATAGTGTTAAACGAGTCTAAAGAGAGTAGTCCGACGCTGTAAGAATCGTCAAGCTCTAAGGGAGGCATGAAATTTGCTTCTAGCAGGCTCGATGCGCCTGTAAGTGTTACAGCGAAGCTCATGATGCTAATAAGCTAATCGTCTTCAGGAGTTGTCTATTAAATACTGTAAACACAAATGACCACAATAGGGGGTATTCCACCCCTGAAAACGTTCACGATTGTAAAATATAGAACTGTTCTTTCTTAGATAAGTCACCAGTTGAGGTGGCGGTCTCAAATTACCAAACGAATCGAAATATTTAACGATTTTACCACGTTTTACGAAGCAGACCCAGTGGGAACCTTTTTTTGAGTTTGGCTCTAAATTGACGATAGCAGATTCTCTTAATTTAGGATATTCTGGGAGAGTATCTATCATAAATACACCTCTGAAATGTGGAATGTTAAATATTTTGCGAGCGTAATAATTTAATTCGACATCACTCAGTGCTCTTTTTGGTAGTCAAATACGACGACTACTGCGTCTGTAGGTTCGCTTTTGTGGTCTCTCTATAAATAGTCCGAATCCATTCCGTCTATATGGCTTTAAAAAAAGACCTTTACCAATCTTTTGAGCCTCAATCGCTAAATTATGTCTTTTCTGCTCTTCCAATTTTTGCTTTGCGTCTTTGGCGTCGTTGACAGCTTTTGCTATGCTTGCCGCACCTCCAGCCAGTGATCCTATAGCGGATAATCCTGCCATTACTGGTATTAGAAAAGGTAAAAAACCTCCAGACTTAGGTATGGGAAGAACACGAGGGGGTAAAGGCTTGTCTCGACCTCTCAATGTCTGTTTCGCCTTATTATATGCTAATTGAGACGCGTTTATTACAGAAGACACGTTTTTAATTTTAGCCGCTCTTACAAGATCTCTAAAATTCACTTTTTTCTTCATTTTGGTAGTCCTTAAACTAGATCCAAATTTTCTTTTTGCTTTCATAGCGTTTGTAACAAACCAAGCTGAAGCTTTTTCCCCGAGCGTTGAATCTGGATGTTTTACTACTTGCCAAGCTTTTTCTGCAAGGACGCTGTCAGCCTTATGACGATTTTCCAAGTCTGTATACTTGTTATAAGCAATGTCGTGTTCTTTACAAGCTTTATCCAAAGAATTAATTCCAGCGTCGCCTCTTGTCAATCGTTTTTCCACTTTTGTACCTGGACCACAATACTGATACCCCGGTAAATGTAATTCAAACGGTAACTTATTTATAACACTGTCGAGGAGACCTCGTCCTTTGCGCACCTTTCCATTCATACTAAACCTCTTCGAACGAAACAAATGACTTATATATATATATACAAGCCATAGGTCAAAATAAATTAGTCACAATGAGATTAGTAGAACAAAAGGAACGATTTCCTTCAGTTGACGTTGTACCGTTGATATCGGATAAAGAAGAGAAAAGGCATGGACCTCTACTACCAAATAGTATAAGAGGAGTGATTTGTGGTCCTAGTGGATGTGGAAAAACAAACGCTATGCTCAATCTTTTGCTTAATCCAAACGGTTTGAGATATGAAAACGTATACATATTTGGAAAAACTCTATCTCAACCCAAATATCGGTACTTGAAAAACGTTCTAAACAGCGTTCCTGAAATCGGCTATTATACATTCGAAGATTCGAAAGAATTACCTCAAGACGTTAAGAGCAACTCTATTTGTATTTTTGATGATGTTACAATGGAGGATCAAGACAATATTCGACGATATTTCAGCTA
The DNA here is from genome assembly GCA_946811695.1 of Gonocerus acuteangulatus. Classification (NCBI taxonomy): domain Eukaryota; kingdom Metazoa; phylum Arthropoda; class Insecta; order Hemiptera; family Coreidae; genus Gonocerus; species Gonocerus acuteangulatus. The sequence goes on along the minus strand of OX328130.1, from coordinate 42,761,867 downwards.
TGGACGTCATAACTCTCTCGACTGTTTTTATTTAACGCAGAGCTATGTTTGCATTCCGAGACATCTCATTAGATGTAATTTGAATTTTCTTATCGTCTTTAAACAAGATGAATTGAATATTAAACACATTTATGATGAACATATTAGCAGTCCAGACGTCAGTTTTTCGAAATTTAAAGATATTTGTGCGTTGTGTTGGAAAGAGCCTTTTGACTATCTCGTTATCGACAAGGGAACTAGTTTAAATGACGGGCGTTTCCGTAAGGGTCTAGATGTCTATATCGTGGATATATAAGGGGGAGAAAGAGTAATCAGTCCTCATTAATATGTCGCATTCGATACGTAGTGAAATTGTAAAGACAAGTGATGCTTTACGTAAAAAATTTCAAACGTTTAAAAGAGGAATGCAGGATATTCAAGAGGAAAGGCAAAGTCTTTTTGCTCCGGTGCTAGAACCTTTGGTAGATATACAACAACAGTTTCGACAACAACAACAACAACAGCAGCTGCAGCCCCGACCTCGGGGATTCAAAAAAGAAAAGGAGGAAGGAGACTGGGGAGAAACGAACGAGACCCGATCTATGTGGTGGGATAATGAATCTGCTTTAAGTCCGACTGGAAAAATCTTTCTCGAAACACCTGTTGCAAAAAGAAAATCAAAAATATCAAATATTTTTAAAAGCCCTTCCAAAACCCCCCAAATCAAATCGGAAAACGTCGAAGTAACACCAACTTTTTCTCCCTCTCCCCAATCCTCCACAATTTATGCACGCTCTACTATCGCTCCAGAAGAAGAAGAAGAATTGTACGAAACAGAAACCCCGCTTGCAGTAAAGGTTCGTGAATATGTTAAAACTCCACAAGGCGAAGATGAACTAGAGCAGAATTTAAAATCCGCCGGACCGCTACAAAGACAATTTTTAGAAAAGTTGTTTAAAGGAGGACAAAAAGATTTAGATTCCCGGTACGGTTTGCGAGTAATGCCGAACGGTCAATTAGCCATAGGCGATTCTACGAATATTGAGCTTTTTACAAACAACGATGATATCTCGATTAACGGCGTCGTTTACGATGGAACACCGGGGTTGTTAAAGCTATTATACCTCAAGAATCCAGAAGATTATACTGATGCGGATTTAAAAAACTATAAAAAGATTTTGCTTGCAACGAATGCTCACAAGAAAGGATACAGCGAAGAACGTGGATTGGGCGGAACTAGATCCATAAAATATAAGAAAGTAATTTCTCGACTGTTTTCATCGCGCTATCTCAGCTCACTTACCTCATCCAGTAGTTCACCGGCTACTCATCGCAGACTTCGTTCTTATAATAAAAAAGGTACTGGCTTAATGCAAGAACATTTACCTATTTACGAACATTATGACGATCCAAACGAACTTGTCGACCGCCTCAGATTATTGATGGCGTCGACTGCAGCGGGTCACAATGGTCATGGAAATGAAATTGTATCGATAATTGAAGAGTTGAGAGAGCAGAATATTATATATTAAATCAATATTAACTTTTGCACTCAGTCCCATTCCTCATACATGACGATAAACAAGTTTGGCTCCCATGTAACAAAAAAACATGTCAAGTATAAAACAAATTTCTTTCCTTTTAGTTTGTTAAAATCTGAACAACATGTTGATGCAAATAAGTTACGTATTATTAATGTAGCAAATCCTGTTTCTTCTACTGACGCGGTTAATAAAACATATTCAGACACCCTAGCAATTTTTTATACAGATTTAAAAAACTGGCCCGGTAATTACATAAACGGGAACGGCAAGAGGCTTGCTAATTTCGCTCCACCTATTGACGGCTATGATGTGGTTACGAAAGATTTTTTAAATTCCAGGTCAATTACTCTACAAAATGATACATATGATGCAATGAACAAAAGGATTACAAACGTTCTTGAACCACTTGCAAAAACGGATGTTGTGACACTGGGGTATCTGGAAGATATATTGAAGAAAAGTACACAGCTTTAGTAGTAGTTAGATGTCGGCGGTAAAGAAAGCAATTGTAGATGAATTGCATAGAAGCGCACGTAAATTTTATCCGAGAAGAAGAGTCGTTCTAAAAGGAGTAAACGATTTATGGCAAATAGATTTGGTTGAAATGTTACCCTATGCTAGGGAGAATAAAGGCTACAAGTACCTATTAACAATCATCGATTGTTTTACTAAATATGCTTGGGCTATACCGATAAAGAGTAAAACAGGAGAGAATGTAGTCCAATCTCTAGAAAGTGTCTTGAAAGAACGGGTTTCTTCTCCTCCTAAACATATACAGAGTGATCAAGGAAAGGAATTTTACAATTCAAAGTTTAAAGCGTTGATGAAAAGATATGGAATTAATCATTATTCTACCTTTTCGAATATCAAGGCTAGTATCGTTGAACGATTTAACAGGACATTAAAATCGAAAATGTTTAAAGTTTTTAGTTTACAAGGGAACTATAAATATTTAAATATCCTACCGGTTATACTAGACGAGTACAATAATAAAAGCATTCATAGAACGATTGGTATGAGACCTATTGATGCCGAGAAAATTAATAGAACAGGAACAAGAGAAGCCAATCTGTTGAAGCATATCTATTCCTCTACTTCTAACCGCCCCCTCCGGCGACAAACAAAACAGCGTTTTCAAAACGGGGAATTTGTAAGAATTTCTAAACAGAAAACAAAATTTTCCAGAGGCTACACCCCGAACTGGTCGGGTGAAATATTCAAAGTTGTCAAGGTTCAAAAAACGTTACCTTACACGTATGTTTTGGAGGACATGATGAAACGAAAAATCCAAGGTTCATTTTACAATGAAGAGCTACAAAAAGTGAAGTATCCGGACGCTTATCTCATTGAAAAAATATTGAAAAAGAAAGGAAAGAAATTATTTGTAAAGTGGTTAGGTTTGGATTCAAAATCATGGATAAATTATAAGGATATTGTCTAATAAAACAAAATTTAATGTATTGGGAAACATTTATTTTGCTAATAAACATTTTTTACAAATTGTTTTTTTTTTGTTGTCTTTACCTCAACCTTTTTTTTTTTTTTATACCAGTAACAGCTGCTGGATCTCACACTCAGGGTGCACTCGCACTCAGGGTGGACTCGCACTCAGGGTGCACTCACACTCAGGGTGCACTCACACTCAGGGTACACTCACACTCAGGGTGCACTCAGGGTACACTCACTCTCGGGGTGCGCTCCATGCGCCGGGGAAAGGGAATAAGGGGATAAGGGAAGATAAAAATATTTTCTATACCTATATATATATATTTATTTCATTATTATTATTTTTTTTATTTTTTTTTTCAAAAATTGTCAACTTAAACTAATCTTAAAATATTATTTTTATTATTAAACTTGATACAATGGATTTATTAAAATGTAATGAACATTAATTTTTTTTAACAATTATTAGTATTATGTTTTATACTACTACTTATATTTCTACGGCATAAAACAATATATTTTGAACATCTAATTACAATTATGTTATCTATATATATATATATATATATATATATATATATATATATATATATATATATATATATATATATATCTACATGCTACTGGATGGTAAGGGGAGGAAGATAAATTGTGTGAAAAATACTTAAGGAACATGATCCTCATCGGTTAGAGACGTTTCTTCTTCTTCTTCATTTATTAGTGATACGTGTCCATAAGCATAGGATTTGGTTTTACTAATGTGTTTGCGTTTGTCGTCTAATGCTGACAGTGCTAATTTTGTAACGTTCATTGTGTAAACATGATGTTTTCGAGACTGTATGCTCTTAAATGAGACGTATTGAGGGTTGGCATCATTTAATACTTGCAAATAGTCTGCAAAGTTTATGCATTTTCCTGTATTGCAATTTATAGCACATTCTTTAATACCTTTTGCCCTAAGCTTTTCGACGCATGGATCAGCAGCCGCTGCTTTGTAGCGCAGTGCGTAAACTTTTGGCCGAAGCCCAATATATTCGAGTAAAGGCAACCCGTTCAGTTCATCCTTGAACTTTCCCGGTTCTTTTTTATTACCTTCGTCGTAGCAAGGATGATTCTTCGGGTAGGAGGAAAAATCTAAATGATCTTTTAAATCTTTTAAATTTTCAATTAAATTTAAACTTTTTAATAACAGTATATAACTGTCTGTATCGGTGTAGAGCAATTCTAACTCATCACGCTTGAATTTTGATAACAAAATATCATAAAAAAAACTAAACATAATTAATTTTGACTTTTCTAGGATAGAAAAGCCCGCGAACACAGGTTTGTTAAATACCAAAGTTTCATGTTTTAAATGAACCGCGACTAAATTTTTATCTATAATGGAACTGTCTACAAACGTCGGTTTGTTAATAAGTTTTTGAAGTCTACGGGAGTTGCTAACTAATTCAATTTTTTTTCGTTTTCTTACAGATTCTAACGTTTTACCGTAAACTGCATTCATCATCAATTTATATAAATCCTTCTCAAAATCACTTGTTGCGTTCTTCCGTAAATTTACATTTATTTCTATATACTTCTTCAAATAGGGACTTTGGTTAAATTTGATCGCGCGATGAATTTTTTTTAATATTATTCCATGTTCGATCAGGAATTTTAACATTGTATGGTGGAGTACGTATTTTTCTTGATTTTCCAGTGTCGCTAATAATTTTTTTACGGGATACCTACTGTTTGGAGGGACTTGGTGACGAAGCAAAAGAGGATAGTCATTAAAATAATCGTGCAGGCTATTTGGACATTCCAGGTCTACCTCCAGAATCAATCCTTTCCTACTACTCTCGTTTACTTTTTCTAATTCTAGTTTTAAACTCAGCTCGGGGTCACCATCACCTGTCACCCATTCGAAATCTGAAACAGGTAGGTATGCATCTCGCATTGCAGTTGCATACAAACTAACACAATCTAAATATAGAAGGTGCGTTGTCGGATCTAGAGTATTGTGTCCGGGCAGATCAGGATTATTTGCCTTTGCATAGTGACGAGAGCAATTAGATATTCCTCCTCGTAAATTAGATTCCAGCATCAAATACATTTCGGGATCGGAAAGGAGCTCTATTTCTACACCAGTTGTTTTTAACATAGCTTCATAGCTGTAACCCGGTAAGGTGTAACTCCAACAAGGATCAAGCCCATACGTTTTTACAGCAAACTTTCTAAAGTTTTGAAAAACATCAGAGAGAATTAAAATGTCCGATTTTAAATATAACAAAAGATAATCCCGGAGAGTGTTGCATTGAAACACACTCCAGACATTTTGAGCGTGATCGTACTCGACATCAGATATATCCTTATTTGTTAAATCATTGAAAAATTCTTTCTTGGGCGGGAGTTGCCGTTACTCAAGGCGTGATGGCGAATCTATATAGTTATAGGGAAAAACCCCCTTTCTAGAGACAAGACGAACATGTTGCGGATCTTTAAAATGGTTACGTAAATGATCGAAACGTTCGCATTTATCGGCTAGATTTTCTAATGACTGCGGAAGAAATCTGTATGTGTCAAGAAATGTCACCTGCATGTTTCCAATACGTTTTTTAAACGCTATAAATTTTTCGGACGAGCTCGGAATCACCTCAATAGGTTGTTTACTAAATCCTAATTTTCTTATTATAAAATGTTGGTCATAACCTAAATTATGAAAATATACGTTTAGAGAGGTTGGATTTCTAAATTCCAAATTGCATTGGGAGTGAGCTATGCCTCTCACCTCCCCCGACCAGTGACAGTGATCGACAACTTTTACATCTGACGTGTTAAATTTGACCTCACAGATACTGCAGATTTCTGCGGTTTCCCTTCTACGCTCTAATTCTAATGTCATTTTATAGGGTACGTTACTATTGTATAATTCCTTTACATCTTTCACAACATTTTGTAAAAACGACAAAAACATTTCTACACAATTTTTACCAGTATAACAAACAGGTCCGACACTTTCGAAGGCGGGAGTAGAAGACAGGACGTAAGCCCCCCAAGCTATGACCTCGTGTTCTGAAACAAGTTTGAGTTTTTTATTAATTGGTTCGGTCGATGTTTCCCTCCTCGAAACACACTTTTCTATTGGATTTAAACTGCACTCAAAGTCGGCAATTACAATAACCGGATGAAATATTTTGAATTTGTAATTTTTAAATGAGATGAACGTTCTTTTTTCTGGCATAATCTGCCTTACGGGAGCCATATTATTACATAAGCGTTTGTGATCGTTAAGTTGAATTACAGTATAAGCAGGGTAAAAACATCTTTTGCAGAAAAACCTTTTTGATGTGTTTGTTCCCGTCTGTCTTGCGAGTAAACGGGAAAAATGTTTAATTAGACAGTAATGTGACGAATCTTCGTTTTGGAGGAGAAGAAGATCAAAATGATCTTTCATTTCATTTTTTGCAACGCGAAGAGGGAAGACATTATGTTTTTCATCAAGCCCGTATACGTTAACTGAAACATTATTGCTCCTTTCAAATATCGTTATATCCTTTAGAGCAACGGGGAAAACCATATTGTCGAACCGTAAAGGGACATTTACTTGCTGGCATTCCGAAAGCCTGTAAGGGTGAGATGAGACATAGTTTGATAAAATAGCCCATTTAAAACAATAAATGTCGTTATTTTGTACGTTTATTACCGCTCCGGTATTCGCAATTTCCGAAGGGAGTTTAAGATAACCGTGAGGTTTTATCGGCACGTATTTGTGCAGTTTTATTAATAACCCATCTATCGTGTCAACAGCCCAACCACTACCTTCAAGTTGTGACTCGGTGAGTTCCGTTAGTATTTTGGTTTTTATTTTAATATATTCCTCTTCTAAGTCGGATGAACTGTCTAATTCTGTCATTGAAGTTTTAAAATTGCCGTCACTCGTTTCATTCAGCATATTTGTTAACTGTGTCTCTAATGTGATATTAAATTTTACATTTTTCCACATAAAAATATATTTTTCTAGTATATTTATGACATATGGACACATATGATTCAAATATTTTTCTGGTTCATTAATTCGATCTAAATTTTTAAGAAAAACGTGTATAACATTACCGTCTAACGCGGAATATATAATTTGATACTGTTCATCGGGAACAGCATTAATCCTATAACATTTGCTAGTCTCTATTGGTCTCTTGACAGCTACTGCATCGGGGTTGTTATTTTTTCCTAAACCTGACGTACATGGTTTAGAAATGCAAGTATTATCATGTACTCTCATTGAGTCCATATACTCCAATCCACAATAGCAGCATTTCCGCTTTTGGCGAGAGCAATGGAGTCTAGTATGACGGGTCAAAGATCCTTTCTTCACAAATCTTCTCCCGCAAAAATCACAATGGTAGTTTACCATTTTCTTATTTTTGTGAAAGAATCTTATTCTAAATATCAAACTGATATGAATTCTTTCCCCTTACCATCTCACAAATGCTAATATTTTTCAATTAAATGTAACATTGTTTATACAAAACATATTAATTAACATTAATTTTATTTTCTACCTGGTTGTTGTTGGTTTAATTCGGGAATGCGTCGGATAAGTATATTGTAGGCTTTGCCTACCCTTCCCAAATATAATAACCCTAACGTATCTTCCTTTAGTCTGCTAGGGGAATTATACTCATCCACTACTTCCCGATGAATAATCCGTACATATCTTCTTGGTAACCAAACTTTTGTTGTGCTTTCAACATCCTCATTAGTGTTTAAATAGGCTATAAGCCCATGCCCTAAAAACACAAAAAAAAGTTATTTATTTGTGTAAACACGCACACGCACACACACACACACACACACACACACACACACACACACACACACACACACACACACACACACACACAAATGTACAATAGTATAAATAAATAAAGACGAAAGAAAACGTTTCTTACCGTATTCAGTTTCTTCAATAATTTCAAATTTTTTGATGACGTATATTTTATTAACAGTTAATGCTGATAAGTTTACTGCATTATTCAACTCTAAATCATTCAAATTTTCCAAAAATTGTTTCATCTAAAAGCAAAAACTATTTCTTATATGCTGACTTGTTTCAGACTACTAAGTCAAAATATAGATGATTAATATAATTACTTACGTGGGCCATGGTGACTGGAGAGTTGCTGGGAACCTGTTTGATCTTGTCAGTAAATGCAGCTCTTTATATACGAATGAAGGTCCGGGTTCTTGTCACTTGTTTTGGTTGCAACCTTGCAGGTGTTTCCTTATGCAAGTCTCGTACGTGCAATTCTTGTAAGATCCGCGTTCTTGGAAGTTTTTTATGAAGTTATTTTAAATATATAAATACAAGGAGATTCTGGGACTTCCACATCTTCTCTCCATCATGTCGGGGTACGAACATACTTATTTCTGCGCGAAAGGCGTGTTTTTCCGAATTCACAATGCGTTATATTGTACTGATTGTGCACGATCCTTGGAACTTTCTTTGATACTCGGAAATCTAAAGATGGTGCACACAATTTTAAATTGTTCACAAGGAGATACCACGTACTCTTTTTATTCAAGTTTTGCTTGTGCGGAGTGTGCAGATCAAATAATAACGATTAGATCTTTACATTTCATGTCGTGTTCGGAATGCACTCCCGCAGTCGAAGATTATGAACTGGATCTAGTTCTACGATCTGGCAGAGGGGTTATTTATCCAAGATAAAATCAGCAGGACTTTGAAATGGTAAGCCAAATTTTTTTGTTTTATTTTACAAAGGTCTGTTTCACTCCAGTTTCGTGACGAAAATGTCGGCACCCATCGTGGGAAACCGCTAGTCATCAGCAGGGAATAATAAACTAATATATGTTTTATAACAACGTATTCGACTCCGACAGAACAAGTGATTACACAACTCAACAGATTTTCTTTTTTCAAAATAAGTTTAAAGAAAATATTTAATTAAAATACTCAAGCAATAAACATGGGAGAGGGAAGGACCTTGTCCTAAAAAAACGAATAGCAAATACATCTAAAATAAATCTGTGTGGTGAGTAATGAACTCCAGCAGTTGGAAAAAAGAGTAAAACATGGAAGAGGGAGACGGTAAGGACCTTGACATTTCATGATTAAAAATAAACAAAGACAGACTCCTTTAATGCTTCGGCGATGACCTTGACAAGGAATGCAGACAGGGGTGAATGACCTCTTACAGGTTCGGTACAGACATATTTTAAACTACTTAATCAGTTTTTATTGAGTTTGAAGTAGCGTGTTGATCATTCTAATGAAAATGGAAATGACGGAACCGTCGGGCAATTCAAATCAGACCATTTTTGAGCCTACTAGAGAGTGAATAGACAAATGTATGTATGTATATATATATATATATATATATATATATATATATATATATATATATATATATATATAAATAAACAAGTTTGTGCCACGGTTATTTTCGTAGTCAATGAGTTCTAAGACATGCAATTTTCTTTTCGGCACTTCCGGATTGCGTCATCAGGACGCCTCTCCTTCCTATGGAGGTGGGAACAAAAAGCGCGAATAGTGTGAAATTTGGCCAATGTCAACTCGTACAAAATTTGAAGGAAGATTCAGATTAGAGTGGTACTTGTGACTTTTCTAGATTAACGTAAAACATTCATTGAATAACAGGGGATCTGCTGGAGAAACTCCTCCTGTAACTAGCGGGATTCGAGCCCGCATCTCCGTAGGAACCTGACATGGTAGCCATCCTGCTACGGCAAGACCCCCAATGATTAAATTCCTCCAGATTTTTCACATTAATGCAGCTGCGGGAAAAAGGAAGCGCTTTCCGTATTTCGGCTAATTACTTAGAAACTTTCCCCTGTCGCCCTGTGCAATTGCGTTAATGAGAGTAAGCTTTCTCTTTTGCTCGTTGTCGGTCTTTGTTTCCCAGAGAATATCCGTAAAAGAAAAGCTAATAAAAATAAAGAGTCTTAAAAGGAAAGAAAAATAATTAATACTTAATTAATGCTTAAAAGAAAAGAAAATTGTGGGAACGCCATTTATTTTTTTTTAGAGCGCCTTATATGGCCGATTTGCCCTATTAAACCTGTAAGTTGCAAACAAAATTAAGAAATTATATAAGAAGTAAATAGTGTAAAATCTAGCGGCGAAATTATTTATTTAAATGATATCATCGAATTATAAATAACACAGAATTTTTGGACGGTTTATTTACAGCAGAAAAATAAGCCACCATCCCTTGTCGAAATCGAACCCACCTCCATAGGCGTAGCATACTCGCGCCTTAGAAATCAAGGCCACCAGGCCTCCAAAAAATTCCCATTTGAAGAATTAAAACAGAAGTATTAAATTTATAAAAATATATATAAATATATTATAAATATATATAAATATAATTCGATAAATTGTCTAAAAAACAAAACAAAACAAAGAACTACAAAATCCAGATAAGATGTCAACTTATGTAGAGCGTAAATAGCGTTAAAGAATGTTAATTTAAACGCTTTACAGCATTGGTGATAAGAGTTCTATGATAAAATTTTACATAGGTAGATATAATAGGGCACATTTATTTTGTAATGAACATAAAACATTGTATACATCACGAAATGTTTCTGTAGCACATGCGGCATGTACAATAAAGGCCGAATCGCAGGAACTGTGTCATCTTATTGAGATTCCGTTCTTATGCCTAGTCTCAAGAATGTAAAATGAAATCAGAAACCGAAGCAAGATTAGAGGCGCTACAACGGGAATTTACTCTAGTTGAGCACAAAGTTCTCTGAATGTGATAGATTTATCAAAATCCCGTAATAACATTATTTGTAGGAAATTTAATAATTTCTGATCTCAAAATAATTTTAGAGAAATTTGTCTAATTTTTGTGTTTTTATTTTCTTTAGATTAGATCTTACTTATTATTTTATAATTTTTTGTTATGATTTCAATTATTCAATTATTTCATTACTTATTATTTGTTACTAATTTTGTTTTTCATCATGAAGATTGGATAGTTAGCCGTCGAGGTGATAAGTAAAGATGGAATGGTTGGGATTCGGCTAAAGAAACCTCAATACGATTTTTGTTAAAAAAATCTATATTTAGGACGTTTAAGTTAGTTAAGTAACCATTGTGGAAGTGACCACTTCCACAATGGTTACTTCACTGTCAACTTTGGTCTTCCTCTGCCTCCCGGCAGTTTCACTGCTGACGAAGGCTACCAATGAGTAGCCGAAACGTCCTAAATATAGATTTTTTAACAAAAATCGTATTGAGGTTTCTTTAGCCGAATCCCAACCATTCCATCTTTACTTATTTTGTTTTGTATATATATTTTTTTTTATAAATATGAACAATCAATGTTAGTTATGAATGTAAATTTGAAAGTATTTCCTTATTATTTCTATTTTTATTATTAATTTTCTTTGAGCAGATCTCCCTTGTTGCGAAGCTCTTCAAGCAAATAAAATAAAATAAAATAAAAAATCCCATTAAAAATCTCAGTTTTATGGTTTCATTATATTCATATTTCATTATATTCCCCACGTCCAATTACTTATAAAACGTGTACCTGAAAGCCTAGTAACGCAAAAACATGAACATTACGATTTTCTCTCCGCGAATATCGCCCAAAACAAGCATTTTCCAGTACTGATCCTGCTCGTTAATGCACTCGACCGTTCAAAATCATAAGCCGGTTTCCTCCCTATGGACGGAGGGGGGAAACGCGCTAAACAGATTTAAAATGAATCTTACGTTCGGCAATATCCCAAAGCTTTATGACCCCGAAGAAATAATTCTGATCCAACTCTAGAAATCTGTTGAGGAAATTATTTTTCTCAGGAAAAGCGTAGCCGATTTCCTAGTATAAGGGGAACACACATTGTAAACACTGCTGCGGTGATAATTTGTATGGCTCATCACCGCGAACAAACAAGCCGCCATGACATCATCCTTTGCGGAGTTGCCAAGGTCGCTACAATAATTGCTCTAGGAAACCAACCAATTTCTACAAGCAAGGTCACCACCAGTTATTATCATTATTTATGTTTTATTATGACCAATAGTATGCACATTAGTCAATAATTATGATGTTAAAATTATGCTTATATTTGACTCTATTATTGCTTTGACGTTTATGCAGAACTTAAGAAAACTTATTCCCTCTAAGGAACAGAAAATAGGTTTGGCAAGTTGATTATTCCTCCTCACCTAACGTTGCCAAACTTAATAACATACGTTGAATTTCTAGAAAATCTAAATACTTTTTCTATGTGCTTCGTCCTTTTAGATCATATGTCATATATCATTTTCAAACCCCCAATTAAGACAAAATAATAGTACACTATTTACTTACACACACTCCAAATGAGGAAGATCGAGTGAGAAGGGGTTTGTCGCTTTCTCCTACTGAATCAAGTGAACAAGCAAGCCATGCGGCGGCGATCATCGGCAATATAAAAGCTCAAACTCAAGTGTCTCATTGATTTCGTGTCGCTATTTAATTTTCGTAGTTTGTAATAACTCCAAATTTCAAGATTTAGTTATAAAGTTGTATCTATTTTTTTCATATAATTTCGCTATTTTAATACTTTGTATTATAATAACATTGACATCTTTTATTCTATTTTGAACCGCAGCACAGTTATTATATATATATATATATATATATATATATATACGTACATATATGTATATATTTATTAAAAAAAACAAAAAAAAAAAAAAAAAACAACAGGATTCAACAATTATACGTACACACATGAAGGGCGTAATAAGCTAACTGTTTATCCCCTCTAAACCCATATCCTATCCTATCCCTTCTTTTTCGACTAAGAAAAATAGTCAAACATATTCCTTGACTTATTATGCTTGAGTAATGTCAAAAAATGTATAATAAACTTGTATAATACAACAATTTATACAAATTAAAAGTGTGACAGTTTTCCTGACTTCTTTGTCAAAACATTTAGTCAAAATGGATTTCTCATGGAATATTTAGTGTGGCAATTGACTTTTTCTGTCCTTCAAAATATTGATCGACCTTGGTAAATTCTTTATGTGGTCGTGAGATATTTTATGTAAGAACTCGTAGTTCTTGTGTCAACATTGCAATATTGAGTTCGTTCTACGGATAGATATTCTTCTTAACATTTATAGATTTGGCTAACGTAGGAAGAAAAAAATATAACACACCGAGAAATATAAAAAATACATTAGACTGTGGGACTAATGATGTTCAAATATTAAAACAAAAATATTTTTTTTATAATCTTATATAAGTCGTAAAGTATACAGAGACCATTTGAATTTAACTGAATCGGCGTACGCACTTGAAAATATTTGAGATTATTATGTCTTAGAAAATTTATAATTCGGAAAATAAACGGATCTATTCGCCAGGAATGTAAAAAAAAAAAAAAAGAACACACAAAATTGTCAAACAAAAATCTTGTGTAATACCGAATGAGGTTGTATATTTTACAATCACAAATTCTTTTGGTCCATAGAGACGGTTTTGCATTGAAACCATTTGTTATTTTTTTCAATTCCAAGATTTCTTGTTTCAAAGGGGTTTGGAATTGTTTGATATTGTTTTTGGCAATTTAGCTTAATAAACAACGCTTAGCAAAAGTAAATAAAAAACCGTCCGTACTGCAGAAAAGTCAAATCCACAGCAAGAAGTTAGTGACACGTATTTAAAAAAAAAAAAAATGTTTTCACCAAAGAGTGTAATCATATAAATAAAATTGTCCGATATATAAAAAGTAAAATCGGTTGGCCTAATTGAGTTTCATTAAAAATAGTTATAGTACAATAAATATTTTATATGGATTGCCCAATGGATGTAAGAAAGTGTTTAGGCTATAGTGGTCTCAGAAGAGGTGACCCTGAGGCCACGAAACATGTAGGGCAGAATTATCAAGGTGGTGCCGAAGGGGAATAAAGTTCTTATTTTTTAATATACACAGTGAAAGAAGAATATATATATATATATATATATATATATATATATAATCGTATGGTTACTATATAGTTATAAATATATAGTATATATATATATATATATATATATATATATATATATATATATATATATATATATATATATATTCGTATGGTTATCGTTTCTTTCACCGAGTCGAGGAGATCGAAAAAAAATTTGGAGATAAGGATTTAATCTCTCTTCATTGTGAATTTGGTAAAAAAACAAAGGCTTCCGTGCTCTCTGGTAAAACAGAAACAAGCCAATGTGATCCAATTCTAGCAATAAGGACTTTATTTGCTGCTGCCGTTATAATCACATACCATAGTACTCGTGTATCGGTAAGCGCAATAATACTCTTAGGATACAAACCAATAAATACCAGGGCAAGCAATGTATAAATACCAAAGGGAGCCTCAGCTCCTGGCATGCATACCGTTAAAGGTCTAGGAATACCAATAGAGAAAATACCGATGATGGAGAATAAGTATTAAAGGAAAATAGCAGAAGCAAAAGCCTTTAGAATTGTTCTGCGTGATTAGTATCCGACCAAAATCTAGGCGTTTTATACGACAACTACTTTACATTACGAAACTCCTTAAAAACAAATCACTAATACTTTTTTGTAGTGAAAAGGAAATCACCAGAAATGTATATATATATGAAGCACCGTTATTTTCTTGATCGTTAAGTTATGATACGTGTTTTTTTTTATTTTTTTTTAAATTATAGGTGCTCCGACTGCCAAAGTCAATAGCACCAATTTTCTTGTCGGCACTTCTGGAATAGGTCATGATGTCTGTATCATAAGTGGGTTTTCTCCCTACGGAGGGAGGTAGGAAAGAGGGCAGTAATGGAAAATATATATTTTTTATATCTCCGACTTCAAGTCTTATAGTTGAGTATTAACACTGGCAGAGAAATGTTATTCTTTCTGCCCGCAACACTGGCTGTCGAGCTGGTGTGTTCACCAGGGCATGAAGGAGCTGAAGGGAACGAAAAGGCTGACGAACTTGGAACCAGGAATAATGGGACCTGAAACTATCTGTGGTTGACCTCAAAGCTTTTTTAAAGCCTAGTCCGGGGAAGAAATAAATATTGGCCCCCAAAAGCACCCTCCAAGTGATAGAAAAAGGTGCTCAGTAAACCGACAAAATATTCCGAGATATTATCAACAAGAAGAAAAAATATCTGAACTATGTACTAGGACTCCACACAGGCCGATAATAAATCATACAGGATCAACTTATGATTTAGTGGCTTGCATGCTGGAATTTTATAGAGGAGGTGTCGGTTGATGCAGGAGTGGTGGATGTGTGAGATTGACTTGCCTTCAGCGATGGGCTTGCTAAAAACATTGTCTGCTAGACCACGGGTTTTTACGAATGGTACCAGTATATGGGAAATTAGAGAAGAAAAAAAATACACCATTCATGAAAATCGGTTTTGTTTTTTCAAAATTATATGACTTTACGTGATCATTAAATAGTAAAATTCTGAATCAAACAAAACTAGAATTTTTAAAACCATATATAAAGGGCTCAGTGCCAAAGGTGGGTAACCAACAATTAGAACTAACTGAGAAAATTGGAGTTAATGTTAAGAAAAATCTAAAAACAATTAGTGTTAGTGACAGAAATGATTTTAATTAGTCCAATTTAAATCTTTTCTCTCAGCACACCAATTTCTGATCTTCTTAACTTTAACTCCAATTTTTTCAGTTAGTTCTAATTGTGGGTTAGTCACCTTTGGCACTGAGCTCTTCATATATTCACTAATATGAAATTGTTAATTTACCTACAAATGAGTGACTGCTTGACTTCAAACGATTTGGTACTGAATAACAGATAAATGTTCTAATAATAAATTAATAATATTGGATGCGTTTGGAAAAGAAGAAATCTTAAAAAATATATATATATATAAAATTAACAGCCATTTATTAAATTAGATATAATTGTATTTGGTTAATTATTTCGAATTCGGCTTAGAAATCGTCATACGTCAAAGTAATTCGAAAGCTTAGTAGACTTCCTGCGACAAAGGCTCGACTGCAATTTATTTAGGAAAACGTTGCTGGCATTTTCTAAACTATGGTTTCTCTCGATTGAATGCAAACTACGAAGAATTTTTGTTCTGATATTTACAAATCGCACTAGGAAATACGCCAAGAGGCCGCGTACCTTCGAGACGGACTATAAATTTATATTATATACACATAAAAGATTCTATCAATAATTCTTGAGAGAAAGAGCTCAGAAGTTAGCTAGTGGGTTTTTAGTCGGAGCCCCAGCCACTTTACTCGACTTACGCTTCCCCAACTCCTGACCAAGCACAAGAACGGAAAAGGTAATCCCCAGATGGAGCCACTGTCCATGAAATAATAATCAAGACAATCTAATCGTCCAGTCCCTATTGGCTGCTGGTTAAGTATCGAACCTCTTTGGTTAGGTTTTTTCCTCGGCTTAGATCGATCTCTATGGCTGAGGTCAGTTACTCAGATGTTGGGGCGGACCCGCCCTCTTCACGCCCACGCTCTCTCTTCCTTCCTCTTCTCTTTTTATATTTCTCTTTCTCAATGAGATCAGACAGTGTTTTTATGTATATACATTTAAAAATATGATTACCAACGTAGTATTAAATAAATTTCATTCTGTATCCGAAATTATACCAATCAAATCCATAGGCGGCAAACATTTCTGGGGGAGGGGCTAATTTAGTATATGCTTACCGCCGGGCTGTGGGTGTAGAATCAAAGAGTCTCACCGTGTTTCCATATGAAATCTGCACTGGCGTCTTCCTTGACTTTGATACCATTATTTTATTGCTAGTTCCTAGAAATAATTTTTCGTCAATTATCAAACCTCTAACTCTACGCGTTTTGAGGGAATAAGGCTTGAAACCCCTAACTTCAAAGTCGTTTTTCTGTGAAACTATACTAGATATTTAAATGAAAATAATATGAATTAAAGCTATTGATTAGGTGCCCCTGAGTATTTTTTTCATAATTTTTGGACTACTTATAAGATAAGAAAAACAATTGTGAAGATTTGAAGAGAGGTTTTCCCTAACTACCCCTCAAAGCACACCTACCAAAAAAATCACGTAAAATCAGTAATTTCCCAACTACTATCCGTAAAAGTTTCATAGAAGTGTGAAAGGTGCATCATAAATAAAAGTACAAAAACCCTATATCGATAGCTAAACACTAAAAACCAGACGTATCGAAAATATCTCAAGTTACTCTTAGGACGTTTTTGTTATTTAAATATGAACCCTCACAATGCTCAGTGCATAATCTGTATTATACAGATCGAAAAACTATTGTCATATTGCAAACCACTAAAATAATAAATTAATATGAAATTTCATTCTTGGGGCAAAGCCCCCCCCCTTTAGCCGCAACTGATCAAATCTTCCCACTCATAAAAAATCATAATGCATATATTATTTTTATGTATATTTTTAATTGTAATTCAAATATTTCTTATGTTTTTGTTTCAATATTTTGATACGATTACATGGATGAAGATATATAGTAAATTTAATGGACATTAAAATTTAAATTAAATTTATATGGTAAGTTTAAGTAAGTAAAGGTAAATATATATATATATATATATATATATATATATATATATATATATATATATATATATATATATATATATATATATTACAGATGCTAAAGAAAGCTTTGAGAAAAAAAAAAACAAAAAAACCCTGAATCATTTCAGGTGGTATAAAAATGTTTCCAACAAAGAAAAATAAACAACTTATTTAACCTAGAAGTCTGAAAGACGATATAAACCCATACAAACATACACATACTCACATATGTTAATGTATAAATATTATTTAGAGACATAAACGTATTTTTGTTGACAGATTCAAAACATTCTATTCATCAAAATATTAAGAGCAACATTCTTTATTTTTGGGCGAGTGCGTACCTAATTAATTTAGAAATATAGTTATATATATATATATATATATATATATATATATATATAGGATTGTAAACTGACACTAAATATATTAAATTACATTTATTACCAAAAACAAAAATGTCTACATTAAAATGTCTATATTAAAGTAGACCTTCTGCGAATATATTTTAAAATTTTGAAACGTTTTGTAAAATCTCCCGAATATTTAGCTCAAAGGTAGAACAAGGAAGGACGGTCAAGGTGAAGACGGCACCAACGTCTGTGAAGAAAGTTTTGATGAATTATTCGTTTATATATATTTGGAATAATAATACATGTATTTATTAATTAATTCTGTAATTAATTTAATTACTTAGTATTCTAATAAGTCTTTAAGGCAAAGGAAATATGAGGATATTGAGTACTATGAGAGGATTAGGTGTATTTTAGTTAATGCTAAAAATAATTCTACATTCCAGAAGTTGGACCTTTGCCCAGCTTTACTCAACCGGGGTAATTTTAGCGTTGGGAAGTTTTGACTTCTCAATGAAATAACTGCAAAATATTGTAGCAGGTCAATGTTTTTGTTAAATGCATAAATTGTATATAAAAAAATATTGGATTTCTTGCCCAGAGCAGCGGCTAGGTGGACGGCGTGAGTTGAATTGCTGTCTAATTTTACGGTGTTTTACAAGAAAACCACCAAAATAATACAACTAATTATTATTTAATTTCATAATTTTATAAGACATTGTTCACTAAATATCTAGAAATTCAAACCAATTTTGTTATTTAGGAAAATTAAACATCTAAAATGATGTAAAGCTTTACTAATTAAAATGAACAAGTTATAATGAAGGACTCAAAAAATAAACAATAAACTAATAAACAACTGTTTTATTGTGTTTTGAAAACATATTAACATTTAAGGTTGTTTTAAACTTTTAAGGAAATCTATAAAGAGTGTTTTAATTAGGAATTCGTCCCATGTGTATTGTATAAAACATCGGTCCTTAGTTTTCAACCCGTTCTAGAGAATTTATATTCAGCTAGTTAATAACAAGGAAACCAGATTTCAAAATGAATTAACAGTAAAAAAGAAATTAAAATTTCATGTTTACATTGCGAAAATCCGTTATTTTGAATATTTATGTGCATTTAATCTATTTTAACCTTTAAGTACTGAGGTATGGTCCCTGGGACCTTTTGTTTACTGAAATTTGAAATAAATTATATATTCATTGAATGTGTGCAACCAAAAGAGGACTACTAGGGGGGATTTCTAGAAATGGCTACCTTAAGGTCCCAGGGACCATACGTCAGTACTTAAAGGTTAAATACAGATCAATTTTAATTTTTTGGTTTTATGAAAACAAAAAATTATGTCTCTTGGGCGTATTTTATATATTAAAACAGTCTACAAGATATTGTAAATGTTCAATACAGTGTAAAAACTCATCGATTTTTGACTTAAAATAATGAACTGATTTTGCCAAGTCCCTGAAATCATTGAGTACACGTTCAGTTATAAAAAGATTATATTAAGCTTATGAATTTTAAATTTGTTGGATTTTAAATGCTGAGGAAAAAAAAAGCTTGGCGTTAATATATTTGACGGTTATGTTTTGATAAAAGCTGATAACAGACTTTTATTGGAGGGTGTGAATAGAGGTCAGGGAGGGGGAGAACAGTGTGCTTCCTCTTCAAAGGGATTATAAAAACATTCTTTTTTTTAACAAATAATTTTTTTGGGACGATAAGTTATTACAAAGGATTTAGAACAAGTCTATAAATATAGAAGATAATTGTTATACCACAAAGTTTTGGTTTACTGAAGGATCTTCTTCTAGTTAGCAATAACAAAAAGCCCAAATTAAGGCCATGTATCTATGTGGAAGTGTTTAGAAACGTGGGATTAATATTAGTGTAGAGTTTACGGTTATTATTTACGAAGCTATTTACGATTTTTATTCTCGAAAAGATTTATAGTTTTTGGTAAATAATTTAAGGAATTAAGTCTAGGTGGAAGATCTCCACCAATAGGTAAGAGGACATTTATAGTCTTCTATAATAAAGTAGTGAGGATCCTTCATTTGCGTAGAATTATACAAGTCATTTGTAAAGGTATTTAAATTTTTTATTTATAAAAGAATTCGAAATTTTATTACTTCGGCTACTCTTAACAGTCACTAAAGATACCTTTTTGGTGGTTTACGTATAAAATGATTGGTGTTTTTGCTAATGAATGGGGTTTGATGTTTTTATGAATGCTAATATAATTAGCTTTTATAATAAAAGCTTTTTGAGTTGTTAAATTTGTAAATAATTATGAATATCGGATATTTGTATAATGGTGATAAGAGCTTTTGTATGAGAATCGGTTATTATGAGTTGCATGATGTATGTATTATGAATGGGTTGTTTCCCCATTGAAAATGTTTTCACTAATAAAAGTGAATTCAGATTCTATTTATAAATGACTTCAGAGAATTATTATTGTGGCTGCTTTTAATAATCCAAGAAAAGCGTTTGGTGGTTGGTGAATGAAGTTAATAGTAGGTTTTATTATGAATGAAGTTTGTGATTTCACTAATTCCGATATTATTAGTTTTCATTAATCAAATATTTTAGAGTTTTTATTCATGAAGGAATTCTGAGATACATTAGTTAGATTTAAAAAAAAGGGAAAAAGTTTGGGGGTTCGTACATGAAGGTAATTGTAGTTTTTGTAAATAAATGTGTTTTAAGGTGAATGAGTTTGATGCTTTCGTTAATGGGGCAGTAATTGGATCAAATTTATAGAATATATAGGTTTTTTATTAAATAAAAATATAAAATATATTATTGTGGCTATTCTATGAAAAAAAAGGTGTTTGGTAGGTCCTGTATTAAGGTGTGAATGAGATTGATACTTGTATTAAAGCTCATGTTATTAGTCCTAACTTATAAAGGGTTAGGGAGTTTTTATTCTTAGAGGATTTTGGAAATGTTCTTGTGTTCCTTTTCATACAAATCATTTCAAAAATAGTTTAATTGAGTATAAAGGTAATTGGAGTTTTCGCAAATGAAATGAGTTTGTTTTTTGAACAATGCTTTGTTGATAGGTTTGATGCTTTTCTTAGTGCTGATGGTACTAGTTTTTACTTATAAGAGTGTTATTAGACTTTCTTTGTGAAGTACTTCGGAGATTTATTAGTTACGCTGATCTTAATAATGATACAAAAAAAAAAAAAAAAAAAAAAAAAAAAAAAGTTTAGTTGGTGAATGAATGTAATAATAGTTCTTATTATGAATGGGTTTAATAATGGTTATTTGATTTGTTTACATGTATAATAGCGTTTGGGTGTCATCTACTTAAAAAAACTAGCCCGATTTAGGATACATTCGTAAGCCTGTAACTTTCTATTGGCCCTTGGGCGTTTTTCAGTGGAGCAAAAGTAAATGTCAAGGTAGGTTAATGCAAAATATTGGCGTCTTAAAACAATAGCACTGTCCAAGAATTTACGGTAGTTAAGAAGATATCTTGGGGGTTGCGCGAGAGGACAAGGTATAGTTCTCATTTTTGGCGATTTTGTAGAGCTTAAACGGAAAATAATGTAGGACTTACCTCAGGCTTTCAGAACACCTTTTTTCCCCTTAAAAACATCCAATGTACACACAATAAGTACTGACAACTGGTGATAACAAATATTTCACTGATAAGACAGACCTGTCATTGTGCGATAGCAAAGGACTGGTGACTCCAGGCTGTGGATGTTGCTGCTGGTCCACAGGAGAAGGACTCTGAGGTTCCTTCGGGACCCTCACGACGTAGTAGAGTATGCCTCCGTGTGAAGTGGAGGACATGCCGCCCGCTTTCTTTGATCTCGCCGCCTCGCCTCTAGTCCACTGACTGACGAATCCGCTCCGGAACCCCTTCCCCTTCGTATCGATCCGTCCCCACCACTACCGCAGTCCGCCCGCGCCTCCCTCTACCGCACCGGCAGCAACAACGCTTAAGGGAATTCGGACGGTCGGTAAGAGAGGAATTGGCCTCGTTGCTGGAAATGAGGCGTCCGACGTGGGAGGGACAAATTAAGGATTAAATGACGCATACGTTTAACTAGATGGCTAACGAAGAATACCTTCGTAGAATCTAACTGAAATTTAAAGGACCCATTTAGAAAGATTATTTTTTTGTAAATATATTACCATAATCACATTTCTCTAATTTAAACTATAGGATATCGAATTCGAGCTCGTCTAGATGAAACTTCATGCGCATCAGAAATTATCTAAATCAAGCTCCTTCCTATTAAAATATAAAACATTAATACTTTGACGTCCGGTGGTATCAAAAACGATGTCCATTGAAAAGGTTTAATGACCCACTAGAGACTGAAATAACACCCACACAAACAAAACTAAGACAACATATGCCACCGAGCATCTATGTGTTAGGCCTATAAGATATTAAATCATAATATTACTGTTAACATCTATTGCGTCTTGAATCGGCTCACAAGAATATTAAACTTGTTCAGGAATCATTATTTACACATTTTGGGTTGTACATTAGGGACGCATATCACAACAGATCCAAGAGGGTCGCAGAGAACAAGGTCGAAAGGCCCAGGTCCCTTTTTATTGTATTGTATTGTGTATTGGGTTGTACATTGGATAGGATAATGAGAATATAGCTTTGTCAAAAGGTTGTTGTACATTTGCCAATAATAATACTGATTGTTAGGTAATCTTTAATCGTTTAGTCTGCCTTTAATATTGTTTGGTAATTAGAGAGATAATACTACGTGCAACATTTTGTTACCCATGATCTTGCACCGAAACTGGCGAATTGTTTTTTATTGTAAAGTTATTTTTTTTTTCGTTTTTGATGGGACCAATGAATGAGAACGTATTTTTGCTAAACTCAGAAATCATAATAAAACAGTTCTATCTTTCTGGTATATAAATACGGATATAAGCTCTATCATCTTTAGATTTATTAAATTAATTTCTTAAGCTATATTACTCACACAACGAGAAGTATGGCGGCAACAATCAATTTAGAATTACGAACCTGAAACAAAAAGAAAACAAAATTATTATCCAACTTATATTAACGTATATTATTACATGGTATATTTTTAAACATATTTTAACTCAATATTTATAGGAGCTACCGAAAAGCACCGTTAAAATTCATATGAAGTATATATATATATATATATATATATATATATATATATATATATATATATATATATGTACGCGCTGGGGATTGAAAAATTAATCCTCAGCACGTGGTTTGAGGGATGGGTTCAGAGTATGAGAAAAAACAATTAAACTTACCATTACGTTGCCAGCTGCTGAAGAAACAGGGCCCTGTTAGCAGCTCCTGGAAAGTAAAGAGAGAAGAGAGGCCGGAACGTAATGGGAAATGAGGGGGCAGTCCCGAGCTATAAGAATGAGATGTGATCTACTCTAGATCTGGAAACGAACTGCGCTGATATATTAGGGAGGTGGGGGTACGACGTACTTTGTACCCTAAGTCTTAAAGCCCGCGCCCCAACATACCGCCCACCAAGAAACGATAGTTTCTTAAAAAGAGAAATAAGAAATCTTGAGAAAGAAGAAAATAAATTATAATAATAAATATGTGGTTATCTTCCAAAGGTTCATCACGAAAAGGTATGAGAGAGAGAGAAGTAGGAATAAAGGAAACGCAAGTTCTTCACTTCCAAGGGGGCTGTCATGGAAGACTTCTTCGCGGGAAGCCCACGGAGAGGATGAGGACTAAGGAGGGATGAATCCTTTGGCAAATTATAATAAAGCCTCGCTTGGCGATAAGAAAGAGAGACAACAAAACACTTGTGAAATAATAGAAAAATAAATGAATGCTTCTTGCGAGAGAAAGAGAGAGAAAAAACAAACAATTAATGTGGCAGCAACAGTAGTTTTGTTACTGGCCTGACATAAGTGCCATGGGTTGTGCGGATTGACACCACACGCACCACGCCGTCACGTCCTGCATGTACGGCTTCAACCCGGCCAATAGGCCATGCGAGGGGTGGTAAAGAATTTTCCTTGAGGAAAACGATGTCGCCTACGGCAAGGTTCTCGGAGCACTTTGTCCACTTCTGTTTTTGCATGAGTGTGTTTAAATACTCAGAAGTCCAGCGTCTCCAATAGGACGCATATAACGACTTGACCCTTGTCCAACGTGATGCATATGAGGTACTTTCTTCTAGAGGTTCTGGAACGGCTAGCAGAGGGCCGCCCACCAAGAAATGACCAGGGGTTAGAAGATCAGGATCATCAAGAGGATGAGGGCAAGAGAGATAGAGTGGACGACTATTTAAGACGGCTTCAATGCGCGCAACTAGAGTAGTGAGTTCCTCGTAACTTAGAGCAGGATTCCGGCCAAGCATTCGTACCAAAAGGAGTTTGGCAGATTTTATGCCAGCTTCATGAAGGCCACCAAAATGAGGTGCATAAGGAGGATTAAAATGCCATCTTATGCTGCGGGATGCGAGAAATGCGCTAATTTCAGGAGAGGAGGCCTTCATCTGATCATAAACCTCTTTCAGGTGTCGAGAAAAACCAACAAAATTACGTCCACAGTCTGAATAAATGTCGTGGGGGAGACCTCGTCTCGCAACAAATCTGTCTAGAGTAGCGATAAATGCTTGGGTTGACAGAGAGGAAACAACTTCCAGATGGACAGCCTTAGTACTGAAGCAAACGAAAAGAAATAAATAGCATTTCTTAGCAGCAGCATTTTTCCTGCTGCTTTCCTTAATGAGAAATGGGCCAGCGAAATCCACCCCGGTGCTTGTGAAAGGCTTTGAGACATTGACTCTTGGATAAGGCAGATTAGACATAACTGGCGGCGTAACTGAGGCTCTTAACTTGTGGCATGTAAGGCACTTGTGGATGCGCTTGCGCACTAGATCGCGAAGAGAAATTATCCAATAATATCGCTGGATCAAACTTTGAGTAGTCCTAGGTCCTGAGTGCAAGGAAACTAAATGATAATAGTCGCAGAGGAGTTCAGATATTCTTGATTTTTTAGGCAAAAGAATAGGATGCTTAGCGGACTCACTTAAGTTTGAGTACCTCAAGCGGCCACCAACTCTTATAAGTCCCTTTTTATCGAGATATGGGGACAGGGATGCTATATTGGAAGGAACAGTTGAATTAGAAACAAATAAAAATGGGAAACTATCTTTCTGCACCAACGATATTATCAGGTCTTCTGCTAACGTTAACTCTTGGACAGAAAGAGCGCCCTTATGACGCGTGTTACTTGATCTAATGTTGTGAACAAATCTCAAAACATATGCTAGAACATATTTCAAACGAAGCCAAGAAGAAAACTTATTTATGAACTCGATTAGGTAAGGTGATGGAACAGAGGCGGATGATAATACTTTAAGCGGTTTCAGCTCTGGTATTTCTTCCTCAGGACTGACGACCCACTTGGACGGCCATTTGCTCGGATTTTTTCTCAAAAAAGAGGGACCTCTCCACCACAAAGAGTTTTCTGAAAAATGCTCCGGAGAGCAGTCTCGAGTGGCTATATCGGCGGGGTTCCGGTCAGTCGAAACGTGCGACCAATTTGCTGGTGGGAAACTCGCTATTTTTGTAGAAGAACTAAATTCGTTAAGCACACAATGATGAGGTAATATGTAACTAAAAGAGGAATTGGCTATTTCCATGTGACCCAATTCTAAATATTCGTTTAGAAATTTATTATAGTCAAACATAATCTCAGGAGTTCGAGAAAGGCGCCTTTCTAAATTTAAAAAATATTTTAGCGCTTGGTTGCGATTATCGCTCAAAATTGGAGCATTAGGTTTGAAAGGCAATGACACCACATAGCGACCAGAAGTGTCTCTGGAATGAGTGGTCACAAAATGATTTTCAACGAATTCATCTTCAGGGTTTATAGGAATGGATGCACTCACTTCTTCAATTTCCCAGAATTTGGAAACTAAAGAATCCAAAGAAGGAGTTATAGTCATCAAGGAACATATAGCAGAATCTTTATTTGGGTTTTTATTTTCTGGATTGATAACATTACCACCGATAACCCAGCCAAAAACAGTGTTTATTGCGGAGGGGTTACCCTTAATTATTGTAATAGGTTCGTTTTCTAGAATGAATGGATATAAATCATTTCCAATTATGAATTCTACTGGAGAACTTTCAAAAAATTTATCATCGGCTAATTTTAAATTTTTAAATCTGTTTATTACCTCTACAGGTAGACTTTGTTGCGGTAGGTCGTTAGAAATGGTTGATAAGATAACAGATTGTGTTTTAAATTCTCTTTTAGAGTTGTCACGGGGAGACAAGATACAATCTACAGCTCCATATGTGGGTGTAGCAACATTGGATATCCCAGAAAGCGAGATAGAATTTTTGAATTTTTTGAATCCTAGACGCTTGACAGCTCCGAGAGATATAGCTGAAATTTGAGATCCAGAATCTAATATTCCTCGAATCGGTTGTTGACGGCCACTTGAATCTCTTATAAACATTTTCACAGTTCCAAGAAGTACCGTTATGGAATTAGCAGAATGACAAGATAAAGTAACGGAATTATTTCTAGGCTCTTCATTAGTGATAAAAGTGGGAGTTATCGCATCGTTGGAATTAGGATCACAAGAATTTAAATTAGGATTTGGATTATTATTACAAGTTGGATAAGAATTAGAAGGGTGTAATAAGGTGTGATGGGATCTACTACACGATCTACAAACATTTTTCGATTTGCATTGATTTTTCATATGTGCACCAAGACAGTTAAAACATCGTTTTAAGCGTTTTAAAATTTCATATTTTTTATTGAGTTGACAATTAATTAACTGAGGACACGATGTTATCTTATGAGAATGTTTACAAATGGGACAGCTGGGATCTTCTCGTTCTATTTTATTCGAATTAGTTAGGAAAGTATTAACTTGTTTACTCTGAGTAATTCTACCTTTTTTCCCGAGATCTTGCATTATCTCAGATGATCTAGCACGTTCTATTACAAAATCAAGTAAATTTTTAAAAGTTGGAACATTTACTGATTTGAAATGATTTTCGAATGCAATCTGAGTGGAACGATCTAAGTTCCTATAGGCCAAATGAAAAAGAAGAACATCTACTAAATTTTCTAGATCAAGCACTTTCAGTGCATTTACAGAATTGGAATGTACGCTAATGAATTTCTGCAGATAATTATGGTTAGATGTTGTAATGGGAGAAAAGAACAAAATTTGATTTATATAATATGCGGCCAGACGTCTGTTTGACTGGTATCGATCTTTAAGCACCTGCAATGCTAAAGCGTAATTTTCTGTTGTAAGTTGGAAATTTGATATAAGAGATAGAGGCTCTCCTTCGAGTACCGACCTCAAATACTGAAATTTTTGAACTTGCGTTAGGCATTCGTCGGTATCGACTATACTGTTAAAGAGTGATATGAAGGTAGTCCAATCTTCGATTTTCCCCGAAAAACGTGGAATTTCTATCGTAGGGAGAAAGGATTTGGTTTGAAGAATAGGCTTCTCCTGCAGGCACGCGCCTGTCGGAGCTTCGGGATACAGCCTGTCCAGCCTAAGATATGTACTGCGTATGGAATGTATGACGTCATCGAAGGCTACGCGAACATTCTGAACTTCCAATTTCTCAGTTTCTATAGAAACTTCCGCGTTAATTTCCATAATCGTATCCTGTATTCTAGAGAAATTATTTTCCATTTGATCCAATTTGATATACGTAGGGGCGAAATCGCGAAAATTTTCCCTTTCTAAATTTGTAGCCCTTTTTAAGTAATTGGATGCCATTGCGAACATTTCCTCGCGCTTTTCCCTTAAAATAGCTAGTTGTTTAATGGGGTCTTGCTTCGACATCTTGAAGTTGGACGAATAAAAATTTTAATTCTATAAAATGGGGAACTAATATGTATTCCGCGATTCGGATTAGTCGTGGTTAAATCTCCACGGATTACTTACGCAATCCGCGGCCCGGAGGACCAAAAATGTACGCGCTGGGGATTGAAAAATTAATCCTCAGCACGTGGTTTGAGGGATGGGTTCAGAGTATGAGAAAAAACAATTAAACTTACCATTACGTTGCCAGCTGCTGAAGAAACAGGGCCCTGTTAGCAGCTCCTGGAAAGTAAAGAGAGAAGAGAGGCCGGAACGTAATGGGAAATGAGGGGGCAGTCCCGAGCTATAAGAATGAGATGTGATCTACTCTAGATCTGGAAACGAACTGCGCTGATATATTAGGGAGGTGGGGGTACGACGTACTTTGTACCCTAAGTCTTAAAGCCCGCGCCCCAACAATATATATATATATATATATATCTAGCATGAAAGTGAATGAGGTTAGTTAAACACACACACACACACATATATATATATATATATATATATATATATATATATATATATATATATGTGTGTGTGTGTTTAACTAACCTCATTCACTTTCATGCTAGATTAAATTAGAAAAATATACGTAACATAAATAATAGTATAACACTTTGAAGATATTTTGCATAAATGAGAAGATTGATAAGACCGAAAGAAGATGAAGCCGATATCCCAGAGGTAACGAGATTCGAAGGCGGATATTGCCAGCGAGACGAAGCTGCCAGGAGTCCGCGGATCGTTCTGCTAATGCAGTCAACCTATCAAGGCTGGAAATAGGACAAGGGAAAACTAAATTCTGAGGAGATTTTAATTTTAGGTAATTTGATATTTGATGAATGTCCTCATTCATTTTGCCTCATCACGGCACGAAAAATGTGTGAAGATTAAATGCTGACGTAGTTGGTTATTGAATTTATTAACATTAAAAGTAACATTGAAAAATAAGAAACACAAGAAGCGGTTTAGAGAAATTCCGTCTGTGACATAGACCGAGTTAAATAATGGTATAAGGATTTTAGTCCACGCCCAAACAGTTTCCAAGAGATTCCTAAAGCGTTGTTGTAAGAAGGTAAAGCGTGATCAGAGGGTAGGACCAATTGTTTGTCTTGTTCCGCCGCAAAGCAATGACGGAGTGAGGCCAGATAATGAGATTTTGGAGGAAGTGGCACCAGCACCGGCCCCAAATCTGTGTAAAAATCACCTACATTGTTAGCACTCACAGGCCTGTAATTAGCCAAGCAAAGTACCACTTATCCATGGTTCCTAGCTCCGAACTGTCCAAGAACCCTCTTTAACAATCTACGTGAATGTGCATAAATCCACGAATTACAGGGGACTAATGTCTATTTCCTGTCATTCCAGATTGAAATTAAATCCCAACGATGAAATGATAAAAAGGGGAATAAGAGATAAACCAAAAGCTGATTCTTCGCCAGTAATATTTTTATATAATGTGTTAACAATATTTTTCGACCCATGAGTTTTATTGTCCACAGCTGGAGACAATAATTTTGTCAAATAAACTGTTAGTAGCAATATGACATATTATGCATCCAACGTCGTTCAAAAATAGTTTCAAAGGGTCTGCATAAAATGATTAGCAAGTATAAATGACAAATGTCACACTTATAGTATGAAAGGTGTTCAATGCGTCATCTAATCAATTTGCGAGGGAGATTTCATATTTATGCAAACACAGAAAGAATTTATATTAATTCCAATCTGCCATTATATGGCATAAGAATTAAGCTTCGAGCCTTTAGGTCCAGTGCGTGGCATGATTACTTTGAATATAGCAAAAAATTTGAATATAGGTCGTCATTCAGATCTTCTCGTAAATATTAGAAGAATGAGACTTGATCAAAATAGGAGTGTAAACACTTCCAAATTCTCCGAAATAGCTGAAATGACCTCTTAAGTAATGGATAATCTCGATGCCGCTCATCGGCTAAGGATCGGCCTCCCAAGATTGACTCATTTCTGATGTCGAGGAATGAAGCACCAGAGTGCTTAGCTTGTGGCGTCATAATTTAAATCAAACATATCTTCACTGAATGACGTGTCTTCGTGAAGGAAAGGTCTCTATTGGACCTGACCAGTAACTTGAGTGAAGATGTGGGTGACAACCCTACTAAGATTATAAATTCATTTAGTTTATTAGAATCCACGCAACTCTTAAATAAACTATGATTGTTGAGGCACATGGCACGGGGTTAAAGTAAACAAACACCTGATTAGGTGCAACAATCATGAATCGTTGTTCAAGGTAGTTTTCAATATTTATGGTTATGAGTTACTAAAGCTACTTTGTTTATTTAGTAGATCGAAGTTCTGTTCACATCGAAATGATCTACAATGCAGATGGAACGTTAGTCGTAATAAGTCAGTTCTTTACGATCAGTTCAGCTAATGCATTCGTCAGTACAAATAGAGCCGTTGATTGCACATCATTTAGCGACTACCAACCCAATTTAAAGCATAGCAATGGAATTATTGAATTCCCACATTTCCTTTGCACCTAACCGATAAAATAGGACGGAATAGTCCAAGTTACTCTCAGCTGCAACCAGATATCACTAGATGCAATTGACATAATCCTGGAAATGTGAGAAAGAGCGCACTACGACACAGCGGCCTATTATTAGCCGTGACGGAGCTACGCGTCACATCCTCCGACCAGAACAAGAGGCAAATTGCAGCTAATGAGCGCAGCTCCAGAGGTCGCCCACGCCTGCCGGGTCACGCTGGTTACTCCAATCTACTACAGACTGTTCCCAATTCTCTCACATCGTCTACTAATTCATAAGCCGAATAATTTTCCCTATTAATTGTCACTGCGTCAGTTGCTCGCCCTAATTTCAGAACTTATAAATGGGATTGATATTTGTCCACTCGGAAATTTTCCTCATGCATGTCGAGGACTTAAATTAATAATTACTCACATAGGTGCTGAGGGGGCTTTTTTTTGGGGGGGGGGGGTGTAATACCGTTTTATTTTGCTAATTATTCCAAGTTCTATATTTTTAGTATCCCATACCCCCCAAATGTTCCCAGACTACCCTCGCCCCCAAATTATTTCCTATATACACCCATGCTAAGATGTGGGACCTGATCCCTCTACAGCATCCGAACAATTACAGGAGCAACTCGAGTCTGTCGAGAAGTGATGAAACCGCAGAAATACATCAGAGATAGATGCTTCAAATCCGATCCTTTATCCACAATATTTAAAGCGCAAAGTTACCTGAGACCAAAGCTAAACAGCAGACACACATGGAACCAACAGAACAAGACTAAAATTAAAACAACTAAATGTCGGACACAAACTTTCATAAAAAATCACTAATATAAAAACTATAATCAGACTTCTTTAGACCTAAGGACTTATTAGACAATATGCCTATCAGCGAAACACACAAATAAACAACAAATACTCGAATTCCAATTCGAATCTTTCGTAGAACACTCAACGTGCCTTTATAAGTTTCCATTAAAACAGCTGCCTCAATAACAACCACAAAATTTCCCACCTAATATATCTTGTAAAATCCCAATTCCTAACCTTTCATTTCTAATCGTCATCCTCCTACATACCCCAATCCCTTTCCATCCCGAACGATTCTAAGTGTTTTTGGATGCTTAAGAGACTTTGGTCCCATGATCAGAAGACCCCAAAGGGAAGAAGAGAGTTAAAAAAAAATGTATGCTGATGTGCCAGGAGAACATAGGAAATCATTGGCAGGGGGGGGGGGGCTGGTAGCACCGGGGGATGGAGAAAAGTTTAAATATTTTAGAGTAAAATGGTGTGTTTTGAGCCCGTCTAGATATCTAGTAAACCAGGGGTAAATGACGAAGAAGAAAAGTTCCCACCATAAAAACATTTCAGGGGGGCTAAGGGGCCTGCAGCCAATTCATTTATATTTAAATAAGCACATTTAACCTTAAACAAATTTTAAAAAAACATTTATTAAACTGAAAAAAATATGACTGAGCTCCACGAGTACGACATTTTGTTTTACCAGCATCGGAGTAATTTTCCAGGTAAAACTATTTTCTTTATTAAATAAAAAAACAATTTTTACCTCCCTGTCTTTCGAAGGATGAGTGCTTTTTAAACATTCTATTAGGTTCCTTTTAAGTGCTTTTTTAGCTAGCAACTGTTATTAGAGGCAACATTTTACATTAATCATGTAATAAATAAATTTTAAAAATAAAGAGATGTTTTAGAAAGTAACATTCTATACACATTGATTTTTTAAAAAAAAAATACTTTAAGAAAACCTCTGTAAAAATCACTAATTTGTAAATACTTGGTATATAGTATTCCCCTAGAAAATGATTGAATGAGTTCGTTAACCAGCAAAATTGGTTTATCTGGAGGGGGGGTTTACTCCGGACCCAAAGTAGTAATTTGCCCATACCGGCCACCATTATTGCTGTATTGCAACGAAACTCGGTACATGTTGTGGACATATTAGTAGAAAATTTTGTTGTAAAAATTAACTAAATCGGTTCATTAGGAGGGGGGTTTACTCTGGACCCAAATTACCAACTTGCCACTACCAGCCGTAATCTATCTATACATATAATAAAATTCTAACGGATCGCTGTCTTTACATGGCAGACATATGGGGGAAAATACTATTGGGGGTCTTTATCAACGCAATAGTACCCAAAACAATGATTTTATGAATTTTTGTAAGTTTTTCTGCTGTTTGTCAGACACTCTATACACACTAGGGTTTAACCCAAGGGTCAGCTTAGTGGCTCTTTCACGTTTTAGCAATTCTAGCAGCCTGTATGCTAGATCCCCGATGGCTATACGTCTAACATCGTGTATAGAGAAGCATTAATGTAAAAGGTAAGGGATTGTCGGGGTTCGGTCACTGCTACTTAATAAAACTACATTTTATCATAAAAATGGTTTTATTGTGCCGACGTTTCGGCTTGAACTTCAAGCCTTCATCAGGGCTGTAAAAAACAAGTAGGACGGATGTAGTACTGAAATATACATATATATATGCCTACATACACAAATACACATACATATATACATACATACATACATATATGGAAAAAGACAAAAACATAAAATACTAGAACATAATATATAGAAGAACAATGTGCTCTAGAAGTGTTTGGATTATTAGGAAAACAGATATAAGAATAACAGATTACATATTAGATTAGATATAAGAATAACAATATGGGCTTATTCTTCTTATATCTGTTTTCCTAATAATCCAAACACTTCTAGAGCACATTGTTCTTCTATATATTATGTTCTAGTATTTTATGTTTTTGTCTTTTTCCATATATGTACCAATAAAACCATTTTTATGATAAAATGTAGTTTTATTAAGTAGCAGTGACCGAACCCCGACAATCCCTACCTTGCATCATCTACGGTCAACGATCTCCTCTCAATGAATTACACGAAGAAAAGGGGCAACAACAATCAATAAAACCATTTTTATGATAAAATGTAGTTTTATTAAGTAGCAGTGACCGAACCCCGACAATCCCTACCTTGCATCATCTACGGTCAACGATCTCCTCTCAATGCATTAATGTAAAGTAGATTTTTTTTAAAATACCCATAGGACAGTGTTTATCCAAAATAAACCAAAAGATATATACAAAAATTCTGTCCTAAGTCACTATCCACGCGTACGAAGTCGCGGGCACAGCTAGTTCTAAATGGACGCCTTTACACGGAATGGAACCAAGTGCCATCTGCTCATTCTTTAGAGAATTTGGTTTAAAGTTTTTTGTGGGTCTACAATTCCTTTATTATCTGAAATGTTTCATTCATTTTCTCCAATTAAAATAAACTGTTGCTATGGTAATGGGGTTTTATTTTTATAATTATTGATAAAAATGGTGCTTGATTCCTTTCTGTTTATTACAGCATACTCGAAACATCATTTCACTTTCTTTTTTTTTTTTGGTATTTCTTCTTGCTTCAATGACAACATTATATTTTAACCAGTTTTTATTACTATATAAATTCTCTAATTCTCTACAAGATAGCACCAAAAACTCAATTTCGTTAAAAATGGTGCTTGGTTCCTTTCCGTTTCAAGGCGTCCAAATAATTGTTTTTAACATAACGAACTCCAACTCCTCTAAAGGACTACAAGTGATATATTCTAAATGCGGCTGAAGGTTATTCCAATCAGATGTTCAGGTTGATTGATACAAAGCGACGTACCTAGTCATTAATCACGCTGATTATCCTTGGGGAAGAGAGACGGTTGATGAAAACTCTGTCAACCTTAATCAATGTAAGAGACGGGAAACCAACAATTTATTTATTTGGGCATCAATAGTTAAACATATTAGAACCGCAAGTCATTTATTGGAAGCCACGCGTTCCCAGTCATCCATGTTGAGGTAAGAAGCTATCTATTTCCAAATGAAGCCAAATGATTCTGACTAAATAATATTTGGTCATATTAACGTATTATGTTAAAGCCAAAGGAAGTTTATCCGAACCGCACTTCAAAATCTTCAATACATTGGATGCCGAGTTAGGAGGCATTAAACTTAATTATATCAATTCAAAACTTACTTTTGTGTGCATTCACAGAGTCTGTTTATGAATAAATGTTATTTATTATGGGCTTCAATATTGGTCGGATAAATGTTACTTTTCTCGTCAAATTTGTATATATGACACCCGTTGTTCTAAGGGTCGAAACGCTCATGGATAAATACCAATTTTTGAGCACTAGATATCCTTATTATTTAAAAAACTTTTTGTTTATGCTGATAGACAACACATTGTGGACGTCTCAACGCTTGTATAAATATACTTTTATCATCGAAATTGGTTCAATAAGATTCTTATAGACAATTTATTTGAATAAAACAAAGCAAAAATTATTTGTGCAGGATCGACCATTTTTTTCATTTGAAAGGCGATTTAAAATAAATTGAAATCTAATATCATTTATTCATTCATATCTTCGTTAAAAACATAAAAAATTGAAAGTTTTAATTAAAACGTGGAAAAGCAGAGCCTTAAAACTTACAAAAATAAATGAATAAAGCCATTTGATAAACCTTACATTTAAACGCGAATGGTGAATCAAATATTCGTAAAGATCATGCCATACAAGTATTATCTTAAATAAACTGTTTGTCACAAAACGCGTTCGATGGATATATATATATATATATATACCACCAAAAATACTTGCGACGGAAAACGTCTACTCATGGACGCTTTCATCCAGTGATGTCATGCAAAAATTTGACGGGGGCGGGATTTGTGGAGGCAGCACCCTAGATGCAAATATAGCTCTGACGCGAGAAGATTTAATTCTATAGCTGGCCACAATCTAGGTCTCTCAGGGAACAGCGTATTAAAGCTCCCTGCAATGTTAAACGTAAAGCACTCTATACTCCTACTTTGGAACATTTCTCTTAGAGGACAAGCCCTGGATTAAACGCCTTCTAAGCTGGCATTATTGTTTATCACTGGTGGGGATGGATTATTTGTGACTGTATTTGTATTTGTGAAAGCACTTTCTCGCATGAAGAGGATTTGATTGCAATTGCAGGAGCCTCATATAAACCCGTGACGAACCGTGTGCTTAATGTAAACCTCACTGGAGCACTTACATATACATATATAATATACTATGTCAGCTTAAATGTTTTCAAAAATAATGTGTTGTTTTTTTTTTTTCAAGCGAAAAAAATACCGGCCGTAGCGCGGTAACTGCTTGATTATACCGTTCTTCGAGGTTCAATTCCAGAGTAACAATTATATAATAAACAGCTTGGGAGTGGACCAATTACTTCTGACTTTAACAAGCCCACTCTCGAGCTTGTTAATTACCGGTTTTGCCGTATCTAGCGGTTTAACAGAATTTGAAATACTCTTTAGGTTAGGAACTTAAGCATGGTGGGTGTTGACAGGTGTATGTTACAGCTTATTGGAGTTGTGTATATTGGTTTTAATTTTCATGATCATAAATCATTTTTCGCTTTTCATTGGTTCCATTCATTGCTGGGAGTCTGGATATAAAGTCTCAGTTCAATAATGTCTTAACAGCAAGCGTTTATATGGTTGATGTTCTGACTGATTTGTATAATAAGTTGGGGGAGACGACGTTTAATTTCGATATAGAAAATGTTTCTAGAAAACAGGGCGTTTTGGCTGACGCTAGCTCCAAAAGAATGATTTGATTAATACGTCAGACATATGTCCACTACTGCTTCATCGTCTGAATCCCTAAAAATAAAGCAGCAGTCAACCTCAAAACACATTTTACTAAATGATGACTGCGAAGCTTTCCTACAGCGAAGCTTGTGAAAGCCACTGACTAAGCAGGAAATCACCGACGTGTCAGATCCAGGCGTGTATTCATTTCAAGGCTTAGCTATAATTGTGGCTCGCATCACCAGTTACTTGGAGCAATGTCAACCCAACTCACAAGATGTCTTAATCAAAACGTCAGCTCTTCAAGCAACATCCTTCCGAACTTGTTATACAATTTATTCCATCCGAAAGGCAAACTTTGAAAAAGCTGCTTAGGAAAGTTTTAACAAACTAAGATCCAATCTACAAAGTAGTATTAAGAACTTTGTGAAACTATCAAGTAAAGAAGATAAAGTTTAAGGCCAAAAAGGATTACCAAAAAAATGTATTTATTCCTAGAATTATATCAACCAACGCTAAATTTGCTTGAGGATGAAAGTATTAATTCTTATTAGGTTAAAACCTTCCCTCAGAAAGAAATTTAAAAAAATAGAACTTTTATTAATATTTCTTCAAAAGCTGCTACTTTAAAATTCTGAAAGGAAAGCGCGATTTTAGGAGCCACAAGGAACAGAAAATTGTGAGCAGCTAGCTCTATGTGGAAATGACTCACTGTGCCTTTTCTACTTGCGGTCATTCTGAAGGAAAACTGCATAGGAATGTCTTATCAAACTAAGGTCCAATCTGAGGAAAAACTGGACATAAACCTCTACTGTATATATTTATTGAACAGAATGTTTATCATCTTTAGTGTCCCTTTTAAAAATCATCAAACCAATAAGTTCAAATTTTTTAATTGATTGATTTTGATGAACTTATGATGACCTTGCTCCAGCTAACCAACCCTAATTGTAAAAATATTAAGAGTTCCATTCTAAGATTTCTAAACCTCAGCAGATATAAATATGATACGAAAAGCCGCTAAACTGGCGCAGCTCCTTTGAGTCGGAAATTTTATTATTACTACAGACTTTTACATTTACTATAAGCCCTTTTTATGGTCCTGAAAGCATTACACCAAGACTACTTCACAGTCCCAAAAGACCCCGTGAATCCGGTTCTGTGAATGGGAAGGACTGTGCGAAACCTGTCGACGACTTCATTCACTTTCACAACATAACTACGTGTCGGACGTTGACGTAATGCTATGTTGCAAGAATTTCTATCTGCTTGGATGTTTGCAAGCAGTATTTACAGAGAGGTCCATCTTAAGCGATGTCGTATCCAAGTCTTGGAGTAGACTGCTTAAGGGGTAATACTACATTTTTTTCACCATTTTCTTTTTTATGGGCTTAAATGCTTCTTCAACTAATCAAAAGTCCGTCTCGCAGGACTGCATCATCTTAGCGCGGTTCCGTTCATATCCCTAGTCTAATTTGGAAAGATTAAAATAGAAGCAGTTATTATTTTGGTTCCACCAGTATTTTTTTTTTAATTAATTATTATAATGGCGTGGCAACCCTAAAGGTCACTAACGCCATTCCTGTGTGTAGTAAATTCTTGAAAGGTCTTGATTTACAATCTTACCTGGAATGGTCGGCAACACTAGAAACGGATCCGCTAGTGACAAGGTCTTGGAATCTTGGAAATCTATATTTCTAACAATAAATTGTTTTTGTTATTTTACTTAACCAGTTTTATTGTCAAATACATTATCCAACTATAAGCAATTAAAAAATAACAAGAAATAAAACAGACAAAAAGAACCATTGGAATAAACGAAATCAATTAATTTAAAGCTTTAAGCACTTTTTTCTCCGATTGACATCGCCTAATCAAAACTTTCATTAGAACATTTTTTAGAGCATTTAATAAGCTTTCTAATGGTATTCGTCTGTTTACCAAGATTCTCAACCTTTTTCGAGATATTAAGGAAAGTAAACAAAGTTACTAAAACTTTTTATGTCTGTTAATAAAATATTTTATTCTAACCCTTCCTTAACTCCAAACGTAACCAAAATTTCAACATATTAGTTTTGATAAAAGTAGAACATGCAGAAAATGTTGCAACTGAATCTCATGATTCTAAGTACCCAAACCAAAAACGGTATTCAAAAAATATTTTTCCAATTTTCTCGAAAACGGTTAAAGCTATAGCCTTGAAAATGTTTTCATTCGTTTTCCTAGCCCAGGAATCATATAAAACGAGTACTTACAAGCTTATGAACTCAAAAACGTAAGCGTTACGATTTTTTTGCGCGAATTTCGCCCCAAACGCCATCTTCCAGTAGGCGGATTTTGCTGGTTAACGAACTTGACCTTTCAAATTGGACGACGGATTTTTGTACCAAATTTCATCACAATCGGACCATTAGTGAAGCCAGAAATGAGCGAACAGACAAATATATATATATATATATATATATATATATATATATATATATATATATATATATATATATATATATACAAATTTGAACCACCGTTATTATCGGTCTCTAGGGGTTCTGAAACGCGAAATTTTCTAGTCGGCACTTTCGGATTGTTTCATTGTATCAACCTTATAAGCGGGGTTCCTCCCTATGGGGGAGGGAGGAACCGCGCTAAAAATGATATCCAAGAGTGTTTATGTGCCGGAACAGTTTTTAAATGTGTCAAAAATTCAATTTTCGACTAATGTCCCGATACATTTGAAAATTAATAACCATTTTTTAAAATCTTTATTACAAGAAATTATTAAAAAAATTAAGTACTAGCGTACTTACTATCAAGTATTTTTCTATTTATTGAATTATTTAGATTTCATGGCCGATTTTCGATAGAAATTTTAATACAAAATAAAGAATTGTTCCATTTTCCATAAAAAAATCAAATTTCTTAAATTATCCTGCGCACTATACTAGATTTAACATTTTTCTTTCAATATAATTTTAGTTAGGACGCTGAATTATGTTGAAAGGAACGCAAAAAAAAAAAAAAAAAAAAATGGAAACGTTTTGCTGGTAGGATGGCTGCCTATAGTCCCCAAGGCTATCAAAGTAGAAGTGCTATTAAAAACAAACAAAAACAACTGGAGGCAACTTTAAATCAACTATGGAATTATTCACTAAATGAGTTATTCTCGAAGCGAAATTGCTAATTTTCAAGTTAATTAACATCAAACTAACAAAGTATCATTTTATCCCAACGTCAACTCTTTTAATTATTTGTTCTATTCCCAAGATACGAACTTAATGAAGTAAACGTCTGATTTCATGGTTATGTAACATATATTGTGCAATAAAACGTGAGAAATGTTCACACAGGAACTCTCACATTACAAGTTTTTACACAGTAAAAACTCATTTCACGAAGAGAAACACACACATATATATATACATATATGTATATATGTATACATATATATATATACATATATATGCAGCCAGGTAAGAAAACTGCTAAGTTTAAAATTGAAAAAGTCCGACTCGCAGGTACTGCATCATCTTAGCGCGGTTCCTGTTCATATCCCTATTGTAATTTGAAAAGCTTAGAATCGAAACACATAATATTTTCCTCGACCTTTGTTCAAAGGGCTTTATGACTTTACCTGGTCGGGTCCGGCAGACCCTAGAATCCTCTTCTACCGATACTTCATTTCATATGATTCAATGAATTGGAAAATATCAAATTTTTTCATATATTCCTGTGTTCTTTTACTATAGTAATAATTCTACAAATAAAATCAATTAAAAAATAAAATAAAAAAACCAACAGCATGAAGGCAATTGAAAATATTCAAAAGACGTCAACGAATCTCTTTCTCTTGGCAAGCTATATTTCTAACAATGAATTATTTTTCTTATTTTGCCTAATCTGTTTCATTGTCAAATACATTATCCAACTATAAGCAATTAAAAAATAGCAAGGAATAAAAACAGACAAAAAGACCCGTTCGAATAAACGAAATCAATTACTTCAAAGTTTAAGCACTTATTTCTCCGATAGACATCACCTAATCAAAACTTGTTTTAGAATCTTTTTTGTAGAGAATTTATAAAGCTTTAAAATAATTTCTATCCACTTATCACGATTTCCCAACCGTGTTCAAGATTTTAATGAAATTATACGAAGTTCCCAAAACTTTTCATGCCTGTTCATAAAATATTTTTTATGAAATTAGTTAGTTTTGATGAAATTCAAACATACAAAAAAATGTTTCAACTGAATCCCATGATTCTAAGTAACCAAACCAAAAACTTGATTTAACAACTTTTTTCCGATTTTCTCAGAAACGGTTAAAGCTATCGCTTTAAAAATGCTTTCATTCGTTTTACTAGCCCAAGAAGCCTATAAAACGAGTACTTACAAGCATATGAACTCAAAAACGTAAGCGTTACGATTTTTTTGAGAAAATTTCGCCCCAAACGCCATCTTCCAGTAGGCGGATTTTGCTGGTTAACGAACTTGACCTTTCAAATTGGACAACGGATTTTTGTACCAAATTTCATTAAAATCTGATCATTAGGGACCGATTTATTTATAAATAAATAAATAAATAAATATATACATATACATATATATATATATATATATATATATATATATATATATATACATATATATATATATATATATATATATATATATATATATATATATATAAATTTGAACCACCGTTATTTTCGGTCTCTACGGGTTCTGAAACGGGACATTACAAGCCAAATCATCCAGCCAAAATGCATTTCGACACCCAAGGTTGTCAGATTTTGATGAAACTTGGTGAGTATATTCTAGTAATGGACATGAGTAAAAGTACCAACTTTTATGTTGTTATGTTTATTAGTTTCTGAAATGGAGCACTTTAAAAATTCTTAAAAATGTGCAAAATATCATTGATCGTACATCTGGCAACAATCTATACTTTTACAACTTTTGCTATAACACTGTTAATTTTAATGATAGGGAGTTAATTTTTTTAAAATTTGTTCAGCATTAAATTGTGAACGGAAATATATTGCTATATATAAGATTTAGAGCCATAGAAATAGTTTAAAAAATTTCTAAATAGCAAAATTGAGATTGATTCGAACGTTGATATGCATCCATAAATTGCTGAATAACATGAGTCTACCTCCAAGAACACCTAAACCCATTATATCAACAAAAACTAGATTAAAAATAATATAGAAATAATATCTGCAACAGGTTTAATTAAGAAAAGTCCGATTTGGATTGTAATATTCATTTGACAGAGAGGACATATTCACACAACGGGAGGGGGCAACATAACAGATAGGGGCCGCCAAGTATCCTTCCACACATAATACTGGCTGTTCGTTACATCTTACAATAATTTTTAGTAGAACCTCTAATCGACTGAAAGATAATCTTTTCTGTTTTATATCTGACGAAGTCATGACGTTCCATTTGTATATTGCGTTCAGCAAAAGACAATGGATTTTATAGATTTAAATTTCCCTGTCAACATTTCATTTCAACATGTGCTGTTTATACTAACTCAAAGTGATGTACGTTACAATAATAAATGTGAAACTGCTTTTGTAGTGAATAATATGTTATGTCTATTCGATAAAATAAATGAAAACAAATACCTGTAATTTCTACAATGAACATTTTAATTATAATACTAAAATATTACACTTAATACTAAAATTGTATAATTTAAGCTTGTCATACATTTCCCAGAACTACCACAAGTTGAAATACGGTTTTTAACAACCCCCCTTGAATGTATAGCAGCTGTCATCAATTTTTTTAGATTTTGTAATTTTGTAAAGACGACCTGTATGAGATGTTATTCCTGGAGTTTCAATCAGACATAAAATATGTTCAGAAGGAAAAGGACATTCATCTAGGTGCTTAGGCCAATAAAATATTTCAGAAGGCCCAAGTGGATTCATAAAAACAATTGTCTAGTCATCTTATTCTTCTTCGTTCAGTTGACTGACTAGTCCAATACACCAGTTGTCTTCATGAACCCAGGCAACATAATTATTAAGACATGGTTTTAAGCACTGCAAAATTGTTTAACTTTCTATGCCTTTAATAAAATGCCATTGAATACATATGTCAGGATCCAGACTCGTGCGTTTTGCTATTATTTCATCAGTTGATAGTGGACTGAAAAAATGGAAACGTCTTAACCCTGTAATGGTTTTCCCACTTGAAAATCTTTCTTAAAGTTTAATTCTAATGTTTTGAATTTCTACTTCACTTAAACAAAAGAAGGATATCTTAGAAAGCAGACCACTAAAATACAAATACATTTGGTGGCATTTGCAATTTATGTGATTGGTAAATACTCTGGAGATTTTTCTTAGTAACTGTTCTTTTTACAGTTCCACTAGTTCCATCACAAACTGTTTTTCCATGACTTTTAGCAAGGACAGACCAAAAAGCATCCATCTGGAAGTCTGTTTTGTGACGACACAAATTCCTCATGCTCTTAAAATGTTTGTATTGGGCACTACACCCATCTGTAAAATACTCTACCTTGTTGATGTGTGGAAATTGAGTTTTAATAAAATCCATTGTCTTTTGCTGACCGCAATATACAAATGGAACGTCATGACTTATGTCCTCAGATATAAAACAGAAAGGAGTCTCTTTGAGTCGATTAGAGGTTCTACTAAAAATTACTGTAGGATGTAATGAACAGCCAGTATTATGTGTGGAAGGATACTTGGCGGCCCCTATCTGTTATGTTGCCCCCTCCCGTTGTGTGAATATGTCCTCTCTGTCAAATGAATATTACTATCCAAATCTGGCTTTTCTTAATTAAACCTGTTGCAGACATTATTTCTAACATAAAGTGATTTTCTTTTTTCAAGCTCTCTTTTTTTCCATTATAAAACTCTAATTTAAGCCCTACAATAAGAAGAATAATGTTTTTAGTTAGTAAATAGCCAGAAAAATTTTAATGGTACTTTTCTATGTATTATTGGGGTATTTTCAGAGTTAATGGAGATAGTCTAATAGCGGATTTATGTACTTTTTAATAGTATAACTTTGATCAACTCTTAAATTATTAAAACCTCAAAAGCCCATTAATTTTATTACACCAATTTGTTGCATTTTTAATCTAGTTTTTGTTGATATAATGGGTTTAGGTGTTCTTGGAGGTAGACTCATGTTATTCAGCAATTTATGGATGCATATCAATGTTCGAATCAATCTCAATTTTGCTATTTAGAAATTTTTTAAACTATTTCTATGGCTCTAAATCTTATATATAGCAATATATTTCCATTCTCAATTTAATGCTGAACAAATTAAAAAAAAAATAACTCCCTATCATTAAAATTAACAGTGTTATAGCAAAAGTTGTAAAAGTACAGATTGTTGCCAGATGTACGATCAATGATATTTTGCACATTTTTAAGAATTTTTAAAGTGCTCCATTTCAGAAACTAATAAACATAACACAAAATTTGGTACTTTTACTCATGTCCATTACTAGAATATACTCACCAAGTTTCATCAAAATCTGACAACCTTGGGTGTCGACCCCTGGATGATTTGGCTTGGAATGACCCAAACGCGACATTTTCTAGTCGGCACTTCCGGATTGTTCATGAGATCAACCTTATAAGCGGGCTTCCTCCCTATGAAGGGAGGGAGGAACCGCGCTAAAAATTGAAAACTGGACGGTGAAATATCAAGTCCATCAAGGAGTTTGGCCGCTTCCCATTTTCCTCAGCGGTATTATCTTGGCGAATCGTGTCGCGCTACACCGATTTTTCTAATAGTTTTGTTGCTGAAATTCTTTCCTGCAAAAATAATTTCTACACTTGATTGTTTAAGCCGAAATGTCGAATAGCGATTATCTAACCTGAGTAAATGTTTCGCTAGGATCCCTTTGATAGTATTCCTTTGCCAAAATCCTAACCATGTCCCTATTCTTATTATGTGGATCCTGCTGCAGGAGAAAGACAACATGACTAAACAAAGAAAAGGGAATGAGGATATGAAGGAGAACGGCAGGAAGGCAACACTCGGCAACAATTGTCCTGCAAACCATTGCCAATCAACCATAGCACAATAGTCGCTGCAATACCACGCCGCGTTTCTTTCTCTCTCTCCTTCTCTATCAGTCTCTCTCTCTCTCTCTCTCTCTCTCTCTCTCTCTCTCTCTCTATATATATATATATATATATATATATATATATATATATATATGTCTGTGTTTATAGGATGGCACTTTTTGTTTAAAAAAATCGTTACAGGAAACGCCTTTTCGAACATCGAATATCAATAGAAGACGCTATACAATTAGGCTGATAACAGGAAAAAGAACAACGAAGTTCCATGTTTATTTTAGTTTGTACATATATATAATGGGGTCACATTAGTAAAGTATGGTGAAATTGGTACAAACCTATACTGCTTATATATTTGTCTGAGTGCGAAAAGACACAACACATAGGTGTATATTTGTCTGAGTGCGAAAAGACACAATACATAG
This sequence comes from Gonocerus acuteangulatus, assembly GCA_946811695.1. NCBI lineage: Eukaryota > Metazoa > Arthropoda > Insecta > Hemiptera > Coreidae > Gonocerus > Gonocerus acuteangulatus. The sequence continues at coordinate 42,717,391 of OX328130.1, read as the reverse complement.
GTGTATATTTGTCTGAGTGCGAAAAGACACAACACATAGGTGTATATTTGTCTGAGTGCGAAAAGACACAACACATAGGTGTATATTTGTCTGAGTGCGAAAAGACACAATACATAGGTGTATATTTGTCTGAGTGCGAAAAGACACAATACATAGGTGTATATTTGTCTGTTCACACTCTTTGGGCAAAGTACGACCCTTTGTTATCACTTAAACGAAAATATCCTAGCAGTAAAGGTTGTACCAATTTCAACACTATATACTAATGTGAACCCATTTTACGGTCTCTCTCTCTCTCTCTCTCTCTCTCTCTCTCTCTCTCTCTCTATATATATATATATATATATATATATATATATATATATATATATATATATATATATATATATATGGGGGGCGAGGTTAGCTCAGTGGTAGAGCACTGGACTAATAAGCTGGAGGACCTGAGTTCAAATCCCGAGCAAGCACTAAAGATTTTTTCTTCTAGTGTCTTCGTTCATGGGTTGAATTCGGCCTCCCTGACCGTCCCTAGGCCAACCCAGCCTTTAATTAATTTAATAATGGGTACCTTGGTTGGTGCTAATGACTCTAGCAGTCGAAGCAGCCAAGGGGAAAATCAGGCGGCCGGAACATAGTACTGACCATACTATCTCCCTAGTGTGCCGTATGGTCATGAATCAGATACCTCTATAGTATCTGCCCCTCAGGGCCCTCGTGGCCTGTTACGGGACTGATTTTTATATATATATATATATATATATATATATATATATATATATATATATTATTTTTTAGGTTTCTTCGCTGGGAGAATTATTGATGTTAATACGGTGTTTTCCAGCGGTCGGTTTTTGTGGGTGATATGCTTCATCAGACCCTTGTCCATGTTTTTAACTTTTATTTTGTTTGTTATTTTATAATAACCTTTATCATATTGTTATATACATATATGCATACATAATTATTGAAACTCTAGTGCTCCAGGATACTTCAACCTGGTTCTATTAAATTCAGATTGAAAACGTTTAGGGGCGCTGTCTCGTTTGGTATATCTGGTCAGAGAAGGTCAATTTAGGAGCGTAAACTGTCCATGGCTCGTCCAAAAGAGTACGCGAGCTGATCAAGTTTGCTTAATTTATAATCCAAATTTTATAGTAATTTTATGGGTCTATTGAAAACTGGTGGCTTTTTAAAAATTGTTATCTTTAAACAACGTGTACCTAGAGTAGAGCTCCGATTTAAAGGATTATATGGAGACGTATTAATAATACAGTGACTTCCTGTACTTAATAATTTAATTTAAAAGTGACGAAAGATCATGAATACAATTAAACATTTACCATTACTGTAATACAGGGTGGCCCTTAGTTATAGGTGATTTTTCGAAAGTTACATTTTTACTGCTCCCACCTCCTAATTTTGGTCCAATCAGCGAAAAAAAAACTCGCTGTGCAAAGTTTTACAGCGCAATTGTACAGCGGCTAGGAGACACTCAAACGCTTTGAAACCTATACACAGTATTCGCAATGATTAATTCCGTTAAAATCGATATACAGTTGTCTATTTCAATCATTTTCGCAGTGAAGTTTATGTAGATATATCCAGGCAATCCCAGCAATTGTTTAAAATCATTCTGTGTCAATAATATAAAAGGTAATTCTAAAAATGTCTGCAGCTCCCTCCTTATATAAGCCCATGCATTGCGTTGATAAGTTAATCGAACACTGTGATGAATGGAAAGGGATCTTTCTTGGCGGCATTCCGAAGAATATCTTTTCGTGTACCAGGAGCTGTAAGTAATGCTAGTTGGAAGGCAAAGGCGTTTTATGCATTCAAGATATACCTTTTCCAAGATCAATTTCAGTTATCGCAAAGGGAAAAAAACTCTTAAAGAAGAATATGCATTTTTCTTGCACGAGTGTACTTTCGAACTTGGATTCTATTATCAGGCACAATTAAAGTACCTGACTTAATGTCTTCCTATTCATGCATCAACTGATACATTATGAAGATATTGATCCAGAAAAAATCATACCTTTAGAAAGTTGAAAAATAAGTGCCACCCTACTGTAGTATTAGAAAGACCAATCACTGTATCAGGGATTATGTTTCTCCACTGAACAAAGTGATGTGACTTAAAATATGACGAACGGACAACCAACGCCCATGTTCTTGAAAAACAAAGACACAAGGAAACTAAAGTCAAATCTAAAAATAATGTAAAGTGAAGCAAGGCACCCAAGCGTAAAACGGCTAGATCTGTTTCCAAAAAAATGAAGAGTGGGAAATGGTATGTAATTTTTGTCATGAAACCCGGGTATGTTAGACATGTATGGCCAATTCTTATTCTTACAGTAACTACTTTATCGTGCACTTGCAAATGCTCAGTAGAATATCATCATCCCATCGTCTCGTCTGCTGGCCTACATCTCTAGTACTTCAGCAGTCGTTGTCTAACGCTAAATTCTACCATTAAAAGCTAGCAGGTCTCAGCACTAAAATAGTCCTAGCTTGTTTACGGTTTAGCTCGACTCGAGGAGGGAAACTGGGACATGCAAGGTAGAATAATAAACCTAGCATGGAGGTTTTACGATGCCAAGACAAAAATAATTCTACTCTGCTCCGCTTCCTTATTCCTCTGGATAACGCTGCAAAACTTCAAATAAATGCGGTTTACTTCTTATAAAAACACAATATTATTTTATGTTTTCTTTTATTGTCTTCCGAACTTAAAATAAATAGGTTAAGTAACAGAATAAAGATTAGGAAGTAATTATAGCATGAAGGAAATTACCTACAATTAAAACACAGTTCGGGCTTTGAAGAGTCCAGAGAAAATAGTTCATGAACACTTACAAAACTATATAAATTGGCCTAAAGCTTAACCTCTTGCAGTTGAAAGTAGTTCCTATAATTTTTTTATTTTTTTTATTTTTTTATTTTTTATTTATTTATTTTTTTTACGGCGCATCTACTTCTTGGTCATTAGCGCCGACATCCAGGGTGCAGCGAGGAATTTTTCCAGCGAGCCTTGAGATGAAAAAATTCCTACCGGAGGTGGGAATCGAACCCACCATCTCCCGCTTATGAATCCAGCGCGCTAGCCACTAGACTTCGGGAGACCCCATAGTTCCTATAATTATTACTAGTTTAGTTTTAGTAGTATTACTATTAGTAGCTATTAGTAACTAGTGTTAGTATGAGATTAATATGCCGTAAAATTCATGGTTCTGATCAAATGTAGTATAATCACTTGCATGTATTAAAAAATAGAAAAAAATTAAGGCAAACTCCCAAACAAAAAAAAGTGACATTTGTAAAGGAATTAAAGCTGTTATTACTCTATTTTGTTCAAAAGGAAACTGACAGGTATATATATATGTACACACACACACACACACACACACACACACACACACACAGGTAAATTTTCTTTATTGTTTGTTTGCAAGTTGTCCTTAAGAGAGGAAAGAAGAACATTTATCAAATTAAATTTGGCACTTCAGTGGCGCAAATGACAGTAAAAATACATTTATACACGTTGCGATTTAAAATAAAAATGTGTCCACTACATGAAAAATTACACACACACACAAGTATCATCTAGTCCAATAACGAAGAAGGCATAGGGCTAACACTCCTCCTGCGAAGCAATGCCTGAGGGCGGTTCCGTATGGTGGTTGAGGTGAATAATAATTGAGGTGTTTTTTTTAGTGAGTATGAATCTTACACCGGTGTAGCATTTCTCACTTCGTCTAACCAAAGATTTTTCCCTTGTACACACACGTATGTATGTGTGTATATATATATAATATTTGTTAGAATGACATGTTTTTCGAGATCAATGTGTCTTAAATCGTTGACATTTCTTTTCTGCATTTCCGGATTGCATAATCGGGTCGTTGTTACAATTGGGGGCTGTCCTTCTCTATTGCTTGGAGAAAACGCGCTAAAATAGAGTTTATTGTATTTTTGCTAAATTATATTATTATTTTTTTTTTTAAGAATATAAATTAATGGCAATGGTATAAGGAAGTAGAGACAAGATAAAAATTATAGGTTAAATTATTTTTTGAGGCTATTATATTCCCTGAAATTTATTCATTATAATTTAAGAATTCTAATTATACATAATAAGTTATAATTTAATAAACCATATACATTATTCATGAAGGGAGAATGAAGAATTCATTTCCATTGAAGCGAAAATAAGCAGAAGAAAACAATATTAAGTGTTGTTTCCTTCGTTTCTTCGGATTTATCTTCAAAAGAAGAAGAACATACATTGTTTAACAGTACTAACGTTACAATATATTAAAAGTGAGAATGAAGTTTAAAGGAAGGGAAGGGACTTTTTGTTAGCTTTAGGGCTCGACCCAGTTCTGAAGTTGACCGAGAGAAAAGCTATTCTTGAATTTCTGCTTTATTCAGTTTTTCCTCAGGATTCTGTTCTTTAGTTTGCAGATTTATTTTAGTGCTACTAGGTAGCAGATGCTGGTGATTTCTTGTACAGTGTATTGACAACATTTCTGAAGGGAAAATACGGTTGACAACATTAAACACACATTCTATGCTAAATGTTTGCTTTTATTTATTACTTTCGAAAGCTATGACATTAAGTGAATAAAGAACAAGAAATACAACCCACGGGTGCACATTTACACTTTAACTAGGTTTATGTTCCAGGCAAACCCCCACTCCTGATGACCAATATTGCTTATTTTCAGAACACACCTTTCTTTTTTCTGTACATTACAGTAATTTTCCAATGTAGCTATTTATTAACCCAAATTGCAGTAAAGTGTTACAGATTATAAGTACTTTATATGTTTTAGTTATTTGTGTTACACGAGATGAGGAAAAGTAAAATTTACTTAACATTATAACATAATACAAAAAACAAATAAACTGTATATAAATAAATACATTTTTGCGAAAATGAATGATTGATGCCAACGGCCATAGCCACGTTGAATACACCGGTTCCCATAGATCACCGAAGTTAAGCAACGTCGGGCATGGTCAGTACCTGAATAGGTGACCGACCATGTGCTGTTGGCATTAGAAAAGGGTGGCAACCTGTAGATAACCCGGCGCTAATGGCCAAGTTGTAGATGCGCCGTAAAAAAAAAAAAAAATGAATGATTGATTATTGTAGGTGGATATATTGTAATATCCAAAACGTATTTTAAACAAATTTGAATGAACTTCAAATATTTAAAAATACACTTCAATAGAATCCAACGATTTTAAGCACCCAAACCGAAAATGAGTTATAAAAAATAATTTGTATCCAATTTTACGACTAAGGTTTCAGATTTTTTTTTTCTTTGTTTATAGTGTTACAACCCTAGTGGGCCATCAAACACAGATATTCGGAGTTAATTTAATTTTAACTCTTATTTTGGAGCTATTTAATTTTAAACTAGCAGGGACCAAGATAACAGACAGAGGGGCAGGCGGAATCCCCTCGGCGGCACAAGGACGGTACTCTCGTATATTTCATGATTTTCCTTTCTGTTACTATCATGGAAGCCCTGAAAGGAGCTGTGGTCGCCCCCTGGTGGTTTCAGATTTTGCCGTGAACATGGTTTTATTCGTTTACCTAACGTTATAGAATTTATAAAAAGTGTACCTGGGAGCCTGCAGACGAAACCCCGTTAGCGCAACGATTTGTTCGTGCGAATTTCGCCCATATCCCTTGTTCCGGTAGGCGGTAGGGTTCATCATTTTAAGCCTGTAACTCGATAAACATCGTGTCATACTTATAACGCAGGTGCGTTGTGATGCAATATTTTATTATATATATATATATATATATATATATATATATATATATATATATATATATATATATGTTGTATACATTTTAAGGACGGTGATTTTGGATCGATGAAGATTTGAAGAAATGTGTCAAGAATTCTGTCATGCTTGGAACCTCATGCACATATGACAGAGTGCTAGAATATAAGAGAAATGGACTAAAAGATGAAAAAGACAATTTCAATATACGTTTAAAAAAAAAAAAAATGTTATGTCATCGAAATTTGAAAGGTAGAAACTATAAACATTGATAAGCAAATGATTGAATGGATCAAATTTGTCAACAGGTACAGCGAGTATCGATACTATCATTGTAACGGTCTGAATGTGATCGGAACGATAGGAGAATCAATAGTATCTGACTCAGCCCCGAGCAGAAGGAACGTGCTGCATGCTAATAGCAACGAAAACCCAGCCAAAGAGGTCGATAGCTATGGATCGTGCTGGAGTGAGTGCCTTTCACTATATCCTCGTTGGGACCTTTCGTCACGACTCGGCTGAATTCGACTTGATTCGGCGTAGTTCGGTTACCTTAAGTACTTCATCACAGTCAAGTGAAGTACATGAATTCTGTGATGAACGATTTTAAAATTATGAAATTTGACAAATGAGACGTTGAAGCATCTTTATTGAAACATCTGAGAAATCTCGGGAATGTGGACTTAAGGGGTTAATGATGAATATATAGATTGTGGTTTATTTATTTAATAGAACTTTAAAATATATTTCGACGCATCATGTTAAGTAATATAGTCAGTTAAATACAATGCTTGTCAAATTGTTGACAATCGCCAGAATATCCATAACCTTTTGAAGATTGACGTCTAACGCAGTGAAAGGGACACCCCGAAGAAAGGGGGGGGGGTGATAATAGCAGACCCCCCAATAAGTAGGTCGAGGGATCGCTTGGCCCAGAGCCAGATCAACATAGGCTATTCCCAGCGGAGTAATGTCTACAACCAACTCATAATCCAACAGTTTTCACTCAGACAATTCCCAAGCATGGTTCTCTTAAAACACGATATAATTGTATCAGAATTGGCTTTAAGACGAATTTATTTTTTTGATTGACAAAATGGATTTAAAACAAACGTAAGTCCACAGCACACAAGTCTTCCATTTTTAGAAACATATTGATGAAAACAAAGGGAAGCGTGGATGCTACTACATATGGCCCTGAAAAAATATTTGTGCAAAGAAGATTAATCTGACACATAGATTGTTAGTTCCAGGACTTTATAAGTATCTAAGATGCCCGTTTCCGGCTTTCAAAGTGCATCCAGTGAACGCATGGGAGACCCTTACGGATATGGGCGTAATCCTGGGCTTTAGCGCTGCATAATGGCCGTACCGTAAGTCTAGATTACACCTAAGTCTAGATTAGCACTTGTCATTAGTGCTTATCCCAGGCTTACTGACAAGTAATCGTTTACACGTTGTCCATGTAGCATTCAGTACGGTCCGTCCAGTAATGAAAACAACTGTTCATCTTGTCATTCTCACTAAGCTTGCTAGACTAGAGAGACTAGTACGTCATTAAGTACATACAAGCCCTCAATAAGGTCCTTTCAATAATGTGGGCAGACTAAGTTGTCACTAAACGTGTGTTGGTATGTGAGTTTACTGGTTAAAAAGCCATTCTTTTTCGCTTGGACTGGCCTCCTATACTAATAATTTGTTCCATTGTTACTCTGGAAGAGGAAGAGCCAATCTCGAAATGTGGATGTTGGGAAATCAAAGTTCTGAAAGTGCTTCAGGTTAGCAAGGGCGAATGTTTACTCTATGGAATGCTGATTCATAAACCTGATTGAAAAAGTATGTAATTCAATGTTTTAATTTTAATTTAGGGGTGATTTATGGGTAACAAAATGTTTGGAGAGGAGGTTCAGACCCGGGATTCGCCCTTGAAATCGGACATTGAATTTTTTATAGATGATGGTGCTATCCACGTTAAGTTAAAACTTAGAACTAAAAGCAAATCAGAGAAACACTGCGAACTGTCTTGTTACCTACATCTTTCTGAATGATTTTTCAGATTCGCCCCTTCTCTTCCAAGGTCCTGTATTATCTTTTCTTCCTCTACTAAGCAAATTATTTTGTTTGTATTTATTTATATTATTTCTCCCAAAAGGGTTTCCGGGAATTTGTCGATTTAGTCATACCTGAATTATTGTTACTGTTGTTCCGAAGAGATTCCCACCAAAATTGAAGTGCTCCCATTCAACATCCCACTCAAAACCTGTGATACGCCTTGTTCTTCTAAAAGCCATGCCAAGAAAATAGAAGGGCTGCATATCACTAGAGGCGTCCAGAAAAAGGTTCTTCTTGTAGAACCATCATTTATCGCTATATCATTGATTGATTAAATTAAATAGTTTTCGATCAATCCTCTTAATGATTGCCGCACATCTATTGAAATTTTTTTATGTCATTTTTATTACATTTTCAAGGTCTCCTACTTATAATAAAGTTTATTTGTGACATATTTTTTGACGAATTAAAAAACCAAGAATAATAAACAAGGCACCAACTGCCATGTGGGAGTTTTATTGTCCTCTAAGGAGTTGACCTTATACAGCAAGTCAATCGGTTGTAAAATTAGGACGCGCCTTTTTAAAGAACCCTGTTCCCTTAGAACCTTTTAAGGGGCCGACAATCTCGTACAGCCGATTGTAAAGATAACTTTGGCAATTAACTTTAAACTAAAGTTAATCACTAAATTGTATCTTATTGAAAAACACATGATTATAGGGTTCGATCCTGCGGAAAAAGGACAATCCTTTGAAGTCCTTAATTGCCACCTCAAATTAATACTGTTTTAGAATGGGTTTGTGTATTTAACATATAAAAATAAGGGGGATTTATCAACTACTTAAGAAATGTTGTGATTATCCTTCTGTTATCAAAGTTACCAACTCGAAATTAATGACTACATCGTGCCAAGTATCATCTTCCTTAACAACAGAAGTCAGTAATTTCATATAGGAGAGCTTAACAGTCGTATATAAGTAAGTGCCGACTTATATAACCATTTTTGAGCAGACAAATATATATACATTTGAACCAACGCTATTTGAACCTAAGGGGTTTGCAAATTAGCCATCGGCACCTCCGGATTGCGTCACCGGGTCGACGTACTAAACGAGTTTCCTCGGGAGAGAGGAAACGCATAAAAAATACTAAAACTGTTTATTTATGCCAGTCGACGTGAGGGGAAAAAGCTCTATTTATATGGATTCTACAAGCGTATTTTTTTAGATATTACTCAATTTGTATTGAAATATGTCGTTATTTGGTTTCACATTGGTTATTATTGGGAAATAGTTATTGTAAAATACGATTATTATATTAACTGTCATGAGGCCTGTTTTTACTCGAATGTGTAAGTGTTTTAAATATGTCAGTGCTGCACAATGGCTGTATTCAGAAAGTATATCTGTCAAGTCCTATCGAATGTCCAAGCTAACCCGTAATTCAATGTGTAAAGTCAATTTACAAATGTTTTACAGTAATTTCTGTGTTCCGATGTCTACATTTGGTTTTTATGGGTTAATCGTGTATGGTCGCTTCTTAGCCTTCCAAGTGCTTCTTTTTCTTTTTACACACGAGCCAAGAATAAGTACCAATAATTAGAGAACCAATTTTAAAAGCTGGAAGCTATCAGATCCAAAACATGAAAAAATAAATGAAAAGACCAGTGTAAAATTATTTTTGAATAGTTTGAAAACGTTTTTAGCACAAGCCGGGAAACTCTGCTTCACTTTTGGCAAGAACCGGAAATAGCCTTAGCTAATTGTTCAAAGGAAAAATAAAAGCAAGTACCGTAAAGAGGGAGCAAGACACAGATTTATAATATGAGACAATACCAACCCCCAACTGAAGAAATATAGTTTTGGGCCTGCCAGAAACAAAAACGTGCTTACGACGCCAAAACAGTATTGCCCCGAGAATATATGTATATGGAGTCCGTTCTAGATAGGTTTGACTCAGAGGAACTGCGCCATCTTAGTACCCTTCCATAATTTTTTTTTTTTGTATGAGTGTTTAACGGCGTACAGTTGAGCTATGAACGCCAGGCTATCTACAGGCTGCCACTCATTAATAATGCCAACAGCAGGTCATCGATCACCCATTCAGGTATTGTCCACGGCCGACGCTGCTTAACTTCGGTGATAAACAGGAACCGGTGCATTCAACGTGGTTCTGGCTTTGGCTCCATAATGTTTAGGCCCTACTGTCATTTGGAAATATTGGAATAGAAAGAGTCAACATTCTCTGAAACGTTTAAGCACCTATTCTACTGAAATCTCAAAGAAAGTTGCACCAATGCTACCCTACAATAGCGGAAATTACTCGGCTTCCAGTAATAATTGCCAACAATAAAAAATTGATTCCCATTTTTCATATCTTATTTTACTGACAAATTCATTCCCCCGAACAACAAGCAATAAAAATCTGAGAAAATCTGTACAAATAACTGGTAAAATCAATGAAACCAACAATTTCAAAGTTTTAAGCAGAACTTTACCCCTGGGTACTGAGATCGTCCCATCGAATATATATATACAGCGTGTCCCGTAAATGCCTAGTCATATTGTGGGAGGTGATAGAAGAACCTTAGGGGAACAAAAAATGTTCTATAACGATTTTCCGAATTCTCACACATAAGGGAGAAAACGACATTTTATTGTTTTTTCGAGACAAACATGGTTTTTAGAAGAGTAATCGTTGTAGCTCCGTCCCAGGTGTTTGTACTAGAAAGAAAGTGAGACCAATCGAAAGCTGAGTAAATTTACTATAAAACTAGTTGGGAGCAAATATAAAAATGAATGAATTTAAGTATGTCTATCTTACCAAAAGAAAGCTATTCTAAATTTCCTGACTTTTTCTTGATATTTCTTACCAGCGTTACTCTTCAATGGGCAGGATCTGAGATTTCCGGGTTTCAGAAAAACTTTTTCATTTAACCAGCTTTCCATTCATGTATCACAACCCTGTGTTATTGAAGCAAGTGAACGATTTAGGAACAAAAGTTTATGTAAAAATATGGATCTGTGAAAAGAAAATTAATTTTTTTTTCCTCAGTTTATTCAAAAAGCTCAAAAGAAATATATATATATATATATATATATATATATATATATATATATATATATATATGTATATATATAAAAGAGAGAAGGTCAGAGAGAGAGAGAGAGAGAGAGAGAGAGAATAATATGTTGTCTTGTCGACAGCTTCTTTCTCTGACTACTTGCAAAACTTTAATGACGACAGACACGACTCTAAACAGCGTAGTCATATCCGTTGACCATGTCAGGTTATGAGCTACCGTTAAATGAGCGTACAAGCTGCGTGTAATCATACATAATGCTGCATGTACTCGGGGGCTTAATGTACCAGGGAGTCATGGCTAATATACACAGCAATATGGCCACCCATAATACTAACATCGCTTGTAATACGATCTGGCGTATATTGATGGAATATGTTCTTCGCAAACGTTATTCTACGTTGTTCTGATTACGTTACTCAAGAAAAACAAAAAAAAAGTTCCACTCGCAAGTACTGTTATTCTTATCGTGTTGTAATTTAAATTACAGAGACCATTTACAGAAGTAGTAATCATACCTCCATCAGATTTATATCATAGTCTGAAAGAATTCAATATGGAGGACAGTAGACAAGTGATCGATAATTTCTCACATATTTAAAATTAATTTCCAGAATTGATCTGCTTACTACAGTAAGGAGGGTGAAATGAGATCGAATTAAAAAAAATTTACATTGAAATTTGAATCCTACTACAGGATATTGGAAATTACAATTCGCCACAGAGCAGGGGATTATACCACACTCGCTCAGTATGCGAGACCAACAACCAGGCTATGATTGAACTTGCTCCAGTAAGCTTCAGCTGAATTGCCTACCTTTATTCGTTGTAATTTTTGTTTAATTTTGCAGATTTCTGTACGTTTTTACAGTTAATTAATTATTTCATCCTGGTCTTTAATATTTTACTCCTTTATATCAAATTGTAAATTATTTTTTATTTGATTTTATTTATATTTTTATTATTTGGATCTCAACGGAAGGGAATTTCATATATGAAGTTCTATGAGAAAAAAAAATCTTTTAACCAGGGGTCGACAATAATTGTTAACTTTTATTATAAAAAAGTATTTATTAAACTTTTACTTTTATTTTCATAAACGAACTCGATTGGTCCATTTGGAGCGATGTTGCAGCCCTTTAAATATATGACTTTTCTTTAAAAAATCGTGATTTTGCTTATATTTTTGTATTTAATATGTTTTTTAATGCATGCAATCTTGGAGTTTTTACGCAAAAATTGACATAATCCCTTCGGAGGTAATTCTTGAACTGATGCAATCCTTAAAATCCCCAAAATACAACCCACAAAAACTCTCCCCATATTTTATTTTAGCAATGTATCAATTGAAGTAAATTATATAAACGACCTCAAATAAATTAATTAAGCTTCCATAGAATGTCTTTGAGGTCTCAAAAAAGGAGTATTTTTAAGCACTAAGAGGCAGTACCCAGGAAAAAGTCTTTATTTTGGTTGACAACTTGAATAAAAAATTTATAGTGAAAAATATCCTAAATTGTGAATTTTTTTTGGGGGGGGGCTTAAACAAAAAGTGCAGGGGTTTTTTTTGACCCTCTGGGTCCGGACTTTTTTTTTTGTGTGTGGCTGTATTATTAATTATAATTTTAATCAGAAAAATATTTTTAATGACATGTTTCTCTTGAATTCTGTTATTTCTGCACTTTTGTTTTCCATGCATGGCAACGAGAGCTGTCATATTGACAAAGTTTGAGAAAATTTCCACGACTTCCGAGTTTCGTTGCGATACAACAATAATTGTGGCCAGTATGGTTAGTTATTTGGGTCCGGAGTAAACCCATCCACCAGAAGAACAAATTTCGCTGGTTAACGAAATGGTTCAATCATTTGCTAGGAGAATACTATATTGCAAGTTTCATGACGAAAAAGCAAAAAACTCTGGTGTGTATCATGTTAACGACAGTTCATGAAATGTTCGACTTGATTCTATACATTAGCATAACTTTTTTATTTATGAACCGATTGACATGAAACAAACACTAAATGTTAAGTCAAGCTTACCACAATATATTAGTGAAACCCGCAACTAATTTGTATTAGCCGTTTCTGAGATTAGCGCGCACAGGCAAACAGACAAGCACAGACAATAATTCTAAAAATCATTGTTGTAGATACTATTGCGTAGATAAAGGCCCCCAATAGTATTTTTTCCCATATATCTTCCTTATACAGACCGCGATCCGTTATATATATATATATATATATATATATATATATATATATATATATATATATATATATATATATATATAAATACTGGCCGACTTGTTCAACTACAGGATAATGCGATTCCTATTGGGCCTATAGAACGTGCTCTAGAAAAATGGCAAGACTACTATTGTGAAGGAGTATTTTTTCACCGTCACGTCACTCCATAGAGGGGCGGATGAAGGCCTGGATAAAAGAACAAACGAGGCTAAACGAGACCCCAAGCAGGACGGAACATCTTTTTTTCCGGAAAAATGAGGAAAAAATGAAGCCAACAAAAAAATATAAAAGGTAGAAGAAACTTGTTGCTGATTGAAAGGAGTCGCCTTCAAAGGATTTCAAATGCCAATATATGCAAATAGGTCTTTCGTTCAGAATTGAAATTTAGAGGAACAAAACCAAAGGTAAAAATGAATTTTAAGGCGGCTGGAAACAAAGAATTAGGAATTTGCTTGACTTCGAATAAATATTTTCAAAACCGAAGGTTTTCTAAAGAATATTTCAAGAGGAGTAAGCATTTGGTTGTTTTGAAAAGTAGTTTATCTTGCCTCATGACATTTTTTTTTAATTACAATTCGTTTACTTAACATCTGTACAATAGTAAATCAAATTGGTTAAGGGTGCTCAGAAAAGTAAATAATAATATTTACAGAAATTAATTAATAAGAGAAAGAGAAAAAGGACAAAAAAAAAAGAAAAAGAACACGAAATGAATAAGAAACAACTTTGGAGGGTCCCCCGAGGTCTAGTGGTTAGCGCCTTACATTCATAAGCGGGAGATGGTGGGTTCGATCCCCATCGGCGGCAGGAATTTTCTCACCTCACGGCTCGTTGGGAAAATTCCTCGCTGTCGAAGTACAAAAAAAAAAAACGTTGGAAGTGGCCAATCAGTATTGTCACTTACTATTTTGGAAATCATTTTTTGTCTTTTAGTGAGATAACTGATCACGGCCAATATCTCTTGAACCTTCTATGGAGGTATTCGGGTTTGGAACAAAAGGTTAGGAAACGGGATATTGCCAGTTCTTGAACGGAAGAGATATTGATCTCATTAAGAAGAGTTTTGTTGGAAACGTAGTCAGTAGCATTAACCATTTTGTGAAAGACTTTGGATTTGAATGCGTGCATGCTCGGTATGTTTGAATTTTTATTTATTCCCCGGAATTTAAGTCCATATGTCCAAAAAGGTCGGATAATACGTTTTTTATACACAGATTTTGTTTTGTAATTCCTTAGGGAGTGTCAGCAATGGCTGCCTTCTCCCCTCTGTTCTTCCTTGTGCAATAGTTTAGGAGATATGTATTTACTTATTGCATTATAAGTAAACATATGTATATGTAAATATTCAATACAAAAAAAAAAAAAAGAAAAGATTTTGTTTTGTGTCGTGAGTTTTGAGGAAGGTCCCCTTAGTCGATGCCATGTAAAATAAAAATAACTTTGATGACGAACATGTAAACATTTATGAAAAAAATAAAAGTAACATGTTATTTGAAAGGAGAGTAATGCCTGTAGTTACCTGGCTTGTCTCTGGTAGGCAGGTGATTCTGTTTGGCTCATGGCGAAGGGAGCATCCAGCGCTTCGGCGACGTCTCCTGGTTCGGGGGAGCTGAGGGTTTGTGGTCGTTCGCACTCGAAGAAAGTCACTCTCACCTTTGCGGCTTTACCGCTTTCGGATCTAAAAAATAAAGCAGAAAAAAAAATGAAATTGATTTATTTTTATTTTTTGGGGAGTGACTCCTTCAAGGCGGTCACCCATAGTCGCCAAACAAGTGCAGGTTACTAAACTTGGGTGCTTATCTAGTGTTGTCAATAAGTATTCATCATAGAGTACTGCAAAGACAAGAACTTTCGAGAGATGAAAGAATTAATGTAACAATGGAATTTCAAATCACACAAATTTCATTAAAATCGATCCATTTTTAAGCCACCTTCGTGATCTATGGGCTCTGATTCGTGAAATTTTCTAAATGACACTTCCGGGTTGTGTCATTAGGTTAATCTCATAACCGAGTTTCCTCCCTATGGAGGGAGGGAGGAAAAGCGCTAAAAAAAAAAAAAAAAAAAAAAACTAATACAATAAGAGCTGTAAGGCCACAGTAAGTATGACAGTCAAATAGTCAACGTTTAGGTTAGAGACTTGAAGAAGACAGGTTAGTTATTTTTTGGTTCTTTTTGGCATGTTAATAGACCTGCGAAGAAGGTAAACTTAAAACTAAAATGTCACCATTTCATTTTAGCGTTCAGAAAAGAAGAAGGTTCCCTTGAAAAGTTTCAAAGAAGACTGGTGTTTATATATTTATGAATGGAGGTACTCGAGTAGCGAGGTTCGAGCAATCCAGGAGCGATAGTAGCGCTCGGCACAGCGGGCCCATCAGCAACTAAACAAAGGGGGATATTCACTCCATGAACTGGGTCATCAGCGAGCATCTATATTCAGACTGCTTCGGCTTCTATATAACCTACAGCAAGCTGAGAACTTCTCCCACATCCTAAGCACCTTCCTTTCTGCGCCACTCCAGGCCATTCACCGGCCTATGCAATACCCCTTCAATAGTTCTTGAATGAGCGCTCAAAATGAAGTTCCTCTCTTTATTCCTTTCCATAGAGATTAGACACTCAAAGAGTTATGTTTTATAACAAAACTTAGTTTTTAGAATTATTGTAAATATTATATTACTAGCCGAATACCCGTGGTCGTCACGGCAGATGAGTAGTTATTTTATTGCGTTAAATAATGTATCAGCAAAATTAACGCTACTACATAATTTTTAATAGTTTATTATAGCATGGTCCCCGTCATACTATATGTTATACATCAATATATAAGTAATCAAAGTATAATGTTTCTTGACACTGGGGCGCTCCGGACCAGTGTCAAGAAGCAGATAATCTAGAGATAACCCGTTATCTATAGGTTACCAGCATGAGCGTATATAAGAGGGGCTGAGGGGTCTGCACCCCCCCGAAATGATTTCGTATATACGCCCATGATTACCAGAAGTGTTCTGACTGGGGATGCTGATGGGTGAGAAAGCTGTGCAAGGGTTCCGGATATTATTACGTCGGATGGACCATCATCAGGTATAGAGTAAACTCTATGAGGGACAAATTGAAATGAACCGCTATTAAAATGGTGATTTTGTCCCTCATTGCGTAAATTCAATGAGGGACAGTTTATTTCTAGGACTGCCATCATAGCTGAAATTAACCTCAATTAAAAATAATACTATGAAATAGATACAGTACGGTAACAGCTGTTCTTTTATGATCCTAGCAACGCATGCTGCCGAGGCTTACCTGCTCTAACCAACTAAAACTTTAAACCCCTCTAAAAATACTTAACAATTTGAATATCAAAAAATCCTTTCTTAGCGATTGTCTACATGCTAAAGAGAGTGTCAATGCAAAATTTCAAATTTTTCTGTCAAGTGGTTTGGCCTGGGGGATGATAGGTCAGTGAGTGAGTGAGTGGTAGTTGACAAATATATAGTAGAATGCACGTTCAAGTAATTTATGAATAATATTTAATTATTACGTGATTATAATAACGGTGAAAATGATTATTGCATAAACGTTTTAAAACAAGGAACACTTCCTGAAAAAGAATAAAGTTTATAAAAGAAATTAAAAAATGTATTAGATACAAACAATAACGAATCGAATAAATTTAAACCAGTTGATACTAAAAGTTTGATTATTCATTTCATTAAAACTAAGTAAGAAATAAGAACCCTCAAGATAAATTCAAGGATTAAAAAATAACTTACCAGAAAATAATTAATAAAGAAAACGTGTATTTGGGAAAGTCAGTGTGCCAGTTGGATTGAGCAAGCTCTGCTCCTCCAACTTAGCGGAAATAAAACAAAATGAATATGGTTATAAATTATATTAAATGTTAAATAATAATAATGCTAATCCAATCTCACAACAACATCAATATTTAAAAAAAAGGTTTCACTGCAAGTGTGTTAAACGAAAATAACAGAGTAGAGTCCCGCTAATTGGGACTGAACCGTGTTGATATTAGCGAAAATTCGGATTAGGAGGAGTTTTGCTGTATATTGATTTTATGATGCACATTTAGAGTCTGATTTGTCAAAAATTAAAAAGTAACAAATTATGTTTGTAGTAAATTGCAATTTAAACTGCACTGTTTGGAGGCAACATCGAATTGACAGGCAGTGCGTGTGAATAGCAAAACATTGCTTCATCAAGCTCCGTTAGTTTGTTGTATCGGAAGATCATTGGCTTTATCTCTTAGATAATGGTTTTCCTTGTACGTTTTGTGTTAAAACTGGACAGAACAAGGACTCTACATATGTGAATAAATTGGAGCTTTTATTTCAGACTGTATTTTCGATTTTTAGTTAGACAGCGAAATTTAAAAATTACAAGTTTCATAAACATACGAGATAACTTGAAAACCCTTTCTTTACTTTTCTCTCTAAATCTCAAAATGTCATTAAAATTATATTTTCGCCCAACCCTTGTTTGGATTAGGCGGAATTTCGGGACACGGTTTATTTCAAATAAATTTGTGATAATTGCATAATTCTAGGATAGTTATATTTATTTTCAATAACTTGACAACTTAATGAACCAATGAAGTTTTACCAAATTTCTATATATTTCTCACTAATATATAAATAAATATGTACCCATATTTTTTTCTCTTTGGACTCTACACGTTTTTGCAAGCCAGTGCTTGAATTACTACTATTTTATTGGGATTTTCACAGTGCAGTGATTTAAAAACGTATCTAAGTTGCTCATTAATATCTGCTGATAGCACATTTAATGATGTGTTGTGATTAGTGATATATTAATGGAGATATTTGAATATTTATAAGTGGCTAGTGGGTGACTAACCTTAAAGTGAAGCTAAACTCCATTAAGAGGGAGATCGTTCACGAACGGCTCGGCTAGTATCGATACTGCCGTAACCTATCTGGGCTGGTTATCAGAGTTATATTACTCATTTTATTTGTTTTTGTTTATTTCTGTTTTCGGCAATTGTGAAATGAAAAAGGCTAATTTGCCTCCTGATCCAGATCCTCCTGATAGCAATGCCTCGTTAGATGAGAGGAATCGGCCTAAAGTTCGTATGAAATGGGGGAAAAAGTTTATAATTATGGATCTGGCTAATGAGGTTGGAAAGTCATTTAAATGTTTTAGCCCGTTTAAAGTGTGTCGGTTTATTAAATCGTATGCTCCACATACACAAATCACTTTTCAGAAGAATGGGAGTATTCTTCTTGAAATTAACAACGAAAAGGATTATTTGAATATAAACAATATTAATAAATTTGAAGGTTATGACATAAAATTGTCCATTCATAAATTTCTAAATTTCTCTAAGGGAATAATTACTTGTGATCAATTTCAGAATTGCTCTGATGAAGAATTGAAAGACGAATTGGCTAATCAAGGAGTTGTTAGTGTAAAACGTATCTTTAGAACTATAAATAATTTAAAAAAAGCCACAAATTCTTTTATTATTATACTTGAAAAACCAGAATTACCACAAAGAATTACTTTAGACTTCGTTTCTGTTAAAGTTAGACAATATATTAAGCCATTGCAGTGTTTTCATTGCTATTCATTTCGACATTCCCGCATGAACTGTAAAAACATTTTATGCGGTAAATGTAGTCAACCCAAACATGAAGGGCAATGTATATCTGATATGAAATGTATTAATAGTAACGGGCCACATCCATCCTGGTCAGGGAAGTGTGAAGTATATAGAAAAGAGTGGAAAATAGAGGAATTGAGGGTTAGAGAAAAACTGTCCTATAGGCAAGCTGGTGGTGTTTTAAACCGTAGCGAACCTCCAAGGCAGTTCCAAACACAACCATTTGCTCAGGTAGCTGCCGCGCCCTCTAGCAGGGACTCTTTACTTTCACAGGTACAGAAACTTACCACAACAATTAATTTTTACTTAAGAAAATAGAAAAGATGGAGCAAGTAATGAAAGTACAAACGGTATCACAAGTATCTGACTGTGAAAGTGAAACGAGTCCTACTCTGGATGGTAGGAGTGATGCCCCTAAGACAAATAATAATCTTAAAGCAAACATAGCCCATAACCCCTCAGTTGTTAACACGGAAATTAAAAATTCAAACGAGAAATCACCCGAAGTAATTGTAAAAAAATAATAAACAAATAACTGTTGGCAACCAACAAACTTCACAAAATGGAACTCGCACATTTAACGACCCTAAAGACCTTACCAAAACTAGAGGACGACCAAAGAAAACTAAAGATATAAGTGGTTATTCTCAGTAGACATAAAAACCATTATTATTTTGCATGTATATTTCTATACACTTTTTTGTGTGGAGTAATATACATGCGCATGCCTATGTGTTTATTGGAAACTCAGTAGTAGATATCAATCTTTTTAAAAACATAAGTGAGGATAAGTGTTTTCAACCGTATCTATTCCCGATGTGAATTTCCGAACGAATGGAGGCTTGCCATTATTGTTCCAATTTTGAAAAATAATAAACCGGCAGAAAAAGTTACTAGTTACCGTCCTATATCTCTCACATCTTCGCTCTGCAAACTTTTGGAGAAACTGGTGGTTAAAAGACTTCAATGGTACTTGGAATCACATAGTTTACTCCATCCTTGGCAGAGTGGATTTAGAGAGAACAGGAGTACTACAGATAACTTAGTGGGCCCGGAAAATGCCGTTCAAACGCTTTCAAGGCTAAGATGAAACTACTAGCTGTTTTTGTTGACGTTGAAAGCGCATTTGATCGCGCGTGGAGACGGCATATTTTAAATTCTCTTGCAAGGTACGGTGTAAATGGGAGTATGTTGATGTTTATAAAGAATTTTTTAGAATATCGATCTTTCTTTGTTAGATGCGGGTCTGTTTTCTCTGATATGTTTGCTCAGGAGAATGGTGTTCCTCAGGGAAGTGTGTTGATTGCAACACTGTTCTGCGTCGCCATTAATGAGGTACTTAACAGTGTGCAGGCTCCGGTTTTGGGAATGTTGTATGCGGACGACTTAACAATATACTGGGCCCATAAAAGTGTTGCTTACTGTTTTCAAGAAATTCAACGAGCCCTTTTGAATGTTTCTACCTGGCTCAATCAGAGTGGTTTCAAAATTTCAACATCAAAATCAGTGGGTCTACTTTTTAGTAGACGTAGAATAATGCAGTTGCCTCCTCTTAATATAGATGGGGTGGAAGTCCATATTCAACCTGAAGTCCGATTCTTAGGACTAACCTTTAACTAAACACTTTCATGGGCACCGTACTTAAGAGAATTAAAGAAAAAATGCTTGAACTCGTTGAATTTCTTCAAAGTACTAAGCAATACGAAATGGGGAGCTGACCGGAAGAGTATGATAATGCTTTATAGAAGTTTGATTAGATCGAAATTGGACTATGGATGTGTGGCTTATGGGTCTGCCAGTCCCAGAACCTTAGAAATAGTAGATAGTATCCATAATTCTGGTTTGAGAATAGCAACGGGTGCTTTCCGGACGAGTCCCATAAATAGTATTATGGTGGATGCTGGTGAACCCCCTTTGCAGTATCCAAGAGATTATCTGTCCTTATCTTATTTTGTGAAAGTTATCACATCTCCTTATCATCCTTTAAGTCAGAACTTCAGGTACATGTACTCTAATCAAAACAACATTTTCATTAACAGCAACCAATTTATCCACAGATCCATAAGATTACTATCAGATCTGGATTTCGATCTAAACGAACTTCATCAGCTGGCATTTCCGAATCTCGAGCCTTGGACTCTTCACGCTCCTAAAATTGATCTTTCGCTGACCAGATATATCAAGAGAGACACCGTTCCTGCAATATTTCAGGCTGAATTCAATAGAATCAGGTTGAAGTATGCCGGAGCAACAGAGGTATTCACAGATGGCTCTAAAACTACTGACGGCGTAGGATGTGCGATAGTTTTTAATGCCAGAAAACAAATGTTGTCTCTCCAGAATTTAAGTTCAATATACACAGCGGAATTACTTGCAATAAGCAAAGCGGTTAATATTTCATCTGAAAATAATAGTAACTTGGTGATATACACTGATTCTCTATCTTCTCTCCTTTCATTACAATACTTCTATTCCCGAAATACGATCATTTCAGACATCATTAAGGGAATAGATTTGCATTACCAAAGAAACCATCATGTTACTCTCTGCTGGATCCCTAGCCACAATGGTATAAGTGGTAGTGATAAAGCGGATGTAGCAGCCAAGCAAGCTATTAAAGAAGGCATTCCTTACTCGTACATCCTGCCGTCAGATGCTGTGGCACATCTAAAATACCATATTTTCTCAAAGTGGCAATATGAATGGTTCCAAAATAGAGAAAATAAGTTGAGGGAGATTAAATCCACAACCTCGGCATGGAAAACCTCATCTCAAGACACTAGGCGAGATGAGGTGGTTCTGTCGAGGATTAGAATTGGACATACTAATCTCACTCATGCATATTTATTTAAAAAAGAATTAAGGCCTGAATGCAGAGCTTGTGGCGAATATCTTACTATCAAACACATTTTTACTGAATGCAGAGCCTACGAATCCGCTCGGAACCAAATGGACATTCATGGTCCTCTCTGTGATATACTTGGAGACGACCATGAATCAAGCTAGAGAGCGTTGAGTTTTTTGAGAGCCACTGAGCTATTTAATAAAATATAATAAGCAATTATTTACAAAAAAATAATAATAATAAATATTAAAATATAAAACATTTCAGATCATTAGTTTCAATATTAGTGTATTTTACTTCCAACAACTTTTTTTGTCTCATTATTATTTTCTCCTCTAATACATTTTGATTTACTTAGGCAACAATTTCAGATATATATATATATATATATATATATATATATATATATATAATTATATAAGGCCTTAAATTTCAGAAGGCAACAATGACCCGTGTGGTTGAATTTGCCTTAAGAAAGAACCCTTCAAATATGTACCCAGAAAGTGACCATTTTTAATGTTAGTTTACAAGGAACTAAATCCTCGAATTTTCGAATAGTTACAATCGGAGTAGTTACAATTTATAAGGACAACTAAGGTTTGAACGTAAAAGCTCTACAGGAACCGCGAACTTTCCTGTCAACAGTCAGAATTTACAAGTCTAAAGACGCTTTGAATCTTCGTGTCAACTCCAGAATGTGATTTGCATACCAAATCGGACAGAAAGCTTCGGCATGAGGAAGGTTGTACCGGATTGCAGCATTCGAAACAAAACCAACATTGTTTTTGAGGAAACCCTTTGCAATAGGAAGTGACGAGTAGCCGGCGTCCCGTTCAATAGAACACTCGTATCGGATCCTGTCAGGACAATGGCTGCCAAATATCTCTGGGATTTATTGCGGTTGGCTGCACTGACAGGTGGTCATCCTGAAACACAGTGAAAACAATATTCACCCATCATAGCTACAGGAGAATGCCTCTGTATGGATGCGATGGAAACCTTAACAAGAGATATCAAAATAATGTTGTAATATTATAGATCATTATATTACATCCCCGTGACAGGGTTAATAGTTAATGTCTACCCAAGAAGGTTTGGGTAAACAGTTTTCATCTATGGACCAGCTGATAAAATTCCTCTTTTCACCATGGATGTGCTGGATATTTAATGATAGCCCGGCACTAAGGGCCACGATGCAAATGCGTCTAAGAAAAACAAAATTGAATAATAAAAGTTGTTAAGATGGTGGAAGTTTTTATTTAGATAGATAGATTTATGGGTAGATTTCAAAAAATAGGCAAAACATTCCACATTTTTTAATATTTTATTTTTTACTGCTACGTTTCGGACTTCATTGTCCTTCTTTAGGCAAATAATCTTCAGCCAATTACAAATATATGTATATTAGATTAATTTTCATTTATAAATTGTGACTATCTCAATTTAGGTATGTCTTCAACGAAGACATACTGATATATATATATATATATATATATATATATATATATATATATATATATATATTTTATGTTATTTTTCGTCGCTGGGATAGTATTTTTGGATGGAACGGCATTTCTCTCCAGCGGTGGTACTCCTCCTCACTTCTTCCTGGAATATTTCGATGGGTTCATCTCCATCTTCTTCAGCCAGGTGTTTGTTGTTTCTTCCTCGGTGGTAGCCAAGAATGACATTTTTCTCAATCTGGGCGCCTTTTCTCCCCTCTAGCCACAATATCGGCGGACCAATGGTTAAAGATCCCTGGTGTAGTTGGGATTCTGTCCGTTAGTAGCGCTGATGGTATTGCTTCTTTTTTTTTTCTTTTTTCTCCTGCTTCTATTTTCCTCGCCGTAAGGTTTTATATGTTTGATGTTATTTTATATATATATATATATATATATATATATATATATATATATATATACTAGAAGATAAGACAGAGTAAGAGGTTTCGTGACAAACTTTGATCTTCCTATAAGATATATAGAGAGGTGACTTGCAACTCCAACCCTTCTCTTAACAAATTTATACTACCTTGGCGACATAAATGTAATATATTTTTGCCAACAAATTAAACGAAACATCCTTCGAGTATCTAAAAATATTTTGTAAAATTGAAATATTATTATTTAGGAAAGATTTGTAATTATTAAATCATAAGAGTTATGGAAGGGCTTTTCGTTATTTTTTATTAAAGAATCCCGAGCGAAAAAAATATTAGTTTCCAACTATGAATTCCTGTAATTATTTGTTGTCACGAAATTGCCTTTTTATATACTTTCTATTTCCTTTGGAACCGCATTATTTTAATATTTATTGGCATAGAGTCAATAGAAAGTGGTTTGCAGCTTGATTTTGAGGACACTTTAAGCACTATCCGAAGAAATGAAGATGCTGAGGTTGCACTCATGAAAAATTTTAAAAATATATCTTTAAATGTTTATCATTTACCATATACATATATATATATATATATATATATATATATATATATATATATATATATATATGGTTGCGGAGACATGCAGTTTCCAGGGTAAAGGTCACCTGGAATGTGCAATGTAAGGAATGCCGGATGTACCTAGCAAGCAAGCTAGAGAGTGCACGCAGAGGAACGATAAGGCTTTCACCGATAGTACGTGATCATCTACTAATGCCCCCCAATTACAATCATGCCAGGGCGAGGTATGTATATACTGCTGAGAGTTGAAGTGGCGAGGCAAGACAAAACTTCTACCAGCGAGGTCAGATATTTTCTTTCTAACCTTTTTATAAGAAAACAAGCAATGGTTGGGATTCGGCTAAAAGAAAACGTCAGATTTTCAGAAAAGGCCATTTTCTGAACGTTTCGGCATGCACTTTGGCAGCCTTGTAATTTTTCACGTTTATAATTTCTAACAAGAAAAAACACAACAGTTAACAAACTGGAACAGCATGACAATAGGTTATATTATTTTTGTAGAATCCCAAACGCCCGATTTTGGGAAAGAACCCGTGGTAGGTTTGACTCAAACCCACAACTCCCGCATAGGAATCCAGGCGCTAGACAATAGACTACGGAGAGACCTTTTAAATATCTATTTAAGTTTTTTTTTTTTTTTTTTTTTTTTTATTTAAACTATGTTCTGGACTGTTAACCGAATTCCCATTCTGTTGGAGCTTTTGATTTTCTAGTTAGCCAATATTTTACGAATATGTTCCAGGCGGGTTCTCCACAGTTTACCCTCCTTTTCTTCAAACAACAACACTGGGCATATACTTGATAGCCACGGCCATTGGACTTGCAAAGATTGATAAGAGATAACGATTGTGTTTCAGAGGTTAGTTACATATGGAAATATTAATTGTCTCAAAATCTTATTCATAACAAAAACCTACTTTAAAATTATGCATCGGAGTATATGAGGTTCGTTAAAATGTTAATTATTTAGAGAGTTAAAATAAATGGTGTTCTTCTAGTTTCAAAATTAACAAGATTTAAGTGTCCTTTTATTTCTGATAATGAATATTTTACAAATGGCTTTGAGGTGCTACAGGAATATATTTTATGTTTTCTATGAAAGTAATTATGAAGATGACATGAAATCCAAGCACTCAGGAATTTAACGTAATCAATTTTTATTCTTTTATTAGTAATTGTATGAAAATGATAATTTTTATTAACAGCATACTTCGACCTGTTTTTGCAGATACGTTTTTGGACTTTTGGGCTTGAAAAATGTTGGGGTCCTTGGTGTGTAAATGCTTTTTTACCCATGGAAGTGCTGGTTTAGCGCTTAGGTAGAAGAGAGTAACGTTCGGATGATCGCATGGAAGGCCCCGAGTCTTGCAGTCGTCAGCTATGTAGCCGTGTGCGACGCCCACGCAGAACCCATCGCAGACCAACGGACCTCCGGAATCACCTTTGCAAGGAGTACGTCCTGGCGTCTTTTTCAAGCAGATGTAGCGATCGTCTTCGTTAGAAACGCAGGGACAGTCACGAGAAGTCGGGTTTACTTGCAAATACTTGAGGACTTCGGATGCTTTTCCCCCTCCGCTGGTGCGTCCCCAGCCGAGAGAAATGCAATTCTTGAAGTCTTGTGGTTCCTTCCAGTCGAACAAGCGGAGTATTCCGACGTCTGCACTGATTTGAAAACGGCCTTGAACACTCACTATAGCGAAGTCGTGCGGTCCTCTTTCGACGAATTTAGGGTGAATATGCACTTTAACAATGGAGTAGCTCAGGCCTTTTTGATAGTTGACGTTTCCGACATAGACAATCGAACGACCGCTCCCCTTGGGGAAGCAGTGAGCAGCTGTTAGTACGCTAGTTTCTGAAACTATTGCACCGCTACAAACTGAACCTTCATCCGACGTTGACTGCCAAAACACTAAGGCCATGTAAGGGAACATACGTGGAGGTGCATATTTACCTCCGACTATCCGATTTTCCCCGGAAGAAGCGCCAGAAATAACAAAGCAACTCAGAAAACACCATGACAAGAAATACTCCGATATATTTTTGGTACACTTCATGATGAATTTTGACTTCAATAAAATACCATATGATCTTATAACGGTATTGTTTTTTCTATTTTAGTCCATTTGATTAAGTAGTACTAGTCATATAAATTATTCCGTGGATTTAGAATAATTGGCTGTTCAGAGGTAAAAAAACAAAAACAAAACATAAATTACTCTTATTCCGGCTGAGGGTCTCAGAAATAATGGAGGCAGTTCTGGTAGAGCACTTAAGGTTTCTTATTTATTTTAAATGTAACCTATAGATATATAGATCTTAACTATGTAGACACATCCAAGAACAGTTTTAGTGTGTTCCCTCCCTATCTGCATAGGTAAGAAACCGGCTTTGGAGGTTTACTTTATGGCGTAATCGGGAAGTGCAGAAAAGAAAATGTCATGTTTCAGAACCCGTAATATTTGATGAAATTTGTTACAAAAATACCTTGTCTAATTTAAAAGGTCAAGTTCTTTAACCAGCAGAATCCGCCCCCGAAAACACTATTACAAATATATGTCTCATTTTCTTACCTTGTTTTACTAAAATACTCGTTTTACTCTTAAATGAAATTTATAAAGAAAACAAACAATTAAAAAAAGAGGCAAACGAAGATAGAAAAAAAGAATGAAACAGAAAATTTCAAAATTTACTTCAGAACCATTTAAGTAAAAAATGTAGTACGCTTTCAAATTGTTTCTGCCCACTTTTACGATTTCACACTATCATTTTAAATGGTCATCTTTTTAATTTATTACCCCAATACAAAAAATATTCTGGATTTTAACAGTTTATATGTACTTAATGGACGCCAAGCATTCAATAATTAGCTGGACATGTTACTCCGAACAGTAAAAATGCATTATTTTTGGCTGACATCGGCAAACGTTTCCCTACAAAGATACCGTTGATGGAATGTTCCGACTATTGAGGTCAATTACTGTAGAACAGAGGTAGTTAGGAGTCAATTGGCCTCCAGGTCAGTACGTGCCTACACGTTCTACATTCTGATGACCGTTCATTCATACAGTTCCAGCGTTCCACCGACACCCTAGAAGCATATAGTCTGGAGAATCATGCAGATTGCAATGGTGTTATGGAGAAGTGTTTCTTGTCCGATGAGCCTCAATGTCTGTTACAAATCAAACAAATTAAGTCTATAAAAATAACATGTTGGTTACTTTAGGTGCTGAGAACGAATTAGGAATAAAATTCTCCCAGATATTTTAATTAGGAGTAGATATTTAAATTTTTCGCAAAATATCAAAACCAAATACATCCCGAGCTTTCAAAATGATACTACTAGTCGAAAAAGAAACGTTCAAAGGACGGTTTTAAACTAAATTACATCCTGCCAATCACACCTGTCTCATTCTATTCATTAGGCGAAGACCAACCGGGGATTTAAAGAAAACCATGAAGCCCTGAGGTCGTCGAACTCGACTCTCTTGGATAGCGTGGTCTCGATGTGGACTATCGAGCTTTGGCAATCGATATACAATATAGCGGTAGAGCTCTCCATCGAATATATAGCCGGCACATCACGAAATTCTCTATCCCCCTCTCCCCACTGATACCATCTCTGCCAATACACTCTCCGCCCGTTCCACGTCTTATTTTATCCTGACGCTCTTTATGACATTTTCCTCGAAGTAAAATGTCATTCAATTTTTATATTTATTGAATACTATATACATATATATATATATATATATATATATATATATATATATATATATATATATATATATGCGGCTCACAATTGAAATATATTTTCAACCGTCAGAGATGTCGCAAAATCGCTAGGGTCCAAAATTGTAGATCCTATCGAGAACATGCATATGCGTCATTTGATAACCCAAAAAATTTAGTTTAATCGTGTTTGAAAGTCGGCATTTCTTCTTTACTACATTTTTTAAAACTACATACTTCAAAAATAAAGACACACGTCTGATGTTGATTTTTTCTTTCGCTTTGTCATTAAAATCAAGGCTGAATCAAATGGAGGCTAAAGTTGACATAAGTTTTCTTTTCATTAAAATAATCATAGTTTTATCCAGAAATTTAATTAAAAATATTTTAATGACCTCAACGGTTGACACGCCTTAAATCCAACCAAAAAAAAAAATTACTTATCAAGCACTCAAGCAAATACCTTCAGCTATAATTTTCACTAATAAATCAAGAATTTGTAATGCGAATATTCAGCTTTCTTTGGTAATTTGTTGTTTATCATTCACTTTTCGAATAATATTTCTTATACCTACGTCTTATAAAATATTGAAAGATACAGACATGAGTTTATTTTGGTCTGAGAGGATTAATAATAATAAGATAATAAATGAATTTAACAACTATCTAAAGTAATAAAGTTAGATGTACTTCCAGTAGTTGAATGCTGGCAGTTTTGTCTGACATTATTTTATTGGTTTCAGCAGTAAAATATTTTTAATTGAATCTGTAGATAGCACAACTATTATTTGAATAAGAAAAATTTGCTGGAGGTAGACATGAAATCTGAACTATTTACATTGAGAATAGGTACGAATGTGGCCACCATTTTTCGCTAAATGCTAGTTACTTGTTTGAGTAATAATCAGAAGTATATTAAAAGGATATTAAATAAAGAGGCAACGCGCGATTGATGGTTAATATGTTTTCAGATTAACAAATAAAGCATGTGAAAGGTCTCGATAGGAGCTACAACTCTGGCATTTTTCGACATTGCGATAAATATAATGAACCAAAAGATGTTTGAAATGTGGCATATACGAGGCGCCTTAAGAACACATTTGATTAATTGTGGCATATTAAACGATTAGTCAACATATAATAAAATATTCGCAACTCCTGGACTCGACTAACTGGAAATGTATTAGGCACAATCAAAAACTCAATTCAGGAGTTGACATCCAATTGCTTTGACAGTTGTCTCCAATTGGCCACACAAGACAACACATGAAAATCTCATGACAATAATGGACAAACTAACTAGTAGTATAATATGCGATAAAAACGAACGAATTGCTGAAAGACAACAGCCAGTACATAAACACAATATTCTCTTACTCACAGAACACAAAACTATACAATCTCATGAGAAGACATCTGATGAATAACCAGTGACTAGAAACATATTCTAATACCTGTTTATGGGAACAAAGGAATTACAATTTGATCACAATGCTGGTAGATTAGACCCTACATGTACCATATTGAAGGAGTGATATTACCATAGAAGCGATACACTTACTAATAAGTATGGAAAGTAAGTAATATTAATAAGTACTGTGTTAATAGCCTCGGCATTGGGAGAAAAAAAAAATAAAAAAGTAACGGAAGTAAAGATCGCTAGACATTTGTAGTTTTTCGTCTTTTTTTTCGGTGTATCTAGCTAAGCTATTAGCGCCGATCTGTCGACTGGTTGCTATCCTTTTTTAAGACGAACACGTGAACGGACACCCATTGAGGTATTGACCACCCTGTTGCTTAACTTCGCTGCTCAATGGAGTCCTCCACACCATTTAACAATTTGCACATTTGCTGTCGTCAATTCATTATTCTCTCATTTTATAATCAATATTATTTTTTGATATTGAGTTATTAGAATATTTAGTATTCAGAGAAGAATGTTTTGTTGAAATATTCAAGAAGCCGCCGAATATTGGGCCAGGTAGAGATCGTTGCCGCCAAGCAGTCTGCACGCGATCCACCATGGCCTTCCTCAACTCGGCGTTTAAATGGAAAGCAAAAGACTCCCAAGAATAAGCGTTAAGCTATTTCATCTGTTTAACAGATTTTCCTTCCTATATACAAACTTCATATATACACAGTTTCATAAAGTGAAAGTATGGTGCCGGATTGTTTATAATAACACAACAGCACTATGTATACTAAATTAGAGGATTTTTTTTTTATTTTTCATTATAAATAAAATATTCAACTAAGAACTGCGCCATCTTTATTTATTTTCTCTCATAAGTAACCCATAAGGAATGGGGTTTATTTTATTAACAACATGTGCTGAACTATATATTTATTATTAAATTATATTTGCATAAAGCAGTTTAAATACAACAAAAAGTTTAAAATAAGCAATACTAAATCTTCTTAAAGAAGGAAATCAACGATTTTTTTTAACTATAATGATTTCTCCAGTATCCTATTTTAATATAAATTTTATCAGCATTTTTGTAAAGCCCTACTACATTTATGAAATGATATTTTTTTCCGCGACAGACCAATGTCCTATGTGTTTGGGCACGTACGCCTGTAGAGTTTTTCTTTCAGAAAAACTCTTTAAAGTGCACTCGTACAGTAAAGGTTGATATGTCTTTACTGAAGTGTTGCATTGAAGTAAAAAAACAGAATTCGTGTTGGTTTAGCCGAAATCTGAAGAAATATGAGTTAACTGTCCCATGTCCTGTTAATAATTCTGTCTTCTAAAAGTATGTCATAGAAGATTTTTTAAAAGTATTCTTTGATCTCTATTATAAATAACTTTAAGTGTTGTCCTTTTTAAGTTAATATTCACAATTCATCCCATTTTCTTATTGTATTTTTGTATATTTGTGTTCCTTACCCTATTAGCTAGGAATAGAACCAGGTAATATGTATATATTTTTTTTTTCATATTTCAGGAGAGAAGGAATGACATCTCAAAGAAATGCCAGATCTTAGGCGCCACAATGCACAGGAAAATGAAAGTTACCAACTCTAAGCGTAAATTATTCACTCTGTCTTCTCCAGAGTTGGGCATAATTTTATTTATAAATAAAAATACGAATTTATTCGTACTTTATACATTTGTGAATACGAATATAAATAAATTCGTACTTCATATATTTGTGAATACGAATATAAATAAATTCGTATTCATAAGCATGAATACGAATTTATTTTTATTCACATATATTCAATATAAAAATACAAATAAAATTTTATTCGCAAATTTTTCTGCGAATAAAAATAAATTCACAGAAAAAATTGTAAATAATCACAAAAAATGTGAATATTTACAAAAAATCAAGTGATTACAAAAAAAATCACATTAAAATATACGAATAAAAATTTATTCACATTATAATTTGTGAATAAAAATTTATTCACAATAAAATTCGCAAATAAATCATGAATTTATTCGTATTAAGATGATATTACGAAAGTTATTGAAGGTGATTTTTTTTTTTTTTTTAAGGCATTTAACGTCTAGCTTATTAGCGCCTAGATTTTTTGTTTACCCCGAATCCGCCGCGGGACCACCAGCCATGCTGCAGGGACACAATTTGTCATCTGTACCTCCATAAAAAAAAAAAAAAAAAAAAAAAAAAAAAAATATCATCTTAGTACGAGGAAATTCATAATTTATTTGCGAATTTTATTGTGAATAAATTTTTATTCACAAATTATAATGTGAATAAATTTTTATTCGTATATTTTAATGTGATTTGTTTTGTAATCACTTGATTTTTTGTAAATATTCACATTTTTTGTGATTATTTACAATTTTTTCTGTGAATTTATTTTTATTCGCAGAAAAATTTGCGAATAAAGTTTTATTTGTATTTTTATATTTAATATATGTGAATAAAAATAAATTCGTATTCACACTTATGAATACGAATTTATTTATATTCGTATTCACAAATATATGCAGTACGAATTTATTTATATTCGTATTCACAAATGTATAAAGTACGAATAAATTCGTATTTTTATTTATAAATAAAATTATGCCCATCTCTGGTCTTCTCGATGTTCGCTCATTATTAAAGAAAGCTCTACTAGTAACATTATTCCCATTTATTTATCTTGTTTTACTGAGAACAAAACACAGCATTTGGCGGCTATGGACAATTAAAAAACAACAAAAATAATTAAAATCTGAGGAAAGTTGTAGAAATAATTCTTTTATGGGTTGTGTGATTAAATTCTTTGTTGAGTGCAAACTCATGAAAAAAATCAATATAAAGGAATAAAACGGAATTATAATCAGAAATTTTAGGTTATCAATGCTCCTAAAGGAAGGAAACAGAATTGAACATTATTCTATCGATTCAGCAATACTAAAACAGGTCCAAAACAATTGACCATAAACTGGTGTAGTCGATATGCAATTATGTCTTATCACACTGTTATCTTATCACTAAATGTCGCAATAGTGGCATTACTATCAACATTGCAACAATCACTTTAATATTGGAAGGCTTTGAGCAAACATCGTCAATATGATAAAAAATTACACAATAATTCCTATAGATGTAAGAACAATTCAGGACACACTCACTGTTTGACTGTATGTTTTTATACATACTTTTGAGGTTATTAAATTAACAGTTTTAGGGCTATATATATATATATATATATGTATATGTATATATATATATATATATATATATATATATATATATAAACATAAAAAGGAGATGAAGTAAGTAATAAATTACAAAATAATTAAAATAAGATAATAATATATTAAAAGGGGCGAGATTAGCTCAGTGGTAGAGCACTGGAATAATATTCTGGAGGATCTGGCTTCAAATCCCAAACAAACTAAAGATTTTATCTTCTAGTGTCTTCGTTTGTGGGTTGGATTCGGCCTCTCTGACCGTCCCTAGGCAGTCCCAACCTTTAATTAATTTATCAATGGGTACCTGCAAAGGGGCAAATCAGGCTGCCGGAGGATAGTTACTGACCACACTATCTCGCTAGTGTGCCGTGTAGTTAAGAATCAAGATACCTCGATAGTGTTTGAATGTAAGCTCGGTAAACATTTGTAAAACTCATTATTAGTAAAGAAATAAATTGTTCACTGACGTTAGATATGTTAACGAGACGGCACACAGTGAGAAGGTTTGACGTTTGATTCGAGTCGTACATCATTATAGCTAATTTCCTCTGCGGGTTACCGTGGGGCCTTCGGAGGCAATTCCTCTTTATTAGGTCTAATTATGAACAAGTCGTCCTGTCCTGGGAACGGCGAGTGCCTCACGGTTATACCCCTTGGGGTCCTCCGTATTTACTTCGGAATGCCTCGTCCATATTTAAATTTCTATTTAGTGGTCTGGTTTTGAGAATAATACAATTGCTTCCAAAAGTATACAAATAGCATTTTCTCATGCAGTAGTCAACAAGTCTGCACTTTGAGAGCCTCCTCTATCAAAGAATGTGGAGATACCAATTGCTACGCACTTCCTTCGAGGCATGAAGTTTGCACAGCTTTTGCTCGTGGAGAAATCAACAGATGTGCCCTTGGCGTGCCTCCGTGTGACTATTAGTGCTACCTCCTCAATCAAAGTATATCTAACTGCCCAACATTTCCAAAGGGGCCATAAAGTCTACACAGCATACGCTAATAGAGTAATCAACAACTGTGCCCTTGACGTGCCTATATCTATGTAACTGTTTGGTACTTCCATGGAGCCATGAAGTCTACTCGAATTTTGCTCTTGCATTCATCAAAATGGGTTCCAAGCTTATGGAGTTATCAATGGGTCAAACACAATCATTGCAGTATGTCTACTAATCCATGGTGACGAACACAAGCATTGAATCCTCTTCAGCTTTCACCCAACGAGTGTCCTACTGGTCACTATTTCTCCTTGGATAAAGCTGCAGCACATCAACGATATTGTCGGCCTGTTTGTAGACTCTAGTTGCATGGAGGAGAGTGTGAGATACAGTATAACTATGGATATATGAGTGTAATCGGTAAGACTTCACCAACCCAAGATGGACATCACTAGTAAAAAAAAGTACTTCTGCTGGAGACTTACACTAGGTTCTCAGGAGAACAGCTTAGCAATGCCGTATCTGACCTTAACTGCCAGTAATCCTTTCCTTCTAAAAGACATGATTCAGCTTTAGTATCTTTTTTTTTTTTCATCCAACTGACATAAAGTTCAGCTATTTATGCGTATACTAGATGACATATATATTGCTGACGGGAGCAAAAAAGTATGGGAATGTCTTATTGACATAAATATGTCTTATCGTTGGGATCAGGCAAAAACTTTGTAGTCTGACTCACAGAAAGAAAAATATTACCAGAGTTTGGTATCAATCAATTAATTGTTCAATCGTATTATCAACAAATAAAATTCTTAATCACACTCCCTCAATGACTGTTTTTTAGCACAAAAAGCAAAAGCGCGTGAAGCGAATATGCTACCTCAAAGTAGCTCATGTCCATTCCAAATTCAGTAGACTTCCGGTCCAAGCGGCAACTTCGAGTCCACTTCCGACCACTTCTGGCTTGGTCTGGTCCACAATGTTTTGATTTGATCGATTAATGATGTATGAAGATTTTTCTGTAAGTGTATCATTAAACGTTTTTCATCAAAGGAGCCTTACTAGCGACGTTGCTCCGGAAATCGCCGGGATTAATAATACATATATAGGAAATAGAAAGGGGAATGAAATTTGGAATGAGGCTACAAGAGTGAAAAGCAATATTGAACGATAGCAATGATTATCGAAAGTATCATTGATAGAAGATTGCAGACTACACTGCATGATTGAACTGGAGAAAGGAAATTACAAGGCAGACGGCATGAACTGACCTGATTTAGAAGATATCAGACCTTTGTTTTTACTAACGTCAAGAGAAGTGTAGAAACATCAAATTTCAATGGAATATTCTAAACATTGGGCTGCTCAAATATATCATAAATGTTCCACGTTTCATGCATTAAGTCAGATGTAGTTGAATTAATTATCGGCCCCGGTCAAAAAAATATCACGGGCCCCTTACCCCCCAACACCCTCCTGCGACGTTAAAATCAACAAAAAATATTTAAAACTGACATTTCTCTGAAAACAAAATTAAATACATTTGTAATGTGGAGTGGAAAAGTACGTATTGTCTTTAGTACAGTGACACTTCCTGGGCTACAAATTTTTTTAACTGACAATATTTAAAAGCTAGTTTATACCAAGGTATCCGTTGGTTGTTCTCAATAATAGTAATATTAACAATACTTAGGTATAAAATTTCGTTATTTAAAATTATAATGCGGGTTAAGAAATGACGTCGGGCCCCCCTGAGACCACGGGCCCCTGACTAATTTTCCACCGTGCCCCCCCCTAGCGGAGGCTCTAGGTGGAAGGGGGCAAGTGAAATAGTGATTTTAAAATGTCTCATACAGCAAAATAAATGTAAACTAAGCGAATTATTCATCAGCACAAATTAAAAAATAAATTTTAATATTAAAGGTTAAAATATTAAATGTAGTATCTAAGCTACGTTTTTAGGACAAAAGTTTGGCTGTTCATTCAAATAGTTTGAATTTATTTATTTCAAATAATGCCTTCGAATCTTAAGTCCCAAATCCGATAACGATGTTTGCCATAAGGACACATCCTATTCTTTGTCTTAAATTTTGTGTGTGACTATAATATACATATATATATATATATATATATATATATAAATAAAAATCACGTGTCTGTCTGTTTTTCTGTTTGTCTGTTTGTTCCTTATACAAATCCACGCCGTTTGACCGATTTTGACCAAACTTGGAATAATGGTAGGTCTTGATACGAGAAATCTCCTAGGCTAGGTCAAAAAAAAATCTACCAGCTGTCTGTCTGTATGTTTGTCCCTTATACAAATCCACACCGTTCGTCCGATTTTGACTAAACTCGGTACACATGTGGATCTTAATCTGAGGAGTGTCGTAGGCTAAGTCAAAAACGTCTACTAGCTGTCTGTCTGTATGTTTGTTCCCAATAAAAATCCACACCGTTCGACCGATTTTGAACTAAGTTGGAACACAGGTAGACCTTGATACGGCGATTGCCATAGGCTAGGTCAAAACGGCTACCATCTGTCTGTCTGTATGTTTGTTCTTTATACAAACCCACACCGTTTTACAGATTTTGATCAAACTGGGCACACATGTTGGTCTTGATCAGGGGATTGTCATAGGCCAGGTCAAAAACGTCTACCAGCTGCTGTCTGTATGTTTTTTTAAAATAAAAATCCACACCGTTAGATCGATTTTTACCAAACTTGGCATACATGCATGTCTTGATATGGGGGGGGGGGTGTTATAGGTTAGGTCAAAGTCGTCTAGGACTCACAGTTGAGAGGTCACGGGTTCGAAACAGTTACAGATTCGTGTTATTAGATTTTAATAATACTTATTTGGTTTCTAATTTATTTAGGCTTTTCTATATGCAGAAAGTAGGTGTAGCATGGCACGCCGGGTAACAGCAAGTGTATAATATATTGAGTGTCGGTCTACCATCTATAAAAATGGGCTAATTTTGTTGAAAGGCAAAACAAATTGCGATCTTAACGTTAAGAGGTTTCCAGGTACACTTTTCATATATTTTTATTTTTTTAGCAAGGAATTAACTTTCATAGTTAAAGATATCGCTAAGAAAGCGAATTCCTTGCTAAAAATAAATATCTATGAAAAATGAACCTAGAAACCTCGTAACGTGAGGGGTATTTTATGTTTCATACAAAAATTACGGATTCACTTATTTTTTTATGAAAACTAAGGTGTACTATCTTTAGTTACGGTTTGAAAAGAGATAGTATTGAACAAATTATTTGATTAAGTAGGCAGGAGTAGTTTTGGAATTTCCGTATATTCTGTTAATTATTTCGAATAAGTTTGAACACCGTTTAAAATCCTTATAAAAAACGTTTAAGTATGAATTCTTAGAACTCTTTCGTAAAAAGAAACTCACTAAAAGGATCTATATCTGAGAATACAATTCTAGGGAAACACGCTAAAATGACGGCATTCCTCCGAGTGAAACTGTTTAAATGATCCTACCTGTATGCTTAAAGAAGCAACGACACCAAGCCTTCTCGGATAACTGCGAAGTGACAAGACAGGAACATCTCCCTTCAAGTTAATAGCTGATAAGTGTTATCACTTGTACTTGAGTAACTATCAATCTTACAAAAGGCTTATCTGCCGAGATTTACTCTTGCCTTCATGCACTCCTCGTTCAGGTATTAACTTGTCATTAATGTTACAGGATGTAAATATTGATATCAGAATGTGCTACGAGGACTTATTTAATCCAAGTCGAGTTTTAATTTATTTACAGGGGCTGCCCCTGTGACCAGTCTAGAGTCTTTGCCGAAAGTACACATTTACATACCTTGTTTTTCAAGCAGAAATCCAGCTACCGGAACCTGGGTTTAATGGGCGAAATTTGCGCAAAAAAAATCGTTGCGCTTACGACTTTTCGTTTGTAGGCTCCCAGATACTCTTTTTAAAGGCTCTCTAACGTTCAACAAATTTTAAGGTGACGTTGCTAGAAAAGTGGATACAACTAGTTTTTCTTACTAATTTTCAGTTTTTGTACTTAAAATCGTTGGATTCAGTTGAAATATTGATGGGGCGATCCCAATCGGAGAAATGGGTGCTCTTATCTTCGAAAATACTGGTTTCGATCCTTTGTATGTATCCTTGATGGTTTTTTTTTTTTTTTTTTTTTTTTTTTTTTTTTTTTTTTTTTACGTTTAACAGAAATATTGTATTCCAGTAGAACGTGTTGAATCCGATGCATTTTTAAATATCCTTCTACAAGAGTGATGGGGGTTTCCTGTCCTTTGTTACACCTCATATATCCCTTTACTTCGAGGTGTCGACGTTTGTCACTAGGAAAAAGTGCGGAAACGGGCAAAGATTGCGCAACTCATGCGGGTCGGATGTTTTTAATATACAGGTAAATAGCCGATACCGCTGTAAATGGTTAGTATGCTTTGGTAAAAAATACTGAAAAAGCTAAGAGAATATGTAATATTTCACCAATACCGACGTTGTCAAAAGAATTCCTAATCTATACACATTTCAAATGGAGTCCTTTGAAGTCTTATGCTACGCCGACGATATCATAATATTAGATTATGAGAAAATATGATCAAAGTAGAAAAATTGTTTTCGATAAGAAAGAAATATGTATTTGATCGACAAGCGACCGGCCAGATGCGGGCCTATAAATACTCCATATCTGAAGGAGACTAAAGCCTGTGGTTGTAGATATGACTTGTTACACAAACATAGGGACTGCTCGACGAACAGGAATAGAGGCCACGTGGCATTACCCGCCAGAATTGGAATAGAATGGGCGGGAATAGAGAGGCGGGGACTAATCTATCAGCTGGCGGCATCACGGCTAGCTGGACACAAAGGGCTAATATAAATACACATTCACTTGGAGGTACGCAACTTATTGACGAAGATAAATTTGTTTCCAGGCGTAACTTTAGGGGTTAAATCAAGCGGGGCTTAATCCAAAACACCCACGTTACAAGATCTTTAAATAAAGAATAAATAGGTTGTTCCCAAATTAATTTATTAAAGGTGTATTTCAGGGTGCTTCTGTCTTGAGTAGTATTTTGAGAGCGGGAAAACTAATTTTTGCTTCAATATTTACCTCTTTTAAAATAATAATCACCTCAATGAATAATCATTGAGGTAAGTGCAAATCGAAAAATCCCAGGTTTTTTTCCCTTAAATATAAATGTATATATATATATATATATTTTTAGATGGAACGGCATTTCTCTCCAGCGGTGGTACTGCTCCTCACTTCTTCCCGGAATATTTCGATGGATTCATCTCCATCTTCTTCAGCCAGGTACTTGTTTCTTCCTCTACTGCTCCTCACTTCTTCCCGGAATATTTCGATGGATTCATCTCCATCTTCTTCAGCCAGGTACTTGTTTCTTTTGAGGAAGAAACAAGTACCTGGCTGAAGAAGATGGAGATGAATCCATCGAAATATTCCGGGAAGAAGTGAGGAGCAGTATGAGGAAGAAACAAGTACCTGGCTGAAGAAGATGGAGATGAATCCATCGAAATATTCCGGGAAGAAGTGAGGAGCAGTACCACCGCTGGAGAGAAATGCCGTTCCATCTAAAAATACTATCCCAGCGACGAAAAATAACATCAAGCATATATATATATATATATATATATATATATATATATATATATATATATATATATATATAAATACGTTCTTTTGTACTTCTTCGCCTCATAACTCCAAAAAAGTTCCGCGAGACATTTTTCCAAGACGTTAAAAGATTTGTAATGCAATTTCCTATAATGTCCAATTATTTAGAACTGTTAAAATTCTCTAATTAACAAAACAGCAGTAGGTGTCACAATAAGGGTAAAAAAAAGACCCTTGTTAGGTAATTTTTTTCGGCAGTTTAAAATACAATGATCATATTGTGAAAAAACTACCAAATTTTATTAAAAGCAATTTGATAGTACAGTGAAACCTCCCTATAGCGGACCCACCTGGGAGAACCAAAGTTGTCCACTATAGAGAGGTGTCCGCTATACAGAGGGGATGGTCCAGATGGATACGTACTGAATTTGTACATTTAATTCATGTTTTAATTAACCATTTAAAAATTACTCATCACAAGTTTTTTTAAGTATATAGAAAGAAGTTCAATAAGTATAAACTAAAAAAAAAAAAAAAAATTAAACATATTTTCAGGTATATATCCAAAGAGTAATGATGGTAGCTTGGATTCCTACTGAGTAACTGTTTCCGCATTCACCGGTTCCAATTCTCCACAAATGGCTCTAAATGAAATTTTGTGCCTGCAACGAAATTTTTCCAGTCACCCATTGGAATTCAGAATAGCCCAAATGTCCAGCTATCTCTAGTGCTTTGCCTGGATCATAGGACCTGATATGGGAATGTTTTGAACACCCACTCTTTTAAACCATTCCAGTGTAGCTAGATCGATTGTAAATCCGTTTCCAGTTCTTAGTTCTTGGACAACATGTTTGTCACAATTGTCCGTCCATTTCTGCAAAATTTCGTCTTTCTTTTTCAATATTTCCGCTGGTTGTGTTTTCCCTATCTTAAAAAAACTCGGCAACTTTACGCACACCACATTTTTCGCGATTAAAAAATGTTAGCACGTCAATTTGTTCTTTAAGTGTCAGAGATTTCCGATTAGACAAATTGAAGAGAAAGCACGATATTTACTCAACAAGAGCTATAAACCAACTGAAAATTGAAGAGAGGGAATGTGAACGGAATGAGAGTTTTGGAATATTCCCGGAACCTTAAGCCGGAAGGGGTTCCTGTTGTGAAATTTCTAGGAAGATATTACTAGTCACTTTTCTATATATATATATATATATATATATATATATATATATATATATATATATATATATATATATATATATCTTATTCTCACAAAGAGTTTGTTATTGTTAACGCATTTTACTGGAAACCTACACCGATAGGAACGCTTCGATAACTTACATTTGCTGTACTTGTCCGTAGTAAGGAGGTAAAAAATCAGGTTTCTCTGTCCGTGTCCGTTGTACAGAGGTGTCCGCAATATAGAGGTTTATTTTACCTATAGAAAAATTCGGGACTTGGAGAAAATGTCCGTTAATAGAGGTGTCCGCTGTAGAGAGGTGTCCGTTAAGGGAGGTTTCACTGTATCTGCATAATAATTTTGCAATTAAGGTATTAGCGAAACAATTTCAATATCTAGACAAAATGCTTTATTTATTTATACAACAAGCTAATTTCTTATCTTGTTGTTAAGTCAAAAAATAAGTAAATAAATAAATTAACAAAGTAAAGTTCAATATAACGTGAAAACGTTGATAAAGTAATAAATTAAAAAAAAATAAATAGGAAGAAAAATAAAATAATAATAAAATTAAAAATATGAATTTGAATTACAGTTTGTGCAAGATAAATGAGATATTTACATTTTGGTTATAAATATGTGATTTTCAAATATTTGAGTAGTGTATGGATGTGTGGGATACCTTCTGTCAGTAAGTAGTGTGGTATATTTATGTTAATGAATTGTCTGCAGTTATTCATGTTCATATATTTACATATTGAAATGAAAAACTTAGGCATTCAGACTTTCGAAAATATTTTACAGCTTGATATTCGGAATTTTTCGATTTACTTATAGATCAATTATTGTTATATGAGTTTTTCCGAAGATATTCCCGCAAAAATTGGCATGCACACCGTCAACGATCAAGTATAGGTACGTTTTTACAGATGCACCATGGGCTGGCTATAAGTAATCCCCGGAGTTTTAATAAGTATAATATTTCAAAACACTACATACCAAAATTCCATGTTAATTGGACAGAATCTATTTTGAGTACTTACCTAAAAAAAAAAAAAAAAAAGGATTATTAATCAAACAGAATATAATGTGTATGATCTATTAAAAAATAAATGGTGTATTTTTATACGCTTACATTA
The DNA here is from genome assembly GCA_946811695.1 of Gonocerus acuteangulatus. Taxonomy (NCBI): domain Eukaryota; kingdom Metazoa; phylum Arthropoda; class Insecta; order Hemiptera; family Coreidae; genus Gonocerus; species Gonocerus acuteangulatus. The sequence goes on along the minus strand of OX328130.1, from coordinate 42,675,981 downwards.
ATATTATTATTAATATATACACATCAAGACTCCTTTTCATTATTTACTCAGAATCAATCATCATTTCTTTTCTCTTATCTCTAACCATTTTCGACCGAGCCATTCCTTTTCAAAGTGTTTTCAAATAAATAAAATAAGATTATATGTCGTTATTAAGAAGAAAAAAAATATTAGTCCCGATACCATTGTTTTTGAATTGATGAATTTAATTGCTTTCCGAATGATACGAGGAATTACTAAGGAATAGATAACGTCGTATAATATCAAGCGATTAACGGTGTTGGACTATATTTATTTATACGTACGTATTTGTAAAATTAGTATATATGCGTATATCGGGGTATAATGCAACTTATGCTGATGTAAGAATACATTCAGACTGAAGCGATACTGGGATCGGCTCCCATATCTATGGCTTGACAAAATGAGTTTTATACAAACCGATAACTTTTATTTTTTAAGACGTCCCGTCCTTTGAATCCCGTGGCAATTAAATCGTCTAGAATAGCTTTAAGAAACCGTCGGTTTTCAGAAGTGAACCTTTCTACCGACAGGAATGTCTGCATCTTCTAATGAACATATTCGATGCCGCCCATGCTATAAATTAAATAAAATATGATAATAATTATTTTAAATTGAATCTTTATATTTTTTAACATGATAAATATATACGCTTGTCTAAATTTGATCACATATGACGGGTTAGACTACTAAAACCTCAGCTCGAGCATCATCTGCTATATGCTTTCAGTTTACAAGTTAGCAAGGTGAGAACGGGTAAAACACACTTAGCTCTAATGCAGCCTTTCAATATTCATGTTAACGATCAACAGTAACCCGGATGTTGCCATTTCCTTATGAATAAAGGTTCGCTATGTCGATAGGCCTCCTGTTGGTAAGTCGAGAACAGTTCTGGATTCTCGCAAGAGCTTTTTTATATATACATATATATATATATATATATATATATATAAAGTAAATAATATATATATATATATAAATATATATATATATAAAGTAAATAATATATATATATATATATATATATATATATATATATATATATATATATATATAAAGTAAATCCAAAAGCTCTTGTGAGAATCCAGAACTGTTCTCGACTTACCAACAGGAGCACTATCGACATTGCGAACAATTGTTGATACGGAAATGGCAACATCCGGGTTACTGTTGATCGTTAACATGAATATTGAATATATATATATATATATATATATATATCATGGGATATTCAAAAAAAAAAAAAAAAACGAGAATCGATGCAGGATGAAAGAAGAAAGAAAAAAAACTCCCTTGGCATATATCTCGTTATGTTTCGTTTCAGAGAAAAGCTAAAAAAACCTAAAACACATTTGTGAAAAGGCCTTTTTTGAAAATGCCTATGTAAAACTATTTAAAAGTATATGTTTTATCTTCCACCCCCTCATACAAAAAATTGGAAGACAATTTTATATTATTTTTCGTTTTAGGAATGTAGCTTTTGAGGTTGTATTTAGAAAATAATTTTTGAAGAATGTCTTCCAATTTTCATATTGGACCCTAACTAATATCTATAAATAAAATCATTTTTTTTTTAATTACATGAAAATCTCAAATGCACGTTTTCTTGATTTCCGTAGTCCATCTTTCTCATGGGTTTAGGTTTCGTTAAAGCTATTCCAGTCTAGAGAGAGTTTATGCTAGGAATAATTTTGCAGTAAGAACGTTCAAAATTTATGAAATATGATTAAACCATTGTTCATTTTGACACGTTAAATGCCGACACTTGAAACCAGGAATATATACGGCTTGTTTGGGGGTATCCAGTTAAGATGCAAATACGTAAACCGTTCATAAGTTATAGGTTTAAATTTGTGAGTAATATTTGTATGTAGTAATAACGTTTAACTGCTTTGCATTTAAATGGGTTTGTTATTTCTTTAAAACGATTGCCTTAACCAAGCCTGGGAATAACCAAGGTCGGCTAGATAATACGGAAAAGGTAAAAATACCGATGAGGTAAACCCTGATGACGAATAAACAAGAACCAATCAACACGATTATCTTGCATTGCATTCTTCGTTTATCTATTCATGGTTTTAGATAGTTTTCAATGTGGGAGGAAAACAAAGAGGTTAAAAATAAAGGAGGCGATGGATAAAACAGATATAAAAGTCATCATGACCTTACTTGGATATTGTCTTATTTTCTAAATTTGTTGTTGATTTAATTTCAGATTGCTTATTTTTAATTAGGTCTTATTGCACTAAATAAACTTATGCTTTAAAAGATTATCATTTCCTTTCAAATGCCTATGCTCTTAGATATAATATTGCCCAAATGATGCGTGTTCTGAAGATCCATTTTGTTCTAAAGATCATTTTACTTGAAATAATTTCTAATTATTTATTTTTTAAATCTAAAACGCGATAAAACAATTCAAAATATTATTTATAAGAACAAAAAAATCTTAGTAACAATCTGAAACGATTTAAGGTGTAGCTGTACTTTTTACGCTTATATTAATTTATTATATGTAATCATGAGTTATTTCAGATCGAAATATGCTGTCAAATTTTATGAAATAGAAATATTCTGTCAAATACTCTCTCTCTCTCTCGCTCTCTCTCTCTCTCCCTCTCTCTCTCTCTCTCTCTCTATATATATATATATATATATATATATATATATATATATACATATATATATACATATACATACATACATATTTAGTTAGATTGAATAGTTCTATCCTACAGGCGCGAAATTATTCCCGACGGTTCCGCCATTTACACACAACACCACTACTTTAAACTAAAGGATTATGTCTCGTTTAGGACCAGGGAAGGCTTTGAGAGGTCAGGCAAGCGAGATGGTATTTAATATTTATCAATACTTAGCCAAAGCTAAGGATAAAAAAATTAAGCTATAGCCTGTTCAAATAGATGGTTTTGTTGGAGGGATAAGGGCGTGGCCCATATTCTCCGTGCAAGAAATTGACGATAAAAATACCCTCTTAGCTTTGGCTAAGTATTGATAAATATTTCCTTTCCCTGGCCTCTCAAAGCCTTCCCTAGTCTTAAACGAGACATAATCCGTTTAGACGTATCGTGTTCCACCCTGAAATGGGAGTTTGCAACTAGTGGAACCGTCGGGAATCCGTCAACATTGCGCGTATGCGGAAATAAACTTTTCCGTCTTTTTGAACAGGCTAAAGTTAATGCCCTAAAGTGCAAAGGATTAAGTTCCCAATTTTTAAGATTAGGAAAAGTACCTCGCCAGGTTAAGATTTAGACCCAGACTAGGAATTTAATCATAAAATGCAACAAACTTTTAAATAGATAATGAAACTCCACATAACAGAATAATATAGCATAAATCATTCATTTTATTATAATTTCGATAATATAACACCAATAAATTACTTAGGAATTCGAATGTGGTATAAATTAAGGCCAGCGAAGACAGGAGCACGATATGTCAGTGTCCAGAAGGTCACCAATCTCTGACACGAAACTTAGTGACACGGAATCCAGGAGTAGATCTTGGACATGCAATGTTTTATCTCCACCAGAGAACATCAACATGTCCTCCAAGTAAACAATATTAAACTTCATCGAGTCATATATGACTAAATAAACTTTATTTTGAAATGTAGACACTAATTATTAGTACAATGAAAATTAATTTCAAGCGTATTAGCATGCAGGAAGTTTACATTAAATACTGCATATACTGTTAAAAATCTTCTTTTTCCCCCCTTTAGTTTTCTTTTCAACGCGTTTCCTATCTCCTTCTATAGGGAGGAAAACCGCTTATGAGTTTGAACTAAAGACGCAATCCGTAAGTGCCGGCTGGGAAATTCTGTCTGTTCGCTCCCAAGCTGGCTCAAAAATTGATTTTTTCCCCGACGTTTTGGCTTGAATTTCAAACCCTTATCAGGGCTGTATAAGACGTAAGGCAGAGTTGAAACTAACATATATATATATATATATATATATATATATATATATATACACACACACACATATATATATATATACATATACACACACATACAAAAGAATTAAAAAAGAAAAGAAAAACATTATACAGTAAGTGAGTGCTATAGCTAGAGGTTAAATCAGAGGTAGATAAATACTGATTTAAGACATAGATGCAGATATAAAATTAACAAGTACATGATGAAAATAGGGTTACCCATAAGAAGACGGAGAACTATGCCTCACGGATGCGTAATCATTTCTGACTGGTTGATCCAGGTAAGCTTGAGGAATGGAGTGGGTGGGGGAAGAGGTGGTTTTGACCACCCCTTAAGGTAAGGGTGGTAGTGAAGGAACAAGGGCTGGAGGGCGGTGTCATGAAAGTGGGGTGTTAATAGAAGGAATGCAGGTATGTAGGGTTTCATTGCAGGCGATATAGTTTTAGCAAGATGTTTTTTAATAAATGGGCAGTGTTGGTGTAGGTAGAGGAGATGACTGCTTTATCAATTTTGTCATTAACAGGGTTATTTTGTAGGCTGATAAATATAGATTCGGAGAGGAGGCGTTTATCAGAGTTGGATTCAGTGGAGAGGATAGAGTATTAGTCAAAGCCAATGTTATGTCCGTTAGTAATGACATGTCTAGATAAAGCGGTTTTTATGTCTTTCTGAAGAAAGAAAGATTTTATTCAGATATATTTAGTTCTTTTAGACCCACTTAGACTAAAATCTGCTTATTTATTTTATATCCCTTTATTTCCAATAGATGAACATAAAAGGAAATTCGCCACTTCTTATTGTGTCATATATTCTTTCCGATTTGATATTATGTATCGTGATTGTGTGAAATCAACCATAATTAATTATTAATAAGAACATTTTTCAAATTTTATGTTTTCATTATAAGTTTTACCCAGTTCCTTCATAAAGGCTTTCCATAAGTCATGGGGGAATACTAGCACAACACAATTTGAGAAGGAGAAATAGTCTATCCTTCATGCGCAGAAATGTCTTTACATTTATTTTTTGATGTTTGCAATATTCTTTAAAATACTCTGAAAATTCCGGAAGGAGATAACGCAAGAAGCGTAGAGGAGGAATATGTAGGATCAAGCTCTGTCAAGGAGGCTATAAATCGACAGCTGTCCAAGGAGGTAGAAAGGTGACAGCCGCCTCGTACATCACTTGTGACGTCATTGTTCCCAAACTAATATTCCCTTCGTTGTAGAGATTTATAGCCAGCTGACTGGGGCTCATGTTTTAAGTCATAATTTCTTTGAGGAATTCCAAACCGAATTAAGTTTAAAACGTATATCATAGTACATTTACTGACGCCTAATAATGACTTAATAGGAATTATAGGAATATACAATTTTAATCAAATGTGTGTGCGTTTAAAAATGGGATATGTTATTATGTTTTTAAGTAATATTTTACTAATGATGAAAGTCAAATTATATTCGGAAAATTATGTTCTTTAAGATTTTAACTCTTTCTAAATATGCTAGCCGCCACAATTAACTCAATAATACTCCACAGCCAGATTGTTGATACGCCGTTAAACACACTGGTTAAGATGAAGCACCTACAACGAAGATAATAAAGTCTTTTGCAGAATTTCCACAATCTTTGAAATGCATCACAGAATAAAACTACTTGTGCCATACTGGAAAGGGCATAAGTATTCAAGTGTATACTCCTTGAATTCAAGGGGTTGGTCTTGGTACATTTCTCTGCAAGCAAGATTCCACGAGTATTAAGATCTACGGCTTCAAATAAAGCTTACGGAGGCTTAGGGAGAAATTTATCACCAAGACCATTGTTTTCGGGACATATCTCACGGAGTAATTCCCCTAGATCTTTATTATGAAACACCCTATATTTACAGGCTAAATTATAGTCGGAGTTTTACGGAGATTCTCATTAAATTGGATTGGAACATTAATCAAGAAACTGGATTCAAGATCAACAAGAATAAGTCCTGTGCAAAGCGAATCTTGAAGAATGAGACGCGAAAAAACAAACCATCAAAGATAAGTTATCATTTATCGTCAAGAATAAGATTCTTGATCCCTCAATTAAGGAAAAATACTAAGAAGATGAATCCTAGCGTCCTAAGACATATGACTACAGAAATTGCAGAGCGAACAAAAAGTCTCCTAGTGGAAAGATTCGGGATATTTATGCTAATGCTTTAAGAATAAGACAGTGTATCTTAGGGTAGATTTCCATGATATAAGATCTAAAGCTAAACTATTCACAATAAGACTCTTGCAGACTCCTATGAATGAATTTGAAATATGATCCAAGTATTAGTACGAAGAAGATGGACCAAAGCACCCAGATAATTGCTTCCCTATAATTTAGAAAAATAAGTAATTTTGGTAACTTCCGACAAACCACGAATAGTCAGATAGTAAAAGTATTAATAGCACATTCACGCATAGTGCCTCAATACACCACACGAATCTCTCAGCTCAGCTGAAATAGAACCAGATAGAAAAGAAATCAGAGAGTTTTAGTTAGAACTAAAAAGATCTCTAGGTGCCGTAATGCAATTAATAATGAATCAGGCTAATAAATAGCTATAAGTTTTTAGTCTTATACGGAGATCACTCCAAACGAACAAGACTAACTCCAATAACTATTGGAAAAGTTGAAGGACTAAACCGTTTATAAAAAGTAAGAAATACATATTTTTTTAAGAGGCAACATCTGCATTTAGGCCCCGTAAAATGGGGTCACATTAGTACAGAGCGGTGAAATTACAAACCTGGTAATGGTACCTGGTTGCTGGTATAGTACAAACCTATATTGCTAAGATATTTTCATTTGACTGATATCAAAGGGTCGAAATTTGCCAAAAGAATGTGAACAGACAAATATATACCTAACTATATTTGTATTTTCGCTCTCAGACGAATATATAAGAAGTATAGGTTTATACCAATTTCACCTCACTTTACTAATGTGACCCCATTTTACGGTAGCCTTTGTCTTTGATAAGGTACTGTATATTATTGTAGGAAGTCTAACTATGAAAATTTAATGTATTTTGCTGACCTCTACATCTGTTGGGGATGTTGGGAGAGGTTCTCGCTGATAGCAGGAACCACAAAGAATCGTTTTTAGCGCCACAATGCAAATGGCAAACAATTCTGCGGAAGAAATACATGTCAAAAACCTCTGAAGTCTTGCGCTTATCAGCACGAGCAATACTGCAAAACTTAAAACATACTATCATCTGTTCGTCTCAACTCTGGATTTTCTGGAAGGACCATCTAAGTTACCAACACCAATGGCTAAACCATGAATTTTTGGTAGACTACAAGATCGAGAGTCTTGTTGGCTTTATCATATGCAGGATTCTCCAGAAAACGCATATACATATAATAGATTTTAGATTTTTTTAGGTTTAGCTCATTACTTCAAGGCAGTTGAATGAATTGATTCGTCAAATTTTGATAAGCTCAATATGTCATCAATAAAGCTCCGTAGTAAATTTTCCAGAGGCTCCAGAAAGCATTAAAATCCACCGAGTTCCGAAGAGATTTAACGGAACATTACATCCCTTTACGAGGAAACGAAAGTGAAAGAGCGCACGTTCATTTCAACCGGTTTAAAGAACCTTGCGCCTTATTGGAGATCCATACCTTTCACGGAGAATCGGGATTATTTTTTTTTTTTTTTTACAACCGCCATACCTTACTCACAAATCAACACCTTATTCGATTGCGGTTCTTGCACGACACTCCTGCCCTACTTGGAGGGAATGCTATGACAGGATGCCTTACACGCAGGGAAGTTCTTATGCAACAAGTCAGTCTGCACTTTCTAAACATTGTCGTACGCAACTCGAATTCAAATAGTGACAGCTTGCATTTGTAATTCTTATCATATAATATTTTATCATCTACTCTTATGACAATGCGTTTCTTTAACTGGAAAACATTCATATTATGTTCAATATAAAAATAAAATCTTAAAATAGTAATTTCAAGATAACTGAGGTTAATGATTATTTATTTAATTATAATTATGTTAGATAATTATTGAATTTTACAAATTATATTACAGTAGTAGACGATATAAACCCTTATTCTGTACTCCACGTTTGATGGGTAGAGATTTAAAAAACTTCTAAAATTAGAAATCTTAAGATAACAAGATTGTTCTGGGCTCCTCGTGGTCCACTGGCTAAAACTTAAGATTCTCAGATGTGGGTTCGAGTCCACAAAAAAAAAAAACATTCAAGTGTCATATTTTCCAACATAGAATCAGAATCTGTGAAAAATATACATACGCCTTTGCAAAAAAATGCATTTGCTGCGTAAATAGTCCCTTGCAGATATAAAATAGAAGTTGGCTTTATCATTATTGTGTAGAAAATACCTGAGGGATATATATATATATATATATATATATATATATATATATATATATATATATATATATATATATATATCTTATTTATTTATTATCGAGTTGATGTCAGGCGGATTTCCTTTCTTACAGGAATTAGAGGGAGAGAGGAATTGCGCTAAAGTGACTACAATGTCGGTGGTTTGAAAGAGAAAGGAGAGAGAGGTTGGATGCTGTGGGAAATGCAAAGGCTGCGTTGGACACGGCAGAGCGTTGAACTTCATAAACCGTTCTCTATTATAGTAGGATTGTCCGGAGTTTTTACAGACTGGGCATAATGACCAATTGTAGGAATAATATCGTTTTTGAAATGTTATTATAAATTAACTAACTAACGCTGGCGTAAAACCGAAAAATTAGACAAGTATATATGAAACAGAAAAAAAAAACTAACGAGACAAGTAGATAAAAAATGAAAAGAAAATAATAATATGAAAAGAAAATATGATGAAATCAATTGCCAGCAAAATATGAAGCTTTTCGAAAATTAATTAGTACAGTTTTCGCGCATTTCAATTTTATATTTATCAGTCAAACGTTTTCTAGAAATGAATGTGTAATAATTAGGAACGTAACTTATTCGCCTCATAACTAATTTTATTTCAAGAGTTCGGGGCAAAATAGTGCCAAGCAACATTTTATACATCGCTTAACTGTAGCAGCTATAAGTTGGATATCATGTTATAAACTATGTTTAAACTATAAGTTGAAATGGTTAGTGACATCAAGATTAAGTAGCATACAGAGCTTGTAGTCATATTACAGTAGCATTTGCATTATAGGCTGGTAGTCCCACATAATATCCAACATATAGCAGCTAAAGTTAAGTGTTGTTAAAAATTTTGCTTGGCACTACTTTCCCAGACCCATTCATTTAAAAGTTATAATATCATTTTTAGCACGGTTCCTCTGGAACAAACCGGAAGTTCCGACTCGTAAAGTTTACGTTTCCGAAAATACAGGTCTCGAAATTGTATATGTGTGTATATACATATATGTGTGTGTACACACACACATATATATATATATATATATATATAAATGTTCGCTCTTTCACAGGCTCAAAAATGGTCCAATTTTGATAAAATTTGGTTAAAAAAACGTTCGTCTTATTTGGAAGGTCAAGTTTGTTAACCATCCACCGGGGCAAGGTTTTTAGGGCGAATGCTTGCAGGTACTCGTTTTATAGGTTCCTTCACGTAAGAAAAAAAAGAAAAAATTTAAGGCGATATGTGTTACCGTTATTGAGAAAAGTGGAAAAAATACTTTTGTAACTTAGAATCGTGTGATTTAATTGATATATTCTCTATATGTCTGAAATTCTTCTTAAATAACATGTTTAAATTTTGGTTTAATTTGGAGTTAATGAATATATTTGTCATGTATGAAATGAAAGTTTTTCTTTAAAACTGGTTAACATATATTCTTGTAAATGGTTTTACTGAATTCCCCACTCCTAAGCATCTCTAGAAAAACATTTTGTCTCTGCTGATTTCGGAATCTCCTATCATCATCGGACTCTGTGAATATGCACTGGGATGGTACTTAAAACTGATTAAAGAAAGCCATCATGCCATGAGTATCTTCGAGCCAGTTGCAGCCTTGCGTTTCGGAGAGTCTCCAACACCTTCACGCCTGTATTTTTTCCTTCCATCACATTTTACGGGTTCGTATATTTTCTGTATTGATCGATTCGTCACAGCTGATCTCGGACAAGGATGGCCGGAGAAGAGACGATGGTCTAACGGTTGGACTTCTTCCTTAGGATCTTCTTTCTGCTATCTGAAAGAGATGCAGCCATCTTCCTTGGATTTATGAACATAATTACTTTCCGAAGGAGACGAAAGAAGCAGATATTATCTGATGGTTTGACGGTAATTACTTTCAGAAGAATACGTAAGAAGCAGATAATTTATTACAATTCGACGGCATTAACGTCCTTGTATTACATTCAAACATACATTTCTGAAATTAGCATGTATAAGGCTGTCATGCAACATGAAGTGAACGTAAGAATAAATTCAGAATATAGTGATACTGCGATCGGTTCTTGTATCTTCGGCGCGGCAAAGTATTTCAAAAAGTAGTTCAACGCCAGCATATTTCATTGTTCATGTCTATGAAAATTTGTTGATACAAGTTTGTTTGTATATAAACGTTTTAGCTGGGTTCTTCCCTGTCTACAGTGAGGAAACCTTCATATGATGACGATCCAATCCCAAAAATACTTCAAAGGACGTTCTATAACACATAGTTTAGGAAAATATAGGTATTTCAAATGTTTGTGGTGTTATGATATATATATGTGTGTGTGTGTGTGTTTTCTGCAACTCGGCTTCTTTCTCCTGCGGTCTTGCTCCTCCTTTCATCGCAATATTTCGCCGGATTCCCCTTACCAACCAGCAAGGATGAGTGACTGCCAGAAGAAGCCGGAGAGGAATCCGGTGAAATATTGCGATGAAATGAGGAGCACGACCGCTGGAGAAAGAAGTCGAGTTGCAGAAAACACATCTAATTCCCAGCGAAGCAGCTCAAAGGTAAACGTATATATATATATATATATATATATATATATATATATATACAGGTATATATATATATATATATATATATATATATATATATATATATGTATGTATGTATGTTTACTTTTAATTGGATTGGATATATATATATATATATATATATATATATATATATATATATATATATATATATATGTGTGTGTGTGTGTGTGTGTTAACACGATACTGGCCACAATGTTCGTCACATTGAGGACACAATATTCCTAAGAGGCTTGCTGGTCTTCATAATTGATGTAAAAACTCAGCTTTTCTCTTCACCGTTCCAGAATGTTGTATGAATTTTGCCAAGATTTCATCCCGACTACCTTCTGTTCAGGTTTGGATCCCAAAGAAAACTCGTTCAACTGGTGAGTGAAAGCATGTATCGACATCAAATATTGATACATTATCAAAGCCCATTACGTTTCCACATTCACAGACAATTTCCAATCCTTCAGACAAACAATCTAAGATGCACCAACCTAAACCTTTCAAATGTCGCGATCCATACAGCCCAAGGCCAGGTTCTCAAGTGCAACGACCCGTACCTGGCTGTGACCAAAGCCCCTTTGTCGGGTTCCTTGCAACGAGTTTGCCAAGCTTCCACCATTGTGTGCGACAATGGCCGGAAAGAGGCGACATTACCCGAAAAGACCGAGGTCATATGTGATGTCATAGCTGTTTCCTAACTGGGTTGTTGTGTATTGGCCAGGACTGGTTGTTTACATTGACATGCCTCTTTGCTGTTAATATTACTTTATAAAAGGAGATACTAGGACTAATGAAGAAAATCTTAGGCCCAAGGTGAGGTTTCATGCTTATCTTTGGAGATCCCATTCGAAATAGACATGTCAATATTTGATCTTTTTGAGCTTTTTTGTAAATTTTCTTAAATATCTCAAAAATGTTTGAGAAATGTAAACCAACCAGCCCAAAGCCTTACAAAAGAAGAATATTTCTAAGTTAGAAAAATAGTGGCCTCATTCGGATGTAATAATGCCACTATGAGTGAGTACGAGCTTTTCTCAGCTGGTCTGAAGGGCCCTTCAAATCTTGAAATGTTTCGTCTTATCAGACGACTGATAACACTCCTATCAACAAATCAAAGTCAGGAGAATATATATGTGCCTTCTCCGAATGAACGGTCAGTGGTAGGCCTTCATCTAATGGCCTGGATCATTATCCTCGACTGTATCAATCTTCTTGGCCTCATTCGTCAAACTTTATACACTTACTGTCAGTCCGATGTCCAGAAGAAGGATTAATAATATCCATTTCCTGTCTAGAGGTCATTGGACTCGATAAGGGCCACTGGCTGTCGGTAGTATTAAACAAAATTAATAAAGCGAGGTCAAACAAAATTAATCAAGAAAAAGGAGATTTAAGTTGACCTCATGGGTGATTGAAAAATAAAATCTGATTATTAAAAAGGTCAAGCAAAATTAATATATATAGATAGTATAAAATATATATATATATATATATATATATATATATATATATATATATATATATATATATATATATAGCATTCTACATGCATCGTCGATAGATTTAATGTTTGTCAGTAAATGAATTCAATTTTGAATGTAAAAATATTAGGTTTAAAAGTTTTATTCCTGTAATTTATTTAAAACTTATTCTGGCAAAGAATTTTTGATCAAAATGTCTTCAAAACCGTCCCAATTTCATGAAAGATACAGCTTGAATATAGACAAAAACACTCAACATATATATATATAAATTTAAAAAAGCACCAAGTAACAAGGGCTAGAGGAGCTGATACTGTAGAGGTACCTGATTCTCGATCATACGGCAAACTAGGGTGATAGTGTAGTGTGTACTATGCTTCTTCCGCGTGAATTTTGAAAGCCTGGGATACCGAATCCAACCCTCAAACGAAGACACTAGAAGATGACATCTTAAGTGCTCCTCGAATTTTGAACATTATTCAAGAGCGTATATATATATATATATATATATATATATATATATTTATACTATCTATATATATTAATTTTGCTTGACCTTTTTTATAATCAGATTTTATTCTTCAATCACCCATGAGGTCAACTTAAATCTCCTTTTTCTTGATTAATTTTGTTTGACCTCGCTTTATTAATTTTGTTTATCCCTAATGAAATTCGAGCTCCATGCTTCTGTTCAAAGCCTTTGCTGAAAAAGTTTTATTCGGGTATTTTTTATTTCTTGTTTCTTGCTCTTATTTTGAGTAACAACAATGTTTTAAAGGCGTCTGGCACAAAAAACTGTTAAACACGAAAGAAAATAATGATAATAAATTATGCAGAGCTTATAATAAAATATAGATACCAAAATGTCAACATGTAAGATATTCACCAAAGAGAATATTTCATGTTGCAGCAAATTGTATAATTCTTCTCGCTTTACGATTCTGTGTTTGAACGATAATTGGTATATACGCTCTACTAGGTTGTCGTACTATTGAACGGACCTATATCTTGATTAATGACAGAGAGCACTCGTTCATGAATGGGAATCAGCTAGACATCGGCTTTATGAATGAATTGTTCTCGATCCGGAATATCAATGGGGATCGGTTGGCTGATATGGAGAAATGGAATCTGTATTGTAGTATACAAGCTATAGATAAGCATGACCGTGATTGGTTGGTATTAAAGCCGTATTTGCGTTTGAAACTATGGATTTCTGAGTTAACCAATTATTTGGTTTAACTTAAGGGGTAACACTATCTTGTGTGATCAAAATCAAAGACATTTTCTTCAATTTATGAATAACAAATATTTTTAAATTCTTATGTAAAACTTATGTATTCTTTTTAAAAAGTATGTAATAAGTTCTATATGGGATGTTACAGTATCCAAAAAAAAAAAACAAAAAACTTTATTTATTCGAAAACAAATTGGCGGCGCTGTTTTTTTACAACCTGAATCCCTCTTCTTTCATGGGCAGTAGTCTGCAGGCGGCAATTTTTAATGTAGAACAAAAAACTATAATTATTTTTATAGCGAATAACGTAGGATTTTTAAGAAATAATAATTTTTTCGAAAATAGTAAACAATTCTTCATCTTGGATTAAGAAATTCGTCAAAATATTATCACAGAATACACATTTTTAGAAAAAACCTATTATTTTGCTGTCCTTCTCCAACGCAGTGCTCAATTCGTTTAATTCCTTCCTGTAGCGGTAGCATTAAACTGAAATTTATTTATAGACAAAGTTTCATTACATCATCATGGAGTTTTTTTGTGGCTCATTTTTCGACACCTTGATTCCGAAAAAACGTACCCAACATTTCTGGATCTTTAAGAACCGTTTTCAACGATTGAGAGGTTCCTATAGAAATTAACCCTCCCCCCCAACCTTGTTTGCAGGAAATTAATTAGGCTTTGGAATAATTTTTCCACGAACAGCAATTTTCCAACTCATTCCAAGATATTTATGAAAATGTACGAGAAGTTCAAAACAGCCAATGACTGTTGATAAATTAAAGTGCTTTCAAAATGCATGTATTTTAATTTCGAAGAATAGCAAACGGGTGCCATCGTTTTCGAGTATCCGAAACGAATAATTTAGATTTTTTTTTATTTTTCTAAAAAATAAATATCGCCCAGTAAGTGTATTCATTAATTTATTAAACTCAGAAATGTCGAAAACTCAAAATTGTTGAAAACCTTTCACTTAGCACGGTTGTTTTTACGGTTTTATCAGCTTCTATGCCATTATTGCTTGGATATCTACAGGCTGCGATCCTCTATAAACACCCTTGGTGTAGTAGGGAACTTCTTCAGCAAGTCCATTTCTGAAAATAGTCAACCTCCTCACGCAGGTGCTTGGTTCTCTCGTGGGTTCGAGAGAACCAAGCATTAGATCTCGGGAGGGGCAAAATTCTAGATTTCACAATTTTCTCGGAAGCGGTTAAAGACATCTTAAAAATTGTATCACTGTACACGTCAAAGTAAGTTTAAAAGGTTTACAAGGAAGTCTGTGAAAGTAAACCTATTTTAGGGTGACTTTCCCAGTAAAAATGGCGTTTTAGAGAAAGCGTTTTTGTTCCAAAATCGGACCATTTTCTAAATGATAGAGTGCGAAAAGGCAAAAATTTATTTGTGAGCATCCGCAACCGAAGCTCGAACAGACAAATATATACAAATAACCGATGAATTTTTATAGAATATTTCTATAGTATACAGACAAATATAAACATTTTGAGCGACCTGTCTTTTCGTGACGTATGGGTATTGAAAAGTGGAAATTTACCAGATTACATAAATTTGTGGACGTCATAGTAAGCGAAATAGCGCGATCATGAATTTATGTTTTACGATTATTGTTTACTGAAATGTTTCGTCGCAATCAATCAGCAAAAAAAAAAATAAATTGTCAAGACGTGCTCTATCTCAAGACATACAGCATACAGTGAGAGGAAACATTGGAATATGTTCGGCAGTAGATAAGAATAGATAAGGAGAACACGTAGAGCACATGAAGAAAGAACAATACGAGTGTTCAGCATGTGTGTCTCATCTGAAGCTTCTTCCTGTCAAATTGCTGGACTATAACCACTTCTCAATCACAATTGTCTGTTATTAAAATTAATTAGATCCATGTACTGACAGCGATCCGTTATATATTTATTATATGTATAGATATACTAGAAGTGTGAAGACAGATAATGCAAAGCCGGGATTTAATACGTATCAATGTTTATATTCGAAACTCAATGTTAAAAAATACGCTGCGACTCGTGCCAGCTTTCATGCGGCTCTTGTTATGGCAAAACTCAAATAATCATGCACTGATGTAGAAATAAGCATGCGTAAGTGCAGTACTTGTAAAAATGTGCCCAAGAGATTAAATTTACTAAAATCTGTCAGTTTATAGGGAAAAAACGAGGCTCCGACAAAGGACCCATAGCAGAAAATATATCAACTCAAATGTCTCGCAATATGTACTTCTTGAGTGTTTCTCTTTCTGGCGTTGGATGAGTCAACGGATGTTGCTTCTTAGGTGTAGATTTTTATTCGAGTAGTAGATAAAAGCAATGAAGTGTATATAAAACCCTGAAAATTGAAAATTCCATTAGTAAAAATAACCTACAATGGAATATCCTGAGATCTATTACCACCGATGGAATGATCGCTCTTTCTCAAAGACTGTAGAATATTATGGTGATTCAAACCCGCTAATCTTGTTTTTAACATTCATCAACAGTTTTTGTGCGGGAAATGTTTGGATTTGTCTGAAGTTGTTAAACTATCTAAATGAATTGTTAATTTCACTAGATCCACAAGCAGGGCCACCACATCTCAGAGCCGGGCCCAGGACCAGATCACGGGCCCCCACTTCTCAGAACCAGACTGAAAATTCTAGTACTTTGGACATGTTAAAATTATTTTCATTTTGAGTGAAATGAGAATAAAAGCCGACAATCGGTGCAGCAAAGGTCACTTTCGGTACTTGTAGTTTTATTACGACTCCTAATGAAATATACTATTCTGGGACGGCACTTGTTTTGTCGTTTATGTACATTAAAAAAATATAGATCCCATTCCAATAAATATAGGATACGCCCGCCTATATTTCTAAACCCCATTCTTTTTACAAGCTCATAACCTATACATTTTTTTTTCCAATTAGCGAGGCCCGTCCCGGGACAACAGTACCCGGCAGGCCCCCCCCCCCATGTGGCGGCCCTGTCCACGAGAATTCGGAGGCCGGCCGTCAATGAACGTCCCACCATCACCGTATACATATGTACGATGGCCTGTAGAGACCCCCTGCATTAGACTTAACAAGTTACTTGACATTGGAAACTACAGGGAACAATAATAAGATCAGAAAGATTATTTAAAAAATAACAACTAAGTCTGCTGGTTAAAGTCATCCACTGTCCTGGTTGTCTTCCTAAAGGACGTGCTCAATTTAACAAGCTGTAGCGGTCCCGCTATTCATTCCCAAATGACTATTTTTGTCAGTATTTAAGGTGATATCGTTGTCTAGGGACGTCACAGGGTAAACCTCATAAATTAGTTTTTTCCCTATAGAGATGCGAGAAGAGGGGGGGGGGGGGTGAGTACCTCTAGAAGGTAATACAGCAGACGAGTAGTGCCTGGTACTTCCTGAAGAAACCACAGCATTCCTAGAGCTTCGAAGGTCACGGTAACCACAGCCTGTCTGCTAGTTGGAGGAGCTTGGAACATTCGGATAGGTACAAATCTACATAGCTAGGCTACTCCTGCATGTCCAGGAAAATGCGTCATTTTAGCGTATTTTTAGCGTAATCCTTAACCGTGGTGTGATTTTGATGGAACACAGTAGAATTTATATGATAATATTTCGCCTTCGATGGAACGAAAACAACACTTTCACTACGTCCGTAGTGTACATTACAAGCAAGGTTTTCTACAACATAGGTGGTCCCTTCAAAATTTATGCTTGAAGAAATTAGGTAATTTTTCAGGCCTTGGAATTACCACCTTTCACTAATAGCGATTTCTCAACCGCTTCCGTGATATTTAAGAAAATATACACAAATTCCGAATCTGATCACGTCTGTTTACTTAGCCAAAATGTATGTATCTTTGTTTATCCTCCCCTTCAGCATTTGCATCTCTCAGCTCAGGAAACACTTTTAAAGATCGCCCAGAAACCTGCCGAACAAGTTAAAACCCCGCAAAATGTTCCTATTCCGTAAACAACAACTTAACATCGAAAATCTTTCGTATAATTTGGATGATGAGCCTAACCTTTACTTTTATTAAAAAATCCTTTTAATAAAATGTTGATTACCTCAGAATCTGAGTCGAGCGTAAGGATTAGGATAGGTAATAAGCCAGCAACCTAAGAGACGAGCAGCTTAGTTAAGTTAACTATTGGTATCTGTGTCTTAGTTAAGCTATTTCTTAGTTTTGTGATATTTTTCCTAAAAATTCCTCGGATAAAGAAATGTTGTCAAAATAAAATTTGATCAATAACAAAGTAGTCAGTTTGCTGTACGAGTTTCACATACATTGGAGGATGCCTCTTCAGGAGATAAATTATTCAATATCTGCAGCCTACCTTCAGAAAAGCACCTTCGTTTACAAAGGCCAGGTCATGAATGAGGTACTGTTAAGTCATACAAATCAGCTGTGTTACGTCATTTCAGTATGTTACACGTACAATCTCCACCTAGAGAAATTTATTTTATTCTTAAACAGCTGTCTTCTCACAGCTGATTCTAAGATGTGTTGTTTGTACATTCGGATACTATAAATTGAACTTCAGCTTATTTTTGTACTGTTGTTAATATTTTGGGTCACAAATATGATGAATTTTGATAGTGCTCGACTAGACTCTCAAAGATGCAAGAGAATGTCCCACTCATTTTCTATCAAAAGTGGATTACAGTCCATCTCGGACTCTGGAGGAATGTGTATGCAGTGTTAATCTTCCAGATGTACTACGGTATGGGATTGGAGTGGTGATGTAGAGGAATGCCAAGCTATTACCTGCAGCTTTCTGCTGGGTATAATCTACAGCCTGATTGCCTTCGTTTCCACCCGCATCCTCTCGTCCAGTGCCGCTGGAGGTCAGGGAATTCTCCGGGCCTTTCTCCAGGCTCGGGGTGAAAGGTGTTCGCCTCAAGGCTAATGGTGAACTAAAGAAATAGGATGGGTCACCGGTCCGGAGAACGTACCAATTCTTCATAGATTGGAGTCTGTCGGCCGTTGGGAAGTGACACAAGTTGAATAACAGAAATGTTCTGTGGCGTACATTACGTTATGAAGGTATCGCCTGTATCGCGGCGGGCATTGATGCAACGATCGTCGCGGCGGTCTGCAATAAAGGGACATCACATGGTAAGCGATATCTTTGAGAGCAATAAAGTTATTAATTAAAATAAAGCATATACATTCAACAAGCAAGATAGAATTCATATATTTTTTATTAAAACAACATAACCTCAAAACATATGATTTTCAATAAATAATTCAGTTTCTCACTCATTTTATCGCGCGATAAATCTCTAATGTTTTACAACTGTATCGCCCTGTAAAGCGATAAAGGCTAGCCGCTGCGACAGATCAACCTCTGTGTGACGAGGTTGATGCTATACGATGTAATACAAGTAGATCGCCCGTTACCCTTACTCTGATATCGCTGCCCGCCGCGATACAGATCGCGTTCTGTATGCCCGAGCCTTTATAGTTGCTCCGTAATGGTTACTCAGGTCAGCGACCAAAAAACCTGCATGAAGTGTTTTGCCTTTTTGTCATGGATTTTTGCATGCCGAACCCGAAACGAATACTCCATCGCTTTTAGTTTTTTAGCAAACTGTTTTTTTTAATACCTGTGTTATTCAGCGTTAAACCTCAAATTCGGCAGTGGCAACCAGGTTGTTAATCTTAGAACTGCTTATATATATATATATATATATATATATATATATATATATATATATATATATATATGTTACTTTCAGTATACTTAGTGTCGAAATTAGCATTCCTGAAGATGGACAAGTAGTCCGAAACGTTGGAATAAAGTTCTTAGACAATCCTAAAGATATTCCTCAACTTGATTAGTGTTATATGTTTAAGTTCAATGTAATATGTTATAAATGATAAATATTATTAAGCCATAAAAACCCCACATTCTTTTCGAAAATCCCCGGCAATTTATCAAAATAGAAAAAAAGACAACAAGATACTGTTATGAATTTTCACCTCTTCAATTATTGTTATTACAGCAACTTCTTGGGAGGGTTTATCCCACAAGAGAGTAATAAATTCGTCTCAAGGAACAAGTTTTAATAAGCATTCTCAAATATGTAAATTTAGATTTGAACTTGAGGGAGCAAGTTATATCCCTGACACCACCATTAATTAACCTGGTGATGCGACAATTTATATTAAATACCCATATTTATGTTTAAATTAGTTTATTTATGTTGTATATTTTACATTTTTTATGGCACTGAATCGAATTATGGCCTAAAATTCAGCAAATCATAGAGGTGATGATTAAAAGGACTCAATAGCGAAGTAAAAAAATTCAATATTTCATTAAAATTAGCAATGCATAATTTTTTCTTTCGTTGGGAAATACAAATTACTTGGCAAAAAGGCAAATTAAATTGCAAGATTAATAAAACATTAGTTAAACACTTTGAGTTTGTTTTACTAGATGTGAAACTATCATTTTAGGCAGGGGGATTAAGGTAATTCATCGGATATTTGCAAATATTTGTCATTACTTCTGAGAGAAATATAAAAAAAAAAATTAAAGCAAGAAAAACGATATTACAACCCCCAAGAGCATATCCAAATTTTGAGTTCATAACATTTTGTGTTTATTCATGAATTGTCAAGTAAT